>JAMPIV010014909.1:0-523810 GCA_024509875.1 Oreohelix idahoensis
TAGAGTTGACATGTCTTAAATCTATTTATAGGATCATACGGTGTATCTTTGTCACCCGTTTGGTCGGAAACGCCTGGTCTGGGATTGCCTCGATCTGGTCCATGCTCTTTGGGCATGCGCGGGGTCTTAGCGGCAAAAGCCGGGAGACTGATCGACAGAGAGTGCGTACCTGTGGCTTAGAACGGATGTCCCGATCCGTAGATTCCTCTCTGCCAAGTTTTCGATAGGGAATGGAAATTCTGGGAATGGCCGTTTGGCATTCTTCCGTCCCTGAGTGTTTTCTTTATGCCAGTATTGGCTGTGTTGTGTTACCTTAAGAGTGTCAGGATTCTTTAAAAAAAATAACGGAAAACATTATTCGATCTTTTCGTCTCGTTTAGATCTTACAGGTACATTTATCGCTGATGGCGACATAGTGAGCGAAGCTCACAAGAAGTTATTATACTGCACTCCAGTATGGCTTCATATCTACAAGACTAGGTCTAGTTGACCTGTTACGCACATAAGCCTAGGAATCATCTTTATGGATCCGCAATGCAGGCGGAGTATGATTTGGCAGAAAATGTATATTTAATCTCAGGAGCCTGTGTAAACTGAGAGTGACCTGATTATCGAGGCCCGCGACCTGCGGCCTGATTTCGTTGTCACCATATCTATTCTTCACCAGAATGAAGTATCTGGCATGTGAGGCCAGTCTGAAGTCTTTTTGCTAATTGTAGGACTATGGCATTGACTCTGCTTAAAATAGATGATATCGCCCATACTACGCAATATATTTGCTAGGGCTTACCTGACGGGGCTCAGTCAGGGGTTAGAGCTATTGCATAAACTGTAAACACTGATAAAGACATTGTTACATGTCTAGGATCTGTGATGGTTGAAGCTGACCTTTGTAACTACACATATTATGTACCCGATTGTATACTATTGACTGTTTCGTTCATCATCATCGTATTATCGTACGTCACAAATAAATATTGTAAACGTCAGCAGCATTCCCTACTTCACTGACTTCTACTTGTGGTTGTGTGAGTTAATGTGAAGACGTCCAAGAGCCTATACGGCCTTCGTGTTATCAGCACTGTTATCTACACACTTACACCATCTACCACATTGTCATACAAGTATTACACGTCTGAATCTGCAGGAATACTGACATTAGATATGTGTCTACTGAACCCTGGCGACACCTCACACTAGTGACCTATATTCCTTGCTACTACTTGGTACTGCCCAGGACAACATGACACGCTCAACGTACTACCATCCATAACACAGAAAAACAGTACGTTACATCAGTACATTTACACTGAGCAACCTTATACATCTCCAGTCTCCGTGCAATCCAACTTTACTTCTACATCAACCAGACTTTTACAGTCACTTCTTGTGCTACTTTACTCCAATAATTTAATCTTAGTTCTTTCCGTCTTAGACCAAGGGGCCGTGTGCCAAGAGCTACTTCTAGTGCTTCTACTGGTGTTGATATAAATGTACCTGTAATGGTTCTCATGGCTGCATTTTGAATTCTGTCTATTTTTGCTTTGTTAGAAGCTGCAGCTGAGTCATAGACTATGCTGGCATAATCCAGTTTCCCCCTGATGAAAGACTTGTAGAACATAAGCATCATTTTATTGCTCCCCCCCCCCAATCCATTACCTTTTACTATCCTTAGTATATTTAGGGGTTCCCTACAGCTTTCTACTAAATTGTCTATATGTTTATTCAAATTTAGTTGTTTATCTAAAGTTATGCACAGAAATATTGTTGTTAAGGAGGTACATATTTTCTGTCCTTTAATGGTTAAATTGATTTTGTTATTTTTAAAAATTTCCTTTGCTGAATATCATAACTACTGTTTTGTTTACATTAATTTGGAAGCCCCAACTTTTCATCCACTCTGAAACTTTGTCTATTTGTTTTTAAAGTTTTTGATAAACATGGTCCAAGTTTTTTCCAGATCGCCAAATGGCACAGTCATCTGCAAATTGTGAAACTGCATTTTTAATGTCGTTAAATTCATCTGCTAAATCATTTACAGCTATAGTGAAAATTGAAGGTGAAATCACAGATCCCTGAGAAATCCCATTCTGTTGTTCATATATTTCTGACTTATCATTGTTCACCTGTACAGCAAAATACCTGTCCTGTAAAAAGTTTTCTAGATACCTATAGGTTTTACCAGTAATGCCACTCTTTTTCATTTTGTAAAGAACTCCATCTCTCCAGCATTCATCATATGCTCTAGCGACATCCAAAAAGACAGCCACTGTTTTCTCTTTCCTCTTGAACCCTAGCTTTACATCGTGTTCTAATCTTACAAACTGGTCTACTGTACTTCTGTCTGCTCTAAACCCTGACTGGATTGGGCTATATAACCTGATTTTTTTTCCAGGTAGAATTTAACTCTTTTGTTCACAGCAGTTTCCAGTATTTTACCTAGTTGTGATGTTAAGGAGATAGGCCTATATGAAATTTCATCATGGGCTTCCTTATTGGGTTTTAGGATGGGTACTATCATATCTACTTTCCATACTTTTGGTATCTTTCCTAAGCTCCAGATTTTGTTATAGAGGGAAGTTATTTTGTTTATAGTTTTTTTGGGTACTTTCTTAAGGATTTCATAACTACGTATATCATGCCCTGAGGCAGTGTTAGATTTCTCATTTATTGCACTAGTTACTTCTTCCTCTGTTATATCAGCATGTAAATAGTTTGTTTCATCTATCTGGTCTGGTAGTTCCTTTAAAAACTGTACCCTAAGTCTTTCTCTTCTCTCATTTTCTTCCTGTCCAAGACTACTTTTTGCACTGACTTTATAGAAATACTCAGCAAGGACATTAGCTTTTTCTTTATCTGTTTCTGCTCTCTTTGTTAGTTTGATTGTTGGCATTATTGTTTTCTTATTGTTCCCTTTGATTG
The DNA here is from genome assembly GCA_024509875.1 of Oreohelix idahoensis. Lineage (NCBI taxonomy): Eukaryota > Metazoa > Mollusca > Gastropoda > Stylommatophora > Oreohelicidae > Oreohelix > Oreohelix idahoensis. Next base: position 2,923 of record JAMPIV010014909.1, read on the forward strand.
CCTTAAGCTGTTTCCATACTTCTTTAATTTGAATGCTAGGTTTAAGTGACTGTCAAAACTCCTTCCAGTTAGTTTCTTTGGCTTTAAATATTATTCTGTTAGATTCATTCCTAATATGTTTATACTCATCATAGTTTTCTTCTGTTCTATTATTTCTATATTTTTGTAAGGACCTTTTTCTTCTCTCATGAATTCTGCACAGCTTTTATTCCACCAGGCAACTGGTTCTTTATTCCAGTGAGTTTTTCTTTTCTTATTAATGTTATTTATTGGTTTTAGGAGCTGTGGCATATTTTTATTTGGTATTTAGTTTATTGCTATTTTAAGAATTTCATTGGTCCGTGTTTCTGCCCACAAGTCAGTATGATCCGATTCCATGTCTTTATATTCCATCACCTCCAGCTCTGATTGGAGGGCTTCTCAGTTTGCTTTTTTATAGCTGAAAGTCGGTTTCTCTGGTTCTGGGTTTGGAATGACGTTTTCATGCATGGTTATTACAATGGGCAGATGATCTGAGTTTGTGTCTCGTAACACTTCCCAATTTACATTTGCTAGGTTGTTAGATGCTATACCTATGTCTATTGCTGAGTCTGCCCTATTAGTTTGTGGATTAATTCTAGTTGCAGTTCCATCATTTAGTATTAGCAGGTTATTGTTTTCTATAAAGTCAAGTAGGCGCTTTCCTGCATTGTCTGCATGTTGTCCACTCGAAGCATAATGATGGGAATTAAAATCGCCTACTATGACTGTTTTGGTGCCTAGCCTAGTGCTTATGGCTAGCATTTCTTCATCTTTAATCGTGCCATTTTTAGCGTATATATTTAAGATTGTTACATTGTTTGGTTCATCTGCTATAGTAACCTGGATACCTTCTATGTTGGTTGTATCAAATACTTCCCAGTCTATAATTTTTAATGTTTCGTTAACTAAGACTGCGACACCCCCTCCTCTACCTTCCTTCCTATCGTGCCTAAGTATCTTAAAGCCCTTACAACTATATCTACTATTTGGGTTTAAAAGTGTCTCTTGAAGAGCATATATAGTGTTAGTTCCTCCTGTCGCAGCTAGTAGGGGTGCAAAATTCGCTTTGATACCCCTACAATTCCACTGAACAATTCTACATCCTTTCTTATCCATTGTTTATATTAACTAGTATCTCTTTTGTTTTGTGTTAGAACTATTAGTTTGCTCTTAGTTTGTATTGGTCCTATCGATTCTTCTTCTTCTTTGATCCATAACCGCCAACCGTCAAAGCAGTCAGCGGCCATCACGCCTGGTGGCGTCTTGTAGGGCAGCAACAAATTGATTCCACTTTGCTCGGTCGGCGGCCATCTTTCGTACAGTGCCCTAACTGTGGTTCATTCTTTGCATCTCCGCTTCCACAGTTCTCCGCCAAGTTGTTTTTGGTCGGCCTCTCTTACGCTTTCCCTCGGGGGTGTCATCAAAGTTTTTTTTCATTTGTTGCCGTTTCCGTAACATGTGCGATTTTTTACATAGACAGGGGTGTCGGCCCTGTGGTAAAACCCCCAACCTGGAGGACCAGGGTACCAGCTTTAGTCTGACCCCTACCCACGCAGACCAGTCCAGCTTGGTTGAACCTACTAGGAGTAAAACTCTCAATGGCATAGCGTCCTATCGATTGCTTGAGGCATAAGGCCTACTCTTCGTGGTGATTCTTTTATGTAATTAAAGACTTTTTTCAATACTTGGGTTTGTGACGATTCTTGTTCTTTATCAAAACTCTCTATGTGTGTTACGGGTCGTTATATTATTATTATAGTTGGAGTAGAAGTCTTCCTACTCTGGCCAATATTACCTAGGGGTAGAAATGGTAGACCCCGAACACAGCTATCCAACTCCAAATACTTAACATCACCACCAAGGCCGAGTGGACAGTCAAACAACGTTTATTGTACAAAACACAGCTCCACAGGTATCAACTTGACAGCCACTACAATGGCATAAAATGTATCGTCATGTAAAGATCTGTAGCGTCAGTCGCTAGTAACACTGTCCCCGACAGTTTTCCACATATTTATTTACTCACTTCAAAGAAATATATACTTTCTTGCACATGCAGATATCTAGTACCCCTCACCAAAGATCTTGAAGTACAGAAATTGGTATCATATATGAATCAAGCACACAATCATAAATATTTCAGGAGCTCAAACACAATACGTCCACTCGGCATGAAAAACACCACAACTCTCTTGCCCCTTCTCTCTAAACAGTAACCTGTCTCACGAGACCCAGCCAAGCATGACGGCTTAATCAAGCTCACCCGTCTTTTCCCAGTGACCCGTGTAAAAATAAACAAACACAGAGCCACGCTGAGCTAAGCTATCCAATACACACCTGTTAGGAATTTTAATCATAACAATGTGCTTGATGTTTTTTGGTTACCTATTCTTTCCATTTGGCTTCTTGCTTTTGTTTGCCACTTTCCTTTTCTATTGCTTATCTTTCTATGTTAATTTCCTGTCCTATATTTTCTATCCTTTTTAGTGTAATTTCATTATCCTCTTTCAGTTCAGATAATTTAAATAGTATCATTTCATTTTCTTCTTTCAGTGTTGACAATTTAACTACATCCTGGACAATTTGGTGCTGTATGGCTTTCATTTCTTGAAGTATTGCCTCTGCACTTCTCAGTGCATTCGTACCTTCCAAGGATGTAGTTGAACCATTCAACTGGTTTTTTGGTACTGTTTTGTTACTATCTACCTGGTTCTTACTTTCTTTAGCCAACTGTGTTTAAATCAATTTAACTTCCTCTTGCACACTCTTGATTTCTGTTATTACTTTCGTGCTCGTATTGTATTGTTTTCCTTTATATCTTTAATGACCGTTTTGAAAGGAGTTTTGGTTGTTATTGATTCCTTCAGTGCTTTTAAGGTCTGCTGATACACTATGCTGCTCTGGAACCTGGCGCTGTAGTTCCCTTTGCAATTAATGCATTTTCTGTTTTTAATACCCTTTTCATAGTCAGTATCTGACTTAGCCTTCTTGCACTGCGTAAAAGGGTGCACCCTGGCACAAAACCTACATACTGCCTTCCCCCTGCAACTGTGTCTGCCATGGCCAAATTTCAAGCAGTTGGAGCACTGCAAAACTGGGGGAATGAAGACTTCTGTGTTCTTTTTAGCTTTTCCAAATAGTACTGTCTTGGGGTTGGGGGGTCCCTCCGTTCTGTTGTCATTACTACCACTGGGGTTACTATACCCCCTTTCACTGTTGTTCGTTCCACGTGTACCAGATTTAAATCTGGGTTCTGCTTGGCTAGGTTGTTTAAAACTTTCTCAAATGAAAGGGTTGGGTTTATACCTTTTACAACACATCTTCTGGTTTCTTTCGAAATTTCTATTTGATTGTTGATGTTGTGGGCCAGTTGGATCGATTTTGGTTTTTCCTGCAATTCGTGTAGTAAAGTTTTGGTTTCTTCTGTTTCATTTAGTGTTAGCATATTCCACTGTTTTGTTTTTGTATTTTATCAATTACTTTTTTCAGGATGACCAGGATTTTGTCGTCCGGGAGAGATTGAAGCGTGGCTTCTGTTCCAGCTATTTGTGTAATTTAAACCTGGGGGGGGGGGGTCGTTTTGATTGGAGTCTTCTTTGTTTTCTCCTCTGGTTTCATGACTTCTTTTGGTTGTGTTTTACTGGTTGTACTGATTGTCGTCTTCTCTGGGTCCTATCTTTTTGTTAGCTGTCCTGGTTCTGAGTTTTCGCCTTTATTGTTTATGCTTATTGTTGTTTTTACTTCTGAACCTCCTTCCAGTTTTTCCCTTATTGTCTCTATCCAGTACTTTATTTCTGTGTCTCTGACTTCAGGGTTCGTGGTCCTGTTTTTTTTTCTGTCAGGTTTGGTGTTTTGTCCTTTTCAGGTGTCTTGGCCAACGCTTTTCCTTCCCCGTACTGGGCCCTAGTTATCGATAGCATTGTCCCTGTCTTTTAATTTGCTACTACTCTTTTTATTATGTGCTTGATTCTGTATGAACTTTAATGGTTATCCCTAGTCTCACTGCTTTAATCTTAAGTTGTGTATATCCTTGCTTTCTCCTTTCTATTTTTTTTAAATTTTTATAACATTATTATTTAAGAAACACGTTTAAACCTGTCTAGTAGACCTTTTTGAACAGTTAAAATCTAGTTCGAATTTTGCCAGGTAACTTTAATATATTTGTTTTACTTAAATTATATTTTGATGGCTGAATATTATTATTAGTAATCTATGGTTTTTGGTTTATTTAATTTTATTTTTTTCCTCACTACAATTCCTAAATTATACAAATATTTATAGCAATAGTTAAATATTCCCCTAATACTTAATATTAACTGCAATAATGTAATACTTCAATCAATTTATAAATGAAATAACCACTTAAATTGTGTCTATCAAGATGGCTGCCAGATCTCACTCAAGCAAGTGCCACGTGGCGCTTGGATCTATTTAATTTCTATAATTTTTTTTGTGCCATAAAATTCCAGAGTTATATTAGTAATCCAAGCCATACTTAACTAGTCCCCAATTACTTGATATTAAATGTAATAAGCTAATACTTAAATAGAACTAAGAAGAAATCGCCACTTATATTCAATATCTCTATCAAGCGAATTTAATAGAATTCGTAAGTTATAATACTACTTCTAGCTATCAATTACCTAGTCACCTAAACCTAACAGCAATAAGCTAATACTAAAGATAGATACAAAATGTAACAATTTATCTGAAAACTTGAGTAGTTTGATGAATTTCTCCACTGTGTCTCGTACTGAAAAGGACGTTTCAGCCTTGTGTTTTTTTTTAGTTTAGCAAAAATACGTCTGTCCACTTCAGAAGTCGGAAGTCGAATGTCGCCCCCGGGGTTGAACACTATAATTTTCGACACAGAAATAGGTGGACATAGACACCATTGGAATTAACAAGTAACAGCAGTGACCAAAAAAAAAAAGCATTTAAAGTTATGAATAAAAGAACGTAACCATACTTGCATTGCCTATATCTTTTTTCCATTTGTCTGTGCACTTCCAAGCCTGCATAAAATAACATAGGTTTAATGTAGCACTGTAAAACCGCAGCTAACTATATTTTGTTTCTACGAGGGACGGTCAAAAAGTAATGCCTCGTAATTTTTAATCTCATTCAATAGGCAAGAAAACAGATAAAATTGACATTGAAATGTAGCCCCAAGTCTGAACTTGAAAAATTTATTTCTCAATGTAGTCTCCGTTATTTGTTACAATTTTTGTCCATCTTCTCACAAGGGCATGTATCCCCACACGGTAAAAATTTGTGTCTTTTTTCTAAACCACTGGCGTACGGCGCATTTAAGGGTCTCGGTGTCCTCAAAATGATGTCCGCGAAGATCTTTTTTCCGTGGTCCAAACAGATGGAAGTCAGAAGGTGCAAGATCGGGACTGTAAAGGGGATGTGGTAATAATGTCCAGCCAAATTCTGTAATCGCAACAATGGTGTGTTTAGCGGTGTGTGGCGTGACATTATCATGCAACAGTAGTGCAGTTCTCTGATCTTTTAATGGGTAAAGTCGCCGAAGACGACATCTAAGCTTCTTCAAAGTTTCAATGTAACGGTCTGCATTCACCGTGTTTCCCTGCTCCAAGAAGTCAAGAAGAATCACACCCTTCTCATCCCAAAGCATGAAGGCCATAACTTTCCCTACAGATGGTGAACTTTTGAACTTCTTTCTTGTCGGCGATGTTGTGTGATGCCATTCCATTGACTGCCTCTTGGATTCTGGTTCAAAAAAATGAACCCAAGTCTCATCACCTGTCACAATATTCGATAAAAACTCTTCTCCTTCAGTTTCGTAATGGTGTAGGAGGTTGATGGCTATGGTTTTCCTTGTTTCTTTATGTCTGTCTGTCAACATTCTGGGTACCCACCGTGCACAAACTTTTGAATAACCCAGGTCTTTAATGATGTTCTGGACACTGCCTTTACTAATGGACAACATGGAAGAAAGTTCATCCAGTGCTACCCGACGGTCACAACGAATGATGCCATCAACTCGATGAATGTTGTGTGGAGTCACTGCGGTAGACGGACGGCCAGTCCGCTTTGCGTCAGCCATTGAGGATTGACCTACTTCAGCTTCGTCACAACGATGTACCCAACGTCGGACAGTGCTGACATCCACTGTTGAATCTCCATAAACATTCTTTAAACGTTCGTGGATGCGAATTGGGGTCTTGCCTTCAGCATTGAGGAATTCTATTACATAACGTTGTTGTTAAAGTTTAGAACGGAACGCCAGCTTCGTTCCTGCTATATCGGCTTTGTGCGGTAATGTGCGATGACCGCACGAACCGGATGTTGTCGACATGACCCGTTAACTGCCAGATGTTCTTACCACCCTTGGTGCTGGGTGACGGTTCAGCTGGGAACAGACGTTCCTTATCATGTTTGTAATCGTGTACATGTTCGTCTAGTTGCCAACATGTGTGTTCTATTGAAGTTAATAAATGGTCGTTCTTATTACAACGCCTTATTTATTGTGCTGTGAATGGAATGCACAACAATGACAACAAGGTACACACACACACACACAACACTGGCGACGAGGATAACGAACTGCTGTGGGAATATTTCGTCACGTATTTTATCCTTATGTTCAAATTTTCCCCGCCAATTCAAGCTTCACTGTTTGAAAGTTAATACTGGTTCTCCATATTAAGCCATTTCACAGTATGGCAGAGCAAGCATCAGAAATGACCCTGTTGCTTAAAATGTTCATGGAACAAATGAAACAGCAAATTGAAGACCAAAGAAAAATATTGGATCTCCTGTTGCAGAGGCAAACCACTAGCAGCAGCTCAGATGGAGCATTGGCACCACATTCTACACCAATCAAAGAACACATTCCTGCATTCCCTGAATTTAAGCTAGAACAGGATAAATGTGACATTTATCTTAAACGACTAAATCATCATTTTGATGCTCATCAGCAAACAGATGACCTGATAAAAAGGCACTATTTCCTTTCTTGGATTGGCTCATCTTTATATCAGCTAACGCAGAAGATATGTGGAACAGAAGATCTATCCAAATTTACATTCACAGAACTGACATCTAAGCTAACAATACACTTCCGACATTCAACACATCTGATCATTGCTCGTCATAAATTTTGGCAATCCAGGAAGAAACCAGATCAGTCATATGCACAGTGGATTGCTGAACTTCGTGGTCTATCGACTGACTGTAGATTTTTATGCCCAAAGAACGGTTGTGGACATTCACTAGTAGAAGAACATATTAGAGACATAGTTCTTCAATTCACCCCGCATGAATTTATAAGAAGATCTGCATTGTCAGAAGAAAATCCATCCCTTGAGAAGATAGCTCAGATAGCAGAATTATATGAAACAACTTTGGCTGCAAGTGAAACTTTAAGAGGAGATGAGAAACCTGTATCTTCAGACATTAATGTTATGAAACCTTTTTATAAACAAAAGCGTGCCACGTCATTGGGTAGAAAAGCTACAGACAGAATCAAGTCACAGAGCTTGAAATTAAACAAACTGAAGTCTTGTCCTTCATGTCATAGCAAACACGAACGATCAGATTGCAAGTACAGACAGTCTCGATGCAATCTTTGTGGAAAAATTGGACACATTTCATCCGTCTGTGCTTCAGTGAAAACTACAGGCACTACACATGTAAACAACTCACGTTGAAGTGCTAGTCTAGACAAGTTTACTAGTAGGTCAAGGAAGGGTCAGTCTGAAGATGTAAACACTGTCAGCATTGAAGAACAGAAGAATAAATTTTACATCAATGTTCTGGTGAATAACCACGCAGTGAAATTTCTGCTTGACACAGGATGCACTTGTGGCATGGTAGGCTTGAAGGGTTATGAGCAGATAGGTATGCCGAGATTACAGCCCGTTAACTCACAAGTCAAGGGTTATGGCGCTGTGAACATACCACTGAAGGGTTGGACAAACGTAGAAGTGAGATTAGGAGATAAAGTTCGAACACTTCGATTATTGGTGGCTGATACAAAAGAAGGCATGAATCTGTTTGGCACCCCGTGGTTCAAGGCATTTGGTTTTAAAATCACTGAGGACAATAGTCTGCCACCTGAAATTGTCAATATGGTGGAACCTGTCCATGCATCAGAAGAATTATCTAAGGTGAACCATCTTTGTTCTAGATTTCCTAAAGTATTATCAGATGGACTAGGCACATGCAAGACTTTTAAGGCACATTTACAGCTACGTCAAGGGGCAATCCCAAGGTTCCACAAGCCTAGACCAGTTCCTTTTGCTCAGAAGGATGCAGTAAAGAAAGAAATACAAAGATTGGAAGAGCTTGGTATCATTAAACCAATTCAGACAAGCAAGTGGGCTGCACCGATAGTGGTAGTTCCAAAGTATAACGGCACTGTTCGAATCTGTGGAGACTTTAAAGTTACTATCAATTCCCATCTTCAAGTTGAACAGTATCCTTTACCAAGACCAGAAGAGTTATTTCATAAACTTCAAAATGGAAAAAAGTTTTCCAAATTAGATCTGTCTGATGCTTACCTTCAAATTGAACTGGATGAAGAATCTAAGAATCTAGCTGTTATCAATACACAGCATGGACTGTACCAGTACCAAAGACTTGCATTTGGCATCTCGAGCGCTCCTGCTATTTTTCAGCGCTTTATAGAACAGATAACCGCAAATCTCAAAGGTTGTGCTAACTATCTGGACGATATCATCATAACAGGAAGGTCAGATGATGAACATTTGCAAACACGTGAAGAACTTTTCACGCGGTTAGAACAGCATGGACTTCAGTGTAATTGGTCCAAATGGGAATTCTTCAAATCTGAGGTTGAGTACCTAGGTAACATTATTTCTGATGAAGGAATACGACCATCAGACTCTGGCATCGAAGCTATCAAACAGCTACCCCGCCCAGAAAACTTAACACAACTCCAGTCCTTCTTGGGGAAAATAAATTATTATCATAAGTACATTGATAATTATTCAGAACTTTCTGCTTCACTAAATAAGTTAAGAAAGAAGGACACGCCATTTTTCTGGTCCACAGATCAGGCAAGAGCTTTTCAAGCTCTTAAGAAAGCTATCATAACTGCAACTAGATTGGTACATTTTGATCCAAACCTGCCTATTATACTTGCTACAGACGCATCTTCATATGGAATAGGAGCAGTATTATCACATCGTTACCAAGATGGTTCTGAGAGACCAATAGTTTTGCTTCAAAGACCATGAGCGAAGCAGAAAAAAAACTAAAGCCAAATTGAAAAGGAAGGTTTGTCAATAATTTTTGGAGTACGGAAATTTCACCAGTATCTCTATGGCCTGACAAAACCTTTTGAATTACAGACAGACCACAAGCCTCTTTTGTCTATTTTCTCGCCTGATCACAAATTGCCTGTGTTATCCATGCAGCGATTGCTGCGATGGGCCATTCTATTGATGTCATACAACTTTGTCATCAAACATAGGCCAACAACGAAACATGCTAATGCGGACGCACTGTCAAGATTACCTATGGGACCAGATCCTGCATTTGACAAGTCTGAAGCATCATGCTATAATGTCAGCATGGAAAATGATGATGCCATAGCTGATATTCCGCTGGACTCTGCTTTGGTAGAATCTGAAACTGCTAAAGATAAGATTCTTCATAAAGTCAAACATTTTGGGCTCAGTGGGTGGCCAGAATCACTGTCACAAAATAACAGCGACGTAAAACCTTATTTTGATAGGCACCTTAATTTATCGATTCACAAAGGCATTCTGTTATGGCAGGCTGAGTCTAACCGAGTGATTATACCTACTTCTCTTCGAGAAAAAGTCCTTCATTTACTGCATCAAGGACACTTCGGCATAATCCGAATGAAACAACTGGCTCGACGGCATTGTTGGTGGCCCACCATTAACAAGGACATACAATCGTTATCAGTAAACTGTAATGCATGCAGAGCAAACCAGAGTAATCCGCATCAACATTATCAGTCATGGCCAATAGCTGAACGTCCGTGGGAGAGAATCCACATTGATTTCGCAGGTCCTTTTATGGATGAACAATGGCTGGTAGTTGTCGATGCATATTCTAAATATTCATATATTGTTGCGATGAATTCCTTGACAACTGAGGCAACAATAAAAGCTCTAGCTAAGATCTTCCTTCACGAAGGTTTTCCTGGCACAATTGTTTCAGATAATGGAACACAGTTTACTTCGGTCAAGTTTCAACAATTCTGTTCACTACATGGAATTGAGCATCTCATGACGGCTCCATTTCATCCAGCTTCAAATGGAGAGGCAGAACGCTTTGTCCGCACCTTCAAAGCCTCAATGGCAAAGATTTGCTGGGGAGGGAAAACACGACATCGAGCTCTGGATAAACTACTGTTCGCTTACAGGACAACACCAAATTCTTTGACTGGCAAGTCCCCTGCCGAATTGTTACATGGCCGTCAGCCAAGAACACAATTTAAGTTTAATTTTTTTTTAAGGTATTAATTTTTTTTAATGTATTTTAATTAATAATTACCCCCCCCCCCCCCCTTTAAATTTGATTATGTCTGGATGTTACAAATGTATGTTATTATTTTACCTCGATAATGTTGTATGCTTAAATAAAAATACATGTGCTATTGAAAGGATACGGTATGAAAGGTGAGCGAAAGGAAGTGCAGAATGTTAGACGGGCCTGCGTGCCCAATTCTCAACCCTTTGAAAATAAAGTTCGTTCGTTCGATGTTATACCCATCTCAGGTTACAAGCACATTTTACGGTACTTTCAATATTAAAGGAAAAAAGACTCTAGGAATAACTCCACGCTTAAATACATTTGGTCACTTGACTCTGGGAACAAATTTGAAGTATTGTTTGATATAATAAATGTATTGACCGAAGAATTAAAGACATAATTTTGAAGCTGTAATTGAGCAACCCTTCCGCCTACCTCCCATGGGTTTATGCATCTTCTGCGGCATTCTTGCCAAGTTCAGTTGTTTTAAGTATATGTTTTTGAACCCCGCACTTGAAAACTGGTGTTTTGTGTGTGCAAGGGATACCCGGTTCAACCCCATGTGGATTATAATTTGGGTATATAGCGTTCAACTGTCCATATAGTGTTTATCTTTCCATATAGTGTTTATCTTTCCATATAGGGTATGCCTTATTCTCTGTTACCAATTGCCAAAAAGGGTCTCCACAGCTATCTATAGCTTAACGCCTCACCATGCCTAAATTCGGCACTGCCTGGAACGTGCGTACTCTAAACGAACAACGGAAAACTGCACAGATGGCAACAGAAATGTGGAATTACAGGACCAAATAAACACACGGAGAAGAGAGCTGGATACAGAAGTGAAAATGATGAGGAAGACTTGGAAAGAGCTTGAGCTTATGTCAAGTTACAGGAGGACTTAGCATGCGTTTATTGAAGGCCAACGCGCCTTGAGGAGCATAAAGGTATTGATTGAAGACGGGAGGTCCTACGAAGATTAATTTAAGATTAAATTAATAAAATGGTTCTCCTTACGGCCAAGAAGTCTTCGTCAGCATGTAATACAAAATTACTACAGAATAGCCACTGCTAGAGCATACGTATAATTTGATGAAGGCTTTCTGCAGGAGGGTTACGGTAATTGTGGTATAATATTCCCAAAAGATGTGAAAAAGAAATGAAAACAAATAAGAATAACTGTCTTAGCTTCAGGTATAAGGTAGCATTATAGATAAAAGACAGTCCCCTAGCAAAAGTGTCTTAGCTTTAGGTATAAGGTAGCACTATAGATAAAAGAGAGTCCCCTAGCAAAAACTGTCTTAGCTTCAGGTATAAGGTAGCACTATATATAAAAGACAATCCCCTAGCAAAAACTGTCTTAGCTTTAGGTATAAGGTAGCACTATAGATAAAAGACAGTCCCCTAGCAAAAACTGTCTTAGCTTCAGGTACTAGCACTATAGATAAAAGACAGTCCCCTAGCAAAAACTGTCTTAGCTTCAGGTATAAGACTGCGCTATAAATACATGACAGTCCCCTAGCAAAAACTGTCTTAGGGGAGTGAAGAGTTAGAGAATTCGATGTACTCGGAGCCGTTTTTTTTAAATGGGGATGACAAGTTCTCTACCTCATTGTATTTTTTTTCCATCTCATGAGCAGAGTCAGATACTCATTTACAGCTGGTGAGATTGGAGCGTGGTGCCACCAGGTTTTGATGCCGGTAACTGTGTCGCGAGAGGACAGCGCTTTACGCGATTACCCAAATCGGACGCTCTACACTAAATCTTCAACTCAGATGTCACAGCTGTCTTAGTGTACGGCTCTGTAACTTGGTAAACAAGAACAAAAGAGCAACCAAAAAGAAAACAAATAAACAAACAACAACAACCAATCAGTTACAGACTTTCATAAATGGGTGCTTGCATAGAATAAAATGATTGAACAGGTATGACAAAATCTCCAATACGGAACTAATGACAAGATCTCCAATATGGAACTAATGACAAGATCTCCAATATGGAACTAATGACAAGATCTCCAATATGGAACTAATGACAAGATCTCCAATACGGAACTAATGACAAGATCTCCAATATGGAGCTAATGACAAGATCTCCAATATGGAACTAATGACAAGATCTCCAATATGGAGCTAATGACAAGAAGCAGACAAGTGATAGTTTGAAAAAAGGCGAGAAGAAGACACTAGCGAGGAAAGGATACACACAATGATGAAAATGCCTGTCACGGGTTCCCTTCCCTTGCTCCGCAGTGATGGTCCAACAATGGCCAAAACCTAGAGCATCTAATGGGGGTCTTCAAAGGTATCTACCTTCGCACAAGATTACTCTTGGCAGAGATGCAGATAGAAGGATGATGATGCTTCTACCTTGAGGGAGTTCCACGAGAGATTTCAGAAGTCAAGAACAATGCTGAATGTGTCTTAGCAATGTAAAATTTTATCTGCCTGCTGCCTTTTGTGAAGAGGTATTATGTAATTTAATTTAGCTCGTACAAGCCCCCAACTTAATTAACAGTAAAATTCTTCTTATTGGCTCTGTATAGATATAGAGTAAAGATACTAAATCATGCGTGTGCACTTCTCTCTGTAATAACTAAAGCAATTATGAATTTGTAAAATAAAATATAACAAATGTACTGATCAATTACTATGGGACAAATGTAAATAAAACAAGAGCTGGTGATTAATAAAATGTAGGTATCTTCATAGAAGAGATGCCGGCTTTAGAAAGCTTATGGGGCAAAGAAAAACAAAGTTCTTCTGTGATTGGCCTGCTGAAAAATGTCAATTAGCTTCCAAAACGCAGAAGCGTTGGCATTGCTGTTTCCGTCAATTCGTCTCTGTGGCACGGACGCGTCTCCACATCAGTTCAAGAGGTAACCTCTTCTGGTCAAGGCAAGTATCTTCACAACCCGTGGAACGTATGTTTCCAGTGTTGATCACAAGCTTTTAACCACAGAACAGTAGTACGACCAGTATCGTAAAGTAGTACCTCAAATAGTCTCTTCGATTCGTACCACAGACTTCAGAGAAAATAAAAGAACAAAACCTCTGCTAAGTCTCTTTGCTTTCTTGATATTAATCAAACGCCTTTCCCGCTGTCCGTCAATCAATTCCTTTCTCTGAATTTTTTAATTTCCCTGAGCGTACATCACATAACTCATAGGATTTGATGAAAAATCACCACTCATTTAGTTAATTTAATTGGAAAATTGTGACTAGACAGCAGCAAGTGCAATGGCTTGTGCCTAGGTGAACATGTTTAAGTGTACTTACAGCTTATTACAAATGATAGTAAATATGTACATATGATGTCATCGTCACCCACTCCCTGCTCCACTCGGAGTCTGGGGTTACCTCTGCTTTTGGTTCCCTGTGAGAACTAGAACGAAGCACTCACCAGCAATCTGATGTGGTGGTTCATGAATATATAATTTTCACATGCTGAGGTTGCCAGCCACGTATGGACCTTATAACCATCAGCAAGTTCAAACATGTCAAATTCAAAGTATAAAATATGTTACAACTTAAACCAAACTAGTTGGGAACTCTAGACTTCTTGATCAATAGAACAGTCTTGGCAACTTGATAAAGATGCCTCGAACACGCGTCAGTGGTATTACTTCTAGTTAGAATCCCTCTGTGACTTTGTGAGTAGGTCCACCAGAGTCTGGTTTCTGTATTAACAGGTAAATTTTCATTGCTGTAGTGTTCAGAAGGAGTTCTGATACTTGTTTTGTCTGGTCGTCCTATAAGGTCAGAATCGAAACGCAATTCTTTTCCTGGCTATAGTTCAAGCTGTCTACTTTTGACGATTCTGGAATGTATTATGTTTTAGCCTCCGAATTAGCTAGGTTATATTGCAGTTTCCCTGCCCACGCTTCCACCTGGCTTTTCCGACAAAACTTCCAATCAGAATAAATGTTCATTCCTAACTCTCCTGTTTCAATCCATAAGCAGAATGTAGTTGGTCTGGGTGTCAGTTATTTTACTTTCCCCTGCGTGTTTTAAGATATCATTTTAAAAACTAAACACATGACCTCATCTCCCATATGTGTCCCGACTTCTTCCGTCCCTCTTAGATAACCTTTCAATTATGATTTGTAACCTCGCCTGTAGATAGTGTAATCGCTAATGTACTACAATATACTACTCGTCAAAAGTCAAGGGCCACTTAGAAAAACCTTGGTTGAAACCATAAAACAAATCTGATATAAACGTAATTGGTATCAGTCAAAACGGCATTTATTGAATACCAAATTGACATGTCACGTAAAGAAATGGAAACACACATTCAAACGCAATGAAGCTGTGAAGTGTATCACCCACCTTTTCAAAAGTCACACAATAGATATTGGACAAAAAGACATTTCAAAATCGGGTATGCCCACCGTTTGCAGCAAGGCATTCAAGACAGCGTAGACGCATCGAGTCCATAAGTGTCAGTAGAGTATCCTGAGGAACAGCTTGCCATTCCTGAAGCAGAAATGCAGTCAGCTGTGCAACATCCATTGGCAGGGGGTGATTTGTTGACAATCTTCTACCAAGGACAATCCAGAGGTGCTCAATCGGAGAAAGGTCAGGTGAATGAGCTGGCCACGCCATCCTGATGATCCCATGTTGCTGAATAAACTCATTCACTACTCGAGCTCGGTGGAGTCGAGCGTTATCATCTTGGAGATTGGCATTACCACCTATGGCCTCCAGAGCAGGCTGAACAATTGGTCTCAAGATTTCGTTCTGTATCTTGGGCCGGTCAAGTTGCCTTGGATGATGTAGAGTGGGGTCCTGCCGTGTCTGTAGAAGCCTCCCCAGACAATGACAGAACCCCTACCATAACGACCCACCTCTCAAATTGTGTCATCAGTAAATCGCTCTCCTGGTCGTCTCCAAACTCGAATCCTGCAATCCTTAAATGACACAGTGAAGCGAGATTCATCAGTGAAGAGAACTTGACTCCATTATTGCCTTGTCCATCGGATGTGCTCGCGACACCAAGCAACACGGGCTCTGCGATGAGCAGGAGTAAGCGGGATTCTGACTGCAGGACGTCCAGCAGCCGGTCCAAATTCATGTAAACGTCTGCGAATGGTGCTTTAACTGACATTAACGTTTACAGTTTGTCTCAGCTGACATCTTAGAGTGGAACAAGTCACTGTTCGATGGCGCAGGGCTGACAAAAGGTACCGGTCATCATGTCTATTGATGCATCTAGGGCGACCTGGTCGGTGGCGATCCTCCACACTTCCTGTGGCCTGAAATCTCTCCAAAATTCTTTGGATAGTAGAGTGTGACACTGCAAGCCGTCTAGCAGCCTCGCGGACAGATAAACCACTTTCAACCCACGCTATAGCCCTCATTCTTTGTAAGGTGTCAAGACTTCTTCTCGGTGGCATGGTTTTTGCAAGTGATGAAACTACCCTAAGTTTGCTGATTGTAAAACAAATTAAGAGTGAACTCTTTTCACGAAAAGTCGCCATTGCAGGTGGAATGTTAATCAGCACGATTACTTCACCCGTTTGTTTGTACGGAAGTTTGAAAAAACAGATTTAAAATAATGTGAAATTATGGTCAGCAAACCAAATTGCACGTGATCACCATGGTTGTCGGTGAGTTGTTTTTATGCTTAACGTGCATAGAGGACTGTCAGAGGAAGATATTGCACCCATTTTTACTAAAAAACTTCCTTCATTTAATCATTCTATGCGCTTATATAAAAGTATATTGAAAATAATAGGGTGGCCCTTGACTTTTGACGAGTAGTATAATTTCACAGACAATGTCTGGACGGAAGTGATGTCGTAGATTTATAATAGGTTAATTAAGACTCAGATTGGTCCCTTCTGAATAGACTAGAACATGAGGTGACTCAGTGAGAGAAGATATAAGAAAATAGTTTTTCACGAGTGAGATGGTGGAAAAATAAGAAATTATGTCTCTAACTCGAGAAAATCTCTCGCTCAGCCTAGCTCTCTACAACATAAAATGTATGTCAGACAGATACTCAGTAATATATAGATATACTCTATATCAACCATTCACAGACACGCGCACACAAGTGACGAACGTTTAGACGTACAGACGTGAGACTATATCTATGGAATATGAATATTTGTTTGGAAAAAGCTGACCGATACACTGAAATAAGTTTATGTAAGTTTTATTTATCATAAGGGATTTCACAACAGAAATTAGTAGAATATCAAATCTCATACAAATACACATACGTTAATGAATTTACTATAAAAATAAAACTTAATAATGGACCCCGCCTAGCCATGCAAGCGAATTACACTATCCTCATATGATAGGGAATATGATATATGATATGTGTGATAGAGAAACAACAGAAATTATTGCGTCTTTAATAGGCTAAACTGCCCATGGTGGACTTCCGGTGTCGTGTATAGTGGTTCGCACTAATGACCTGTCATCGAAACATCATTTTTTTGGTGACGCGTAGATGGCAGGGAGGATAGTGTGATGCGCACGGAAGGTCCAGGGTTCAAATCCTGGGTAAGCCACTCATGTCTGTTGTTTTTCTGTTGTCTAGTGTTCTACTTCTTTATTTCCTACGAGTGCCTGGTAACATACCTTTATGTTTGTCTCATATTAATTTACTGTTTACAGGCCTCTCGGGTTTCCCTTCCTTGTGTGTTATAATTCTTTAAAGTGGCGTATTTCCATGTCTATATTATTTTAATAAATATTTTTATGATAAGAAAAGTCGGAAGGAGACCTCGTCGCCCTCTTCCACCATTTCCGTTACCAGTGGTGTAACTACGGCCCGGGTACACCCTAAGAACCCCAGCTCTAAGTTGGGTCCGGAAAGCTGTAGTTGGAAGGTACCCTTTTAATATCCTTTGTTAAAGCATATTCCAGTTTCTAGAGACAGAAATGAAAGGGATAAAGAAGGCATGGAAACATCTTGACAGGATGGCACAGGAAGTGAGGATCTTGCACAAACTTGACAGCCTATGCTCCTTGGGGAGCTGAAGGGTACTGATGATGATGATGGTGGGGATGATGATGATGTTGTTGGTGATGATGATGATGATGTTGGTGATGATGATGGTGGTGATGATGATGGTGATGATGATGGTGATGATGGTTGTGGTGATGATGATGGAGATGATGATGGAGATGATGATGATGGTGGTGATGATGGTGATGATGATGGTGGTGATGATGATAGTGGTGTGGGTGATGATGATGATGTTGGTGATGATGGTGGTGATGATGGTGGTGATGATGGTGATGATGATGGTGGTGGTGATAATGATGGTGGTGTTGGTGATGATGATGGTGGTGATTATAGTGATGATGATGGTGGTGATGATGATGATGGTGATGATGGTTGTGGTGATGATAATGGTGGTGGTGATGATGATGGTGGTGATGATGATGATGATGGTCCTGATGATGATGATGGTCCTGATGATGATGGTGATGATGGTGGTGGTGATGGTTGTGGTGATGATGATGATGGTGGTGATGATGATGGTGGTGGTGGTCGTGATGATGATGGTGGTGATGATGATGGTGGTGATGATGGTGATGATGATGAATGTTGTGGTGATGATGATGATGTTGGTGATGATGATGGTGGTGGTGATGATGATGTTGCTGGTGATGATGATGGTGGTGATGATGATGGTGGTGGTGATGATGGTGGTGGTGATGGTGGTGGTGATGATGATGGTGGTGATGATGATGGTGGTGGTGATGATGATGGTGGTGATAATGATAAAGTACTTTGACTTTTAATTATTCTGATACGCAAGTTATCACTTTTCCCTCTTTTTCTTGTTCTTGGCCAGAGGTTCTCATTTCTGCTCATGGACCCCTCCCATTTCTGAGCCTCATATACCTCTGTGCTCCCCCCCCCCCCCCCCCCCCCCCCCCCCCCCCCCCCCCCCCCCCCCCCCCCCCCCCCCCCCCCCACAGTCGCTGTTAGCTGGGAAAAAAGGTACTTGACCATCTTTCTGTGGCCCCAAGAAATATGGCATGGCTCCATGAGGGGTCATGTGAACCACTTTGAGAACCACTGTTCTAGGCAAGGAAATGTGCACGTCTTTTTTTTTCAATTGCGTTGTTATCTCCAAGCTAAAGATAGGAGCTACCGATAAGTGTAAGTGTGTGGACACTGATAAAATGACTGCTGAACATCTGCTTCAAAGTTGCCCAACATATGTGGAACAGAGAGATAGCACATCATTTAACTGTTTGCTCCCTACGGATAATGGAGCTGCTACTGCAGCTGGCCCCTTGCATGAAGCCTGTAACATAAAATGCATGTGCTTTCGCAGCAGTAGTTTCCATCAAGGAGTCCAATATGTCTACATTTCATTAGTACCATGAAGTCCAATATGTCTACATTCCTATCTCTTTGTCGTAAATTTATTTTGAGAGAAAAGAGTCTTAGAAATAGTGGTCCGGTTTAGAGTGGAAAATGATGATGGAAAGCTCAGTGATAGAAAATGTAGAGATTAAATGGTTGCTTCACAGCGTGCTGGAGGAGAGTAAAGACAGACTTATTTACGACAAATCGTTTCTCTCAATCTTCTCTTCCACTCTCCTGGTCAAACAATTATTTGCCAGTTTTCCAGACACGCATCTGCGCGCACACCGATTTGGTGTTTCAAACACACAGATGACGTAGATACAAACTATATTAAACGAATAGGGGGAATTTTGGGCTTTGGGTATCTCCAACACAGGACTAAATGAGTTTATGTGGTTTTATTGACCTTAAACATCAATCACTAACATATATCACGTATTACATAAATTATCATAAGTACACAAATGCAAATAACAAGTTTGGGAGGGGTGAAGAAGATTGGTATCGACTAAGCCCTTCCCGCTTATTAGACAAAGATAAACCCAGTCCAGAGATAGATAATATCAGGAACTTGGATACGTTAACCTAACAGTGAAGTTAATTGCTCTGATAGAGGTGTTACAAAGTTAGGTATAGGTGATAGAAAAAACCTGTTCTTCCCAACTGTTCTTCCCTTTACTAAGCAAATGGAAAGGAGGGGGGTTTAAAACAGAGTTAACCAATTATCACCTCCCCCTTAAAGGAACAGTGCAGGGAGTACAGAAAAATTATATTACCCGGCACGAAAGTTAACAAAAGGGTTACAAGAGAAAAAAAGATTAAATTTCCTGTCATTCATGCACACGCGTGAGGATCCACACTCATATATTCACACACACACTTACCGAATGCAGCCTCAGACGATCCATAAAAATATATATATAAAACAGCAAGTATTCTCTTGACATGTGAAACTGTCTAGCACTTCGATGTCCCGCCCCAGATGTTTGCGAGGTTTTGCTGGTAACAAATATTCTCACTTATCGCAAGACTTGAAGACTAAGAGTTCTTGTGTTTGTATTATATAAAAAAGGAGTCTATGGGATGGCACTGACACAGTTCGGCACAGGGGTGAAAATGAAGTGGTCTCTTTTAATCTTCCGTTATGGTAAATTTCCTTCAATGCGTGATGATAGTAACTGACCGGAAAGTTTTATTAAATCCAATTGAGGAAATACTAGGCTCAGTCACAGTGAGGAAAATATGTACTCTCTCACGGTAAACAGTAAATGTATTATCGCTACTGGCGATGATTACCTTCCAGTTTGTCTTACTGATTTTAATGGTAATGTGACGATTGTTCTTTTAAATCATTGGGTGGGCTTTATTTCATTTAATTATGACAGCTAGGCCGCAAAGGACCGCCACAAAGATTATATTTAAAAGAAATGTTTCTTCAATATGACTGGAAGTTTATAGGATGATTTCTTTATTTCTTTCTTTATTTAGCTGGGACCGCAGGTTACGATCACTCTGTATGAAAGAAAAAAGACATGTAACATACCGAAAAATCAAGCGCGATAAATTTCCCGTTAAGCCTATAATACACTCAAGTATTTAATTATGTATTTAATAAACACTGCGCGAATTCTAGTGGTTAAAACACACATCTATAAAACTAGGACTTAACTGAATTTATTCATTATAAATTCCTTCGCGACTTTAAAAGTTAATTTAAGCCTCTATTATCTTTTGAAATAATATAATAGATAGATCATTATATTTACCACTGGAACTATTGAGATGGTTTAATTTAATAGATTAAATTAACACAAAATCCATTGAAATAGAATGACTGAACTAGACCACTGATCACTTTACACAATATATTACCGCTTTGCACAGAATAGAAATCACTGCAAATATATATATAAAATCCAGGGGAAAATCTATAACAAGATTTCAATAAAGCCAGTGCTTCTGTAAAGGTCTGGCCAGCGAGTGATAAAGTGTCTATTCTTCATGGTCTATTTATCTAAAATGGAATGTAAGTTGAGTGGGACATGAGAAACTTGACAGCTTTTTTCATCACAGGAACTTTTGGGGATCTGACCGCCAAATCAAGGGAAGAAGCCGCCCCCTGGTCTTCGTATCTCCGCTCGCTGCTGCCTGTTTCGGCTTTCCCCGTTCGCTCGGTTCTTCGGTTGACACCGAGACGCGAAAATAGCGGCAAGAAACTGCGTCTCGTATCAGGGACCACTACTGTCTTTGATAGCGCCGATAGTCTCCCCTGAAATCCCTCAGTCTGTCTCTTTGATCGTGGTCGCATTATCTGTTTGATTCTGGCAACGCCCCCCACTGGCCAAGTTAGTTAAAATACCTGCCTATGATTGTTCAAGAGATGTTAGTGGGCGTGATTTAATCTGTCCTTAAATCAATGCGATGACCAGAATGAACGATAGGTAAACTGTCCGCATATCAATCAGCAAACGTGTTTGCCATCTGTGTGGAACAGTTGCATAGCCAATGAATCCACGTGAAAGAAGTCCCGTTTTACAAGAAATTTCAACAAAGTTCAGGGTCAGCCGAGTTCGTCCATCACAATCGTCCCCTCTTTTGAGACGTGAAAACATGTTTTCATGTTTGATTTATGACGACGAAGCTGCCCTGATCGGTAACTTTTGGATGATTCGTATCTTCACCTTCCTCCTCTTCCTCTGTAGTCCAGTTTCTACTCAGGAAATCAGCCCCGACATTCTGTCTTCCCGGAATATATTCCACTCTGAAAGAATAAACGCTTAAAAGGAGGGCCCAACGCATGATCCTAGCGTTAAATTCTTTATTGGCACCAAGAAATGCTAACGGAGCGTGGTCTGTTTGCACCGTGAAAGATGTACCATAAAGAAACTCATGATGGCGTCTGATACCGTCAATCAGAGCAAGACATTCCCTTTCAACTACGCTGTAGTTCCGTTCCGCTTTATTTAATTTCCGACTGCCATAGGCAACTGGAAATAGCATGTTCAGGTCACTGTCATCGGCTTGAAGCAGTGTTGACCCGATGCCCTGACCTGACGCGTCGACTCTCAGTACAAAAGGTTTCTTAAGGTCAGGCAACCTCAAAATGGGGTATGCAGACAACTGTCCTTTCAAAGTGCTATACGCGTGTTCGCACTTTTGATCCCATATGACCTTATCAGGACAACCTTTCTTTGTGAGGTCAGTCAGAGGTGCCGTCAGTCCGTTGAAATTCTGGATGTATTTCTGATAGTATGCACATAGCGATATGAAGGAACGTACGTCTTTCTTCGTTCGGGGTCTTTTTGCTGCCATTATTTTCTCCACGTTCTTCTTAATAGGCCAACTGCATCCGTGAGAAATAGTGTGCCCCAGGAAGTCTAACTGTTCAAACCCGATGAGACATTTGCTAGGTCTGGCTGTGAGACCCGTTTCCTGTAGTCTCCTGAGGAGCATAGCAACCGTAGCAATATGTTCTTCATAGGTTTCCGATGCAATTAAGATGTCATCCATGAAATTATGGATATGGGGACTTTGCAAAGGTTCTAGAAGCTTCCTCATCATCCTGGTGAACACTCCTGGTGCGTTATGCAAACCGAACGGCATCACATTAAATGTGTAATGTCCTTCGCTAGTGCTGAAAGCTAACAAAGGTTTAATTTCCTCCTTGACTGGTATTTGATAATAACCTTTACTGAGGTCAATCTTGGAGAAGATCTTTGCTTTGCTGAGCTTGGTGAACAACTCAGAAACAGTTTGGAGAGGTTCGGGCTGGAATTCCGTTACAGCGTTTAGCAACCTGTAATCAATGCACAGCCGAACTTCCTTATTGGGCTTCTGCAACAGCACTACACTCGAGCTGTAAGGAGATGTAGACTCACTGATAATTCCTGCCTGACGCAGCTTGTCTATTTCTCCGCGAAGTGCATCAGCTTTAGCGTACGGGATGGGGTAAACTCTGGTTTGAACAGGGGTCTCGTTTGTTAATTTCATATCAAATTCAATGAGATTTGTTCGACCAGGTACATCCGTTAAGACTGCACTGTACTGTTTTAGTAGAGCCCTGGTTTCTGTTTGTTGTTCTGGTGAGAGATTGTCGCCGAACTTGACATCTTTAAAGGATTCTGTGGGTTGCAGTGGATACTCCATGCAACCATCATCATCTTCCTCGTCTTCCGTTGCTATGGCGACAGCCAGGAGATGCTCGGAGGATGGCACTGGTCTTTCCAAATATTTCTTTAGCAGATTTATGTGGAAGACCTTCTCCTTTCCTTTGATGGAGATCTTGTAGTTGGTACGTGAGATCTTTTTAAGGACGGTAAACGGTCCTTGCCATCCGATGCGAAGTTTATTGCTTCCGGTTGGAAGTAGCAATAGGACTTTCTCCCCTGGTTGTAGTTCTCTCTCTTTTGCAGCTTTGTTGTATCTTTTAGTAATTTTAGCGCGGGCTTTCTTAAGGTTGGTAGTAGCTAGATCCCATCCTAGCTTTAGCCTTTCCTTAAGCTCAGATACATACTTGCTTGCAGAGACGACTGTCTCGTCAGCCTTCTGGTCTGTCAGGGACCGAAGTAAGGCTTCTAGTGGCCCCTTAATAGGTCTGCCAAATAAAAGTGTAGCTGGCGCAAAACCCGTAGACGCTTGGGGTACCTCTCGGTAGGCGAATAAGGCAGCCGATATATATTGGTCCCAGTCTTCCGGTTTCTCCTGACCCAGCTTACGTAACATCATGGTGAGGGTACCGTTAAAACGTTCCACGAGCCCATTTCCGGCCGGATGGTAGGGACTTGTGTGGATATGTTTGGCCCTCAAGATCTTAAAGATCTCCTCCATTAACAGGCTACGGAATTGGGATCCATTGTCCGTCAAAACTTGTTGAGGGAATCCCAACCGTGTAAAAATTTGCACAAGGGCTTCTGCGACATGCTTGGAATTAGTGCATGGTAGCGGTACGGCTTCGGCCCACATAGTGCAAGTGTCGACTAAGGTCAGGATGAACCTGTTCCTTCTTTTGGTCTTTTCCAGGGGACCAATAATGTCGACAGCAACCCGTTCAAATGGAGTCCCTACTATTGGCATTTGCCCCATAGGTACTGGGGGTGTCAAGTGCTTGGGTGCTACCCGTTGGCACTGGGCGCAGGATTTCACATACCTGACAATGTCAGAGTTCATTCCTGGCCACCAATAGTGGTTTTTTATTCGCTGAATAGTGGCGTTTTGTCCCATATGTCCGCTAAAGGGAAGAGAGTGCCCCATTTCTAAGATCTGGTTTCTGTACTGCGTCGGTACTAGGAGCTGGTTATTCCCCGTGTCCGGGTTGCCCGTTCTACGATACAATACGCCATCCTTAGAAAAGATGTCTCCGTTGTGTCTGGGGTCCTTAGCCATGGGCAGTTTTTTAAAGCAGGGCGCCAGAGTAGGGTCCTTTTGTTGCGCCTCCTTCAGTTCATTCGGCAACAAATTTGGCGCAGGCTCCCTCTCCTTCTTGGCTTGCCCTCTTGTGGTTACCGCTGCCACAATCGGCTCCTTAGGTCTCC
Source organism: Oreohelix idahoensis (assembly GCA_024509875.1). Classification (NCBI taxonomy): domain Eukaryota; kingdom Metazoa; phylum Mollusca; class Gastropoda; order Stylommatophora; family Oreohelicidae; genus Oreohelix; species Oreohelix idahoensis. The sequence goes on from JAMPIV010014909.1 coordinate 27,322, forward strand.
CAATGAACACATATCTACATCCAAAGATAACTGGGTAGATAGGATCATCCATAATGGCCGCTTTAATAACACCTCTGACAAAGTCAGAGTGTATTTCTACCAGTGCGATAGGAAGCGTCCTGGGTGCATCACTCCTGAAAACTCCACTAAGTTTGACGGTTTCCTCTGTCTCCTGACCGGGTTTGACTAGGTGCCTAGCGACAATACAATCAAAACTTAATCCAGTGTCAAAAAGACAAGTAGTAGAGGTACCGTTCAAAATTACAGTTCCTCGAGTTGAGGGTCGGTCCCCCTCAGGTTGAGAATCACTGACATTGACTCTACCTTTCGAGGCTGTATGCAAACATCCAATGCGGTTTGCACCGGTTTGTTTGCCCTGATCAGACGTTCCTGGTGTAGGGGTCTTCCCTTTTCCTTGACCTTGGTGGCCGCGCTGCCACGTAGGCTTGTTGGGTTGATCAGAATTGTTGTTGGGGGGGTATCGGGTTTTGTAGAATTTCGATTTTTCCTGGGGGGGTTTCTGGGTATTGTTATCTCGTTGGTTATAATGTTGAGAGGAATTGGAAGAATAGGATGCCTGCTCTAGATTCTGTTTTCGAGATGGCTCATCGGTGGGTTTACGTTTAGTGCTGGGAAGTTCGGCCATTGCATTGCTATAGCGTTCGGCTTTATTGAGTATGTCTTCAAGCCTGACTGCCCCCTGTTCAGCCAAAAATCTACGAGTTTCATTCGACAAAGTGGATTTTATCTGCTCCACAAGAACAAGTTCGAGGAGTCCCTCATATGAAAGAGGTAGGTCAGATAATTCAATGCACTTTGTCAGATAACCCGTGAGACGTGAAGAGAACTGGGGAAATGTTTCCGTGCTCTCTTTTCGGCTGTTTCTGAACAACTGCAGAAACTTTCGGGCAGTCATCTCAAACTGCTGTAGTAAGGCCTTCTTCAACAGGTCATAATCATGTTGATTCGGTCCCAGCTTTGTGTACACGTCATAAGCATTGCCTTTCAGTGACATTGAGAGTTTAAGCGCCCAGCGGGTACTCTCTAATCCATAAAGATTCGCGAGTCTCTCGAATTTTTCTAGGTAGCTGTCAATTTTTTCGTTAGGGCTAGGAAAAGATTCTAAAGAAAACGACATAGCAGTTAATTGGGCAGATTGAGTACTGGAGAGGTCCATTGATTGAGACTGGGGCGAAGACGGCTCTCCGTTAGTCGAAGTAGAGGCGCCCCGACTCTCTAGAGCCTTAAGCGCCAGTTGATGCTGTCTTTCCTTGTCTCTCTCTCTCTCCCTGCGAGTTTCCATCTCTGCTTCAATTTTCTTCTGTTCCAAAAGACGTTCTTCCGGTTCTTTCTTATCTGCCCTCTCCTGGGCTTCTCTCCTCTCTGTTCTTTCTTTCTCTTTTTTCCTCTCAGCTTCTGCTCTCTGTTGCTCCGCCTTCCTCTCAGCTTCGGCTCTCTGTTGCTCCGCCTTCCTCTCAGCTTCGGCTCTCTGTTGCTCCGCGTCATATATTTCCAATTCCTGGTTAATAAACGCGTTTGCAGCTTCTGCATCTAATCCTGCCTCTTTCGCTTCCAGCCTCAAGATGGACCTCATCTTTATCCTCTCTGCCATTGTTAAAGAATAAGATGAAGTATGCCTAGAGAACTAGTAAGAAGCAACGCGAAAGGGAGGAACTCTGAACCGCTACGAGAAAAAAACACAAGTATAAATTTACCTGTGTTACCTCCTACCTGTACTGTGCAAACTTATCGCTGCTATTATCTGGCAATTAAGGCTCTAAACGCAAGCGACTATGCCACTAAATGGTAAGTTACACTGGAAAAGAATCTACTTTTACTAACAGTCGAGAAAAATTTATATTAAAACAATTTAAAAGGAAAAAAAAAATTTTCCCTAAATTTTAAATCTCTGACAACAAACTCCGTCCCTAAAGTCAATTATTGAGATGAGACGTTGTTAACTTAATTTTTAAAAATCAGAACAATCCGTCTTTAGCTAAGCTCAACTCTTTTTAACTTCAAAAACCTTAGTGACTGTAAAACAATCACGCAATCCCAGCAACTCTTATAAAGAAAGAAATTGAATTATCTCCGCCAGAGGATAATTAAAATAGCAAATATTTTTGTTTATCTGTACTTTCTACTGCTGTGGAGAGAAAACAACCTGTAAATATGCTGTGTGGACAACCCAAATACTTAAAGAACGTTTGTCTAGGGGTGTAATTATTTATTTATTTCCCTAATTCACAAAGACAGATCATTCACACTCTACCTAGTTAGACTAAATCAGACTCAAAATATCTTTAACCCGGCTATGCGATTGCCTCAAATGTAGCTCAAGATCCCAGGACCAGCCCACAAATATTGTCGTAAATTTATTTTGAGAGAAAAGAGTCTTAGAAATAGTGGTCCGGTTTAGAGTGGAAAATGATGATGGAAAGCTCAGTGATAGAAAATGTAGAGATTAAATGGTTGCTTCACAGCGTGCTGGAGAAGAGTAAAGACAGACTTATTTACGACAAATCGTTCTCTCAATCTTCTCTTCCACTCTCCTGGTCAAACAATTATTTGCCAGTTTTCCAGACACGCATCTGCGCGCACACCGATTTGGTGTTTCAAACACACAGACGACGTAGATACAAACTATATTAAACGAATAGGGGGAATTTTGGGCTTTGGGTATCTCCAACACAGTACTAAATGAGTTTATGTGGTTTTATTGACCTTAAACATCAATCACTAACAAATATCAGGTATTACATAAATTATCATAAGTACACAAATGCAAATAACAAGTTTGGGAGGGGTGAAGAAGATTGGTATCGACTAAGCCCTTCCCGCTTATTAGACAAAGATAAACCCAGTCCAGAGATAGATAATATCAGGAACTTGGATACGTTAACCTAACAGTGAAGTTAATTGCTCTGATAGAGGTGTTACAAAGTTAGGTATAGGTGATAGAAAAAACCTGTTCTTCCCAACTGTTCTTCCCTTTACTAAGCAAATGGAAAGGAGGGGGGTTTAAAACAGAGTTAACCAATTATCACCTCCCCCTTAAAGGAACAGTGCAGGGAGTACAGAAAAATTATATTACCAGGCACGAAAGTTAACAAAAGGGTTACAAGAGAAAAAAAGATTAAATTTCCTGTCATTCATGCACACGCGTGAGGATCCACACTCATATATTCACACACACACTTACCGAATGCAGCCTCAGACGATCCATAAAAATATATATAAAACAGCAAGTATTCTCTTGACATGTGAAACTGTCTAGCACTTCGATGTCCCGCCCCAGATGTTTGCGAGGTTTTGCTGGTAACAAATATTCTCACTTATCGCAAGACTTGAAGACTAAGAGTTCTTGTGTTTGTATTATATAAAAAAAAGGAGTCTATGGGATGGCACCGACACAGTTCGGCCCAGGGGTGAAAATGAAGTGGTCTCTTTTAATCTTCCGCTATGGTAAAATTCCTTCAATGCGTGATGATAGTAACTGACCGGAAAATTTGATTAAATGCAATTGAGGAAATACTAGGCTCAGTCACAGTCAGGAAAATATGTACTCTCTCACGGTAAACAGTAAATGTATTATCGCTACTGGCGATGATTACCTTCCAGTTTGTCTTACTGATTTTAATGGTAATGTGACGATTGTTCTTTTAAATCCTTGGGTGGGCTTTATTTCATTTAATTATGACAGCTAGGTCGCAAAGGACCGCCACAAAGATTATATTTAAAAGAAATGTTTCTTCAATATGACTGGAAGTTTATAGGATGATTTCTTTACTTCTTTCTTTATTTAGCTGGGACCGCAGGTTACGATCACTCTGTATGAAAGAAAAAAGACATGTAACATACCGAAAAATCAAGCGCGATAAATTTCCCGTTAAGCCTATAATACACTCGAGTATTTAATTATGTATTTAAAAAACACTGCGCGAATTCTAGTGGTTAAAACACACATCTATAAAACTAGGACTTAACTGAATTTATTAATTATAAATTCCTTCGCGACTTTAAAAGTTAATTTAAGCATCTATTATCTTTTGAAATAATATAATAGATAGATCATTATATTTACCACTGGAACTATTGAGATGGTTTAATTTAATAGATTAAATTAACACAAAATCCATTGAAATAGAATGACTGAACTAGACCACTGATCACTTTACACAATATATTACCGCTTTGCACAGAATAGAAATCACTGCAAATATATATAAAATCCAGGGGAAAATCTATAACAAGATTTCAATAAAGCTAGTGCTTCTGTAAAGGTCTGGCCAGCGAGTGATAAAGTGTCTATTCTTCATGGTCTATTTATCTAAAATGGAATGTAAGTTGAGTGGGACATGAGAAACTTGACAGCTTTTTTCATCACAGGAACTTTTGGGGATCTGACCGCCAAATCAAGGGAAGAAGCCGCCCCCTGGTCTTCGTATCTCCGCTCGCTGCTGCCCGTTTCGGCTTTCCCCGTTCGCTCGGTTCTTCGGTTGACACCGAGACGCGAAAATAGCGGCAAGAAACTGCGTCTCGTATCAGGGACCACTACTGTCTTTGATAGCGCCGATAGTCTCCCCTGAAATCCCTCAGTCTGTCTCTTTGATCGTGGTCGCATTATCTGTTTGATTCTGGCAACGCCCCCACTGGCCAAGTTAGTTAAAATACCTGCCTATGATTGTTCAAGAGATGTTAGTGGGCGTGATTTAATCTGTCCTTAAATCAATGCGATGACCAGAATGAACGATAGGTAAACTGTCCGCATATCAACCAGCAAACGTGTTTGCCATCTGTGTGGAACAGATGCATAGCCAATGAATCCACGTGAAAGAAGTCCCGTTTTACAAGAAATTACAACAAAGTTCAGGGTCAGCCGAGTTCGTCCATCACACTCTTGTACCATGAAATTCAATATTTTTGCATTCCTGTCTCTAGTACCATGAGTTCAATATGTCTACATTCCTGTCTCTAGTACATGGAGTTCGATATGTCTACATTTCTGTCTCTAGTACCATGAAGTCCAATATATTTGCATTCCTGTCTCTAGTACCATGGAGTTCAATATGTCTACATTCATCTCTGGTCCTGTTGGGTCCAATTTGCAACATTTCTCTCTCTTCTCCAGTCTAGTCAAGTGAGCATATTTCTCTCTGTGGTCATATAAAGTCCAGTTTGTCCACATTCTTCTCCCTGGTCATGTAGAATCCAATTTGTCTACATTCTTCTCCCTGGCCACATGGTGCCCAGTCCATTACTTGAAAATATTTCTTTAAAATATTACAATTTAAGAAATTAAATATAACACACTGGAAGTAAAATTTTTGTTTTCAATGACAATTTATTTTTAGGGAAACAGAATACAAATTTAACCAGCAAAAAAGCATGACAAATTTGTGATGGTGGGTGGGTTCTTCTCATATGTGGACCTAAGTCCACCACCTGAAACTTTCTTTAAAATCTAAAAATGTAAGAAATAAAACACAACATATGCTGCAAGTCATATTCTGGTCTTGAATGACAATGTCATTTTTGGAAAGAAAGAAACTATGGTGTTTTGCAAATATTACTGAATAAATCATGAATTGTGATAGCGGGTTTTTCACATACACATACACATACACATATACATACACATACACACATATACAGAGTGATTGACAGATGACTTATTATTTTTAAATTGTTATTTCTTCACTCCGGTCCAACTAATTTATATTAAACATAATAATAATAATAATAATAATAATAGGCCCTTCAGTCATAACTGACTAAGGAAATGCTCTCCTGAGGTGACATCCCTCAGCTGCTTATTTTCATGGTGTTCCTTTCAAGTTTTTTCCTCTCTTCTGCTTGTTGTGTGAACTTCTTTTCGTTCAATCTGAGGTGGCGCCATAGATAGCATCGCCACTTGGTGCGAACGGCAGCTTCATTCTCCCAGATTGCTGGATTTATGTCCAGTCCCCTCATGTCTCTCTTCCACACATCTTTGAATCTCAGCTCAGTTGCTCAACTATTCTTTTGCCATCTGCCAGTTGTTCGTAAAAGATAATTGGGATGTGACTATCTTCTATGCGGTGGACAAGGCCAAGCCAGCGTAGTCTGCACTGTCTAACATGCTTTGACGGCCAGCACCTCAACATTTGTCACTTTATCTTTCCACAAAATGCCGAGAATGTGGCACTAACACCGCAGATGGAAGGTATTGAGCCTTCTTTAAAAATTTGGATTGACTTTTCAATCACTCTGTACATTATAGTTGATAAGAAGTGAAAATTCAAAACAAGAACTCTCAGCTTGTCTATGACTCAAAGAGCGAATAATTCAGGACAGAAAAGTAGAGGTAGATAAAAGAAAAAAATTGTTGGCAGATATCAACACATGTAATCAGATAAAAATTAATCTTGTGGACAAAAAATGTAGGCACTGCACATTAATGACAGGAACTAAATAAAATAATCTGACACTAAGCATACAATAGTCACGATTAAGACTTGGGTATTTAGAAAGGGGAGATATAGCGCTTAATACAGGGGTTAGCAAGAGTTGACTGTTATCTACCAGTAGATCCCAAGGTATTATTTGATAGATCTCTTGGAGATGGAAAGGGAAAAATAATTTTTAACCTTGGTAAATTTAGGACAAGCCCTCTCCTATTGGCACTTAAAAGTGTGGTGTTCAGAGGTTTAAAGATACTTTAACCATATTTCCAGTGAAAACTCACAAGCTAGCTTGCTAAAATTCACTTTATTTTTGAGCTGTATAAGATAGAAAGTGATCTTACTTTATCTTTTTTTTTTTTGAAATGAAGTTAACATTTGGTAAAATATTTGGTTTTAATTTTCCACTGCTCTGTTAATGGGATTGCAGGAAGTAGATCATGCAGCAGAGATAAATGTTAAATGGACTTATTCCAAACAGATATGAATTTCTCAATTTAGAGAGCTCAGTATTTCTGAAGTAGATCCCAGAGATGCTGGGTAGCCTACTGCTGGCTTAATGTTAAATAACAGGAAACATCAGACATTTGCATTTCATTTAAATACTAAACAGGCAATGTAAAAAAAATTAAGTACATGCCAGATTTATAACAGGGCGTCTGCAGGAGCAGCAGTAACACATGACCATTATTTTATAACAGCACTGGAAGAAATGTATGATATAGACACTAGCATTCTAAAGACAGGATTGTCAATCATTAACCCACATGTACATGCATTAGTAAAACCATGTGTCTCTAAGTGTGGTTGCTACAAAGGCACGTCATGGAAATTAATGAGAAATCATGTCAGCCATGATCCTCTCACTCTTACTTTTCTGAACAGAATGGTTGTTTTTATTTATTTTATCTCACTGTTCATATATTTATTATTTACACAATATTTTTAAATATTCCCATATTTCAATTATTTACTTAATACTATTCATTGTCTGTGTGCATGTATTTCCCCTGAGATCAAAATTCCCATTTAATCCCACATTTCTTTATTACTACAGTACTTATATTATTTTTATTCATTTCTTTTATCAATCAAATTTAATTTTTTTTTCCTGCTTATTGCTATTCTATCTAGCAACTTCTATTACGGTTTTTTTTTTTCTTGATTTTTTATTTTTATTTTTATGGTCTGTCTCTTTTCCTCCATTTGCCTGCTCTAGATTTTTATTCTTTGTTCCTAGTTTTCTTTAGTGTTCTCCCAGAATTTCTGACATAAATTTCTGACAGCAGTAAACTTTTAATGATCTTTTTTGGTCTGTTGTTCTTTGTGTGTCTCTGAGGAGACAGAGAAAGAACAAGACTAATGTTCTCTCAGGCATGTCATCAGAGGCAATAATGTGAGAGGTTGTACATGGGCTTGTCAGCCTCACCATATACAAGACATTGCTACAGAAAACACTGCTGAATCAGCACATGAGTACTATGGTGCAGGTTTCCTCTAAAGGTACCAGCTGCATTGGTGGCTACATGCTCCACAGGAACCAGAGAAATGATACTTAATGACATCTGTAAAAAAGGTAAAGGATCCTGTTACATGCCCATTGGGGCATATTGGGAATATGGTGTTAGGCCCATATTTTCTTCAACATACGGCACACTAGGGGTGATGTGGTCAGCAACACTTCGGCCACCTTTAACTTTCCTAGAATTGCTCTGGTACCCAATTCATGAGGCTGGGTCAACACCGGAGCCATTTGCGGTCTTAAAAAATTCCACTTCAAATGGGAATCAAACCATGGACCACCGGGCTCGGAAGCCAGTGCACCAACCACTGCGCTACCACGGCTCTAATGACTTTTGTGGGAGCTTTAAATTAACTAATTTAAATAAAATTACTGTTTTTCTTACCCCATTTATCATAAATCTTTTGTCATAAGTTCACAATATTTCTGTCATATTCTTTATAACTGATAGTGTTTAAACAAAATAAAACAACAACATAACTGCATAATGATCTAAATAAAAGAAATATTTTAGCAACATGGCATATTCTAATCTAATTAACAAGGTACTGCATACTGCTACTATGAGACTTTCTTTCTGAAGATTGCCTACCAGGGGTCATCAACCCTGTCTTCTCTATCCTACTGTAGTCCAGTTGTTTTCAGTTGCTTCAGTTTGTCAAATAATTTATACAACCTTCTGTAATATCTTTTGACAGATCTTGGAAACTGAAGTCTGGTAATTCACATATCCCATCTGGCAATCCACACAATTACATCATCATTTTCATTTACACCACTGGCCACAACAGTGGCTATGTTCTTCGTCTTTTATCACGGTAAGACAAATCTTTTTTTTTCATATTCATCACCTTACACCAAGATAAAATTTGTTTTTAAGTTACACGTATGCAGAGAAACAAAAACAAATTATTCTAGATTATATTTACACACATATATATATATGCCAAAACCTTGCAAAATTATGAAACAAATATTTTAAAGCTTTTTTTAAGCTTTGAAGCTAAAGTAAAACTATGTATGTGGTGATATCAAAATGATAAAAGTCACACCAACTAAACAAGCTACTCAAGACTTTACAGAGTTCCCATACACATAAAAATCAAATATACAGTAACGCTGGTTGCAATTTCTTGTTTACATCAGGGTTCCTAAAGATTTAACAAAACCAAATTCTAAAACTTGTCCACGAACATTCAGAAAAACTCCAGGACTATGAATATTGTATCATCTCCTTTTAGCTCCCCAAGGAGCATAAACCTTCAACAAATGTCTGCCAAGTCTTCCTGTCACATGTCATCAGGTCAAGGTCTTTCTATGTTTTCTTCATGTCTGTCTCCAGTTCTCTTCTCCATGTGTTCCTTGGTCTACCTCTGCCTCTCTTTCTCTGTGGATTCCAGAACAAGGACTGCCTGGTAATGCTATCAACAGGTTTCCTCAATGTGTGTCCTATCCATCGCCAGCGTCTTCTTCTCATCTCTTGTTCCACTGGCAAATATCTCATTCTTGTCATCAAACTGACCACTGCTGTCTTTGAAGATATTCAAGTACACGTCTGAGAGTGTACAAAGAAAAAGAAGTATACATTTTACATCAATAAAATTACAGTACAAGCGTTTGTGTACATTACAACTGTTATGACTTCATACTAATGAAATAGGAATGTATTTTTGCCCAGAAAATGAATTAAAATTTTGACACTTTTTAAAGAGAACAGTCCTGGATGTCAGTTACTGTTTAATATAAAACTCATTTATTTTGAGTTTATTAATGTTACGTCTATATGGAAATATTTTCCACGTATTTTTTTAATCATGCTATAAAAAATAAATAATTTCTATGTGCACGTTATAGTATACATCGTTCAATGGTTAAAATGAAAAGAATAGTATTTTTTTTTTTAAAAAGAAAAACAAATGAAAGAATAATAAATTGTACTGACATCATTTATCTACATCAAGTGGAGGAAAAAATAAACTGTACTTATATCATCTACCGGTAGGTCTGGCACTGTTTAATTATAGCCAAAATGATTTTAATGTGACATGTAGGTAAGTTGGTCCTCACTGGCAGCTATTGTAAATCTTGAGAATTATGCAAGACTCACCAAGTTAAATTTTAAAACTACTATATGCTCTCATTTTCATCGCATAGGGATATATATATATATATATATATATATATATATATATATATATATATATATATATATATATATATATATATATATATATATATATATATAAAAAAATTTTATATATATATATATATATATATATATATATATATGGAAATCAAAAGAAACCAATTCCAACACAAAAATAAGAATCTTGAACTCAAATGTCAAGTCAGTATTATTGTAAGGCTCTGAAACATGGAGAACAGCAAAAAACAACACCCATATGTCAAGTCAGTTCTACTGTATGGCTCTGAAGCTAAAAAACAAGACAACAACAAAGAACCATGCTCCAAGAAGTTAAAGACTTTTATAAATGAGTGCTTGCATTGAACAGAAGGACTGAATTGGTATGACAAGATCATCCACGTAGAACTGATGACAAGATCATCCATGTAGAACTGATGACAAGATCATCCATGTAGAACTGATGACAAATATCAGACAAGTGTAGGTGGAACAGATGAAAAGAAGATGCTGGCGACAGATAGGGCACATATAGAGGAAGCTTGTTGATAGCATTACAAGGCAGTTTTTGTTGTGGATTCCCCAAGGAAGGAGGCAGGGGGAGACCACCCAAAAAAAAAAAAAAAAAACAACATAAGAACGAGAACCAGAGACAGACACGAAAGTGATGAAGATGGCACAGAAAGATCTTGAGGGGACGGTAAAGGAAAGGATGACTTGACATGACAGAAAGATCTTGAGAAGATGGTAAAGGAAAGGATGACTTGACATGACAGAAAGATCTTGAGGGGATGGTAAAGGAAAGGATGACTTGACATGACAGAAAGATCTTGAGGGGACAGTAAAGGAAAGGATGACTTGACATGACAGAAAGATCTTGAGGGGACGGTAAAGGAAAGGATGACTTGACATGACAGAAAGATCTTGAGGGGATGGTAAAGGAAAGGATGACTTGACATGACAGACAGATCTTGAGGGGATGGTAAAGGACAGGATGACTTGACATGACAGAAAGATCTTGAGGGGATGGTAAAGGACAGGAGGGCTAGACATGACAGAAAGATCTTGAGGGGACAGTAAAGGACAGAAGGACTTGACATGACAGACAGATCTTGAGGGGACAGTAAAGAAGAGGAGGACTTGACATGACAGACAGATCTTGAGGGGATGATAAAGGACAGGAGGACTTGACATGACAAAAAGATCTTGAGGTGACAGTAAAGGAAAGGAGGACTTGACACGACAGAAAGATCTTGAGGGGACGGTAAAGGAAAGGAGGACTTGACATGACAGAAAGATCTTGAGGTGATGATAAAGGACAGAAGGACTTGATATGACAGAAAGATCTTGAGATGATAGTAAAGGACAGGAAGACCTGACATGACACAAAGATCCTGTTCTGAACAGATCTTTCTGCCAAAACCAATAATGGAACAATTGTCGGAATTGAATTCACATTTATCTAAATACTGCAGTGACTCTAACAAGCCTTGCATAGCACTTTCAACAAAACATTAAAAGATTTAAGCAGCTTATGGATTCTCAATGGAGATTATAAACATTTTGAAAGACAATTAATATTCAATAATTTAATACCACTAAAATTTAACTAGCCTCTAAATATGTAACACTGAATCTGGATCGCAATTTATGTAGAAAACACGATCCTTTTATTCATTATTGTAATAACAAGAATGGGTTCTGGACTCAGAATCAACCTTTTTATATTTTTTAAAGCAGTGGATACATTTACAAGGAAGCTGAAAGCCTCCCACAAAAACTAATTGTTTATAACTGTTCATGTTCTTCCTTTTGAATTACAGTTATGTCTGGAGAGGAAACAGCAGATACATAAACAAACAAAGAGCTATTCACAGTGCTTAACATATTCTAAAACAACCGCATATAAAACAAAAGCAAATTAAAATGTGTCCTGCTCACACAAGATAAATAGCTTCCAGCAAACAGGTAATAAAAATCTAACATAAAGTCAATACGATGAGAGAATCACAAAGAAAAATATTTACATCCTATGATGTTAAGTGGTTTACAATAATAAGATATCCTGATCTCCATAACGAGATAATGTCATGATCTTGCTGATCTCCTGTCACATAAGCCTTATTGCACTCAGGGCCAGCTCATAGTAAAGCTCAGCTAAATTAGTGGTCACACGAAGACGTAACGCGATAACAAATCCTCAAATATTTTTTAAAAGGAAAAAAGCGGAGTGTTATGTAAAAAGACTTAAAATTTTTTTTTTTTTAACAAATTCAAATAAAATAATGAAAACCATAAACAATTCTAGGATGCACAAGGAAGGAAAATTAAATGCAAATTTTTACACACACATCACACAATCTCTGAAGGATCGAGGATTACCTTTGAACCAGGCCTAAAGGAAGATAGCTGATAGGACAGCATGGCACTCTCTCTAACCTCAGCATCCCAGGGTAGAAGGAGCAAGTAAGTAAGTATTTTTGTAAATAATGTTGCTTTCAGCCATCTTCACTCTGGAACTATTTTCAACAATTTCTCACACCGTTGTCTTTACAAGCTTATCTGATGCTATGGTATATTCAGATACATATGGGTTTTCAATGTTCATATTATGATTTCATTGTCATTAATATTCTAAGATTTACCTCGATTACAAGCAGCATCAGAATTGAATCTGAACATAAATTTTGCTATCTGAATTTGTGCCACGTTTTTATAAATGCGAGATCATCATAATCAGTATAATTACTGTATGGATTTTTGTTTAAAAACTGTTGAACCCTTTGAACTTTTGAAAGCAAAAAATAGCAAGGAAATTGGAGTAGCAGAAAATATATTTTTAAAATAATTAAATATAAAACAAATATGTAAGAAGGAGATTTTGAATGACACTGGCAAGAGTGGCCAAGTGATGGCCCCAGTGTCTGCACCAGGAAGCACAATGAATAAAAATAATAAAAGTGCGCAGCAACCAAAATATCTCTAACAAAAATCAGCAACAACAAAAATCTCTAACAAAAATCAGCAACAACCAAAATCTCTAACACAAATCAGCAACAAAACAGATCTAACAAAAAGCAGCAACCAAAAAAAAAAATCTTTAAATAAAGACAGCAATAAAATAGAACAAACGAAAGCCAGCAACCAAACAAATCTATTAAAAAACCCAGCAACTAAAGAAAATCTAACAAAAGCCAGCAAGTAAATAAAAATTTAACAAAACCCAGAGACCAAAAACATGTAATTAAGAAGTCAGCAACAAAACAAATCTAACACAAGCGAGCAAAAATATAGATCTTTCAAAAGCTAGCATCCAAAACAAACCTAAAAACAAAGCCATCAACCAAAAAAATTAAAACTAACGAAAGCCAGCAAAGAAATAGATCTAACAAAAGCCAGCAAAGAAATAGATCTAACAAAAGCCATCAAAGAAATAGATCTAACAAAAGCCAGCAACAAAATAGATCTAACAAAAGATAGCAACAAAACAAAATCTAACAAAATCCAGCAAAGAATAGATCTAACAAACGATAGCAACAAAACAAAATCTAAAAGACAGCAACCAAAAAAATTGAATAAAAGCCAGCAACAAAATAGATCTAACAAAAGACAGCAACAATAATAACCTAACAAAGACAGCAACAACAACAATCGAACAAAAGACAGAAACCAAAGAAAACCTAACCAAAGCCAGGAACAACAAAAATCTAAAAGGCAGCAACCAAAGAAAATCCAGCAAATAAAAAAATTAAAAAAAAATTATTGCAACAGTAACAACGCCTGTTTTTATGGCACCCTCTCATTCTTTACAGTTTCTGTGGTTCTTTCAGATGAAGAAATAGGCGTACATACAGTGAGATATGCTAATACAGTGGCCAACATATGCTAACAAGTTTATTACCAACACTTGAGGGCGCAACAGTAAAATGCTATTTTCAAAAATAACTGCAGAGTTTCAATTAAACTACACAAACAGTATAGCACTACTGGTTGTCATGGAAATGGTAGCGATATCGGATTTTAATCTTACATCTCAATTCAGTAAAGCCTAATTAATTTTTGTGCAGTGAGCACCAAATCTGAACTGGAAGATCATTATCTTATTTAAAGACTTGTATCTAAATAGATTTTTGACAATTTTAGTTGATCCCAGCTATACGACTTTAATGTCTAAAATTTGCAACAAATGCAGCAAAACTTTAGAATATCTGCAGTAAATAAAAATCTTGATAAAATATCTGATCTGACAAAAAGATTTAAAATGTAACTGAAATTTTCTGTGCCAAATCTCGTGTTGACTGATGAATAAATGAGAAATTAAATTGTTTTCATCATTGGAAAAGCAACATTTCTTAAGAAAACACAATTTTTAAAAATGAAATCACCTTTTTAGAATGTGACCTGACAACTGATTTTAACATTTTTAGATTCAGGAGATTCTAAATTATCAGAAAAGAGCTAAACCCAAAAGTATTATTATTAATTTGACATAAAATCCAGTGTAGCTCATCCCTTTAAGTCACACAAACAAGCTCATACGAGAATTCAAGAAGAAAAAAAAAAAAGGGGGGGGTGGGGGATAGACAGGGCAGCACAGCATAGGTATAGGTGTACAGTGAGTTCTGACAGCTGATAAGGTACATGTCATAACATGTTTATCGCTACATTTGATGACTCATTTGCAGCCCCAACATTCAAAAATTACTCTCATTTTTCAAGCTAATTCCATCTGACTGAGGCACATATACATAAATATACACGTAAATAAATAGCGCGCCTGTGCCTGGGTGGCAAAATCATATCCGACTGACTGGTTTAACAAGATTATGAACAAATTACATCAAGTTTTTACATAATTAACGCACGTGCAAATTCTTCACCCTGGCATTGGCTGCAAAATAATGAGCTCAGCAGCCATAGTTAAACAACATCTCAGCTAATTAGTCCCTAGATGATGGGGAGACAACTGTGATAAACAACACAAACTGTGCCCCTTAGAGTTACAAGGGATGTTTGAGGAGACAAACAATCAATAGGCCCATTGTTACCTCTGGTATGCTGTTGACTAACATAAGACTGTATATTGGGCTGGCAACCACATCACTTAAACAAGTTGCTAAAGAAATCACCACTGCATGAGTGTGTATTTTGATAGACTTCCTAAAGAGGGTCATCTGAAGTGGTGTCTCCATGCTCCATAAGGAACACAAACAAAAAAAAAGGAAATGACACAAAATATGAATATATTATATGTAAGTTATCTACAATTAAAAACGTCATAGTTCCATAAAAAGATAAGCTGTGATTATGCTGGTCTAAAACGATTAGTTGGACTCCTGCCATGCAAGTACAGAACTCTTGAGAGCTCCGTGCCCCTGCTGAAATCAGGGTCACAGAAGGAGCCAAGTTAAACGAGATGCCAAATTTCAAGGGGTGGAAGGAGAGAATTTCTAAAAATTAATGTGAAGATATGACAAGAATTTTAAAACACTAACAGTATAATATGGTGGCTGGTCAACCCATCCTGTAAAAACTTGGGCAGGCCACCAACTGATGAGGCGCACTGATGAAACTTGCTGATAGCCTTACAAGGCAGTCCTTGTTCTGGAATCCCCTGGGTAAGAGAGACAGAAGGAGACATGTGGAGAAGAGAACAGGAAACATAAATTAAATGAATAAAGAAGACATGGACAGATCTTGAGCAGACGGCATAGAACAGAAGGTGTGAATTTACTGAAGGACTACGTTCGTAAGGAAGTTGAAGGTTAACGAATGAATAATCTACGAAGCAAGCAGTCTCAGGAAACAAAAAAAGAGCATAATATTCCACTACCAAAAAACAGAAGTAAACTAAAATGTTCAGAAAGAGATACGAAGCTACAAATGGGGAAGAGGCCAGTGATATAATGCTGACAGTTTTAACTCATTATCGTAGTTTTCTTCCTGTCTATTTTCAGAAATTTGTGTGGTTTTTAGGATTTTTCCACGGAATGGTATAACCAGCCCCATGCCCACCCCCTCCTAAGCCGTCTATTACGACATGCATGGTAGGTTACAATGTTATTATTCTTTGCTCCCCTTTCAAGCCCCGGTAACATACAGCAGACCTTGTTCTGCACAATCCCCAAGGTAAGAGAGGTGGAGGAAGACCAAAGAACACTTAGAGAAGAGAACTGGAGAGAGACATGAAGGGCATGAGGAAGACATAGAAAGACCTTGACCTGATGGCACGTGACAGGAAGACTCGGCGTAAGTTTGTTGAAGGCCTATGCTCCTCTGGGAGTGGAAGGGTGAGGGTTATGATAATTTTGTGGAATAAATGATTTTCTAAGATGTGCCTGTGCCTGCATAAATGTCCATGAATCCAAATAAAATGTTTTCATAATTAATGACTAGTCAATGTGTGAATCCATGCATTTATACATCTTTAGACTGAAGACTAACGTGAGATAATAAATAATCATTAAAAAATAGTATTTCTAGCTCAAAATGTAATGCAGTGCTGGAAAAAGTGAAAAAAAAAAAAATTAAATTAACAAAAAAAAAAAAAAACAATTTCCAGATCTTCTTAACTCTTATAAGACGTGGTGGTTCTTCCATCTTTAACGCAAAGAAATTTTGTCACTCTGGTAGTTTTAAAGTTTAAGGTTGGTTCTTTTATTAAAGTTTTTGTAAAAGTATGGTATTGTTAAAAATAGTTGTGAAGGAAATTCAATGAGGATTAATAAAATATAAAACAGGGATAAAGAAACACGAACTTAGTTCAAATAAACTGGCCAGAAAAACTGGCCTCCTGCCATGAGCGGCTGGGAAAATCAGCCACGAATACTGGTTAACTCCCATGTCCTTTGCAGCACAAACTTCCGTGTTATTTTTCTTGTCTCATAGGTCTTTAAGGTGCTGAGAAATTTCACTGTCTTGAATCCGAGCAAGCCAATCCAGGTTTTTCATGCTTCTTTTTTTTTCCACCCCACTTCTGACTTCCTGCATGCTTTAAGAATTACTGAGAAGCTGTCAGGCATACGACAACAGCCCACAAGGAAACCACTGTTATGGTATTCTAACATCAATAACTGTAACAAGGTCACTCCCTTCATACCAAATATGCTGCCACTATTTGTATTAAGGCCCAGTGTAGTTCATAGGGGTCTCTCAAGACACAAAGAAATAACAGGTTTTCTGCATCCTCAGGAATGCTGGGTAAGGCAACTAATATAAAGCTGTGCATATAGCTGGCAACCTCATTACGTACAACAAACTGATACAAAAATCTCTGCTGCAAGCATGTCACTGATTGGTCCAGGACTCCTGCAAGCATGTTACTGATTGGTCCAGGACTCCTGCAAGCATATCACTGATTGGTCCAGGACTCCTGCAAGGGAAACAGCTGCAGATGTGCATAGGCCTTCTGTAAGAAGTGCAAAGAAAAATGATGATATTTGTATTAAGGCAGCAAAACTGAAAGAGTTAACTCTCTCTGGTCCGATTCTTTTTCCTTCAAACAGCAATACCGGAATAGCTCACTCTTTTCACTCCAGATATACCACCACTGTTTCTAAGCAACAACGGCTGTACCAAAAATGTTCATGCCATCTAAAACAAAACCATTAAATATTGCTGCTAACATAGCAAAACCGAAGAGAAAAAAAATACCATCCTCTCCCTTCACTCCAAGTACACTGTAATAATCTCTAATGAATAAAATTTAAAACTACATTAACTACAGCCGATAGGATAGTATGGTGTTCTCTCTGGCAAACCTCTACACCTCAGGGTGGAAGAGGAACGACCAAGTAAGTAAGTACTAGATTAACTGCAGCCAATAGGATAGTATGGTGTTCTCTCTGGCAAACCTCTACACCTCAGGGTGGAAGAAGAACGACCAAGTAAGTACTAGATTAACCACAGGGTGACTGACAAGTCCCTCTCTATTTTTAAATATTTCTCTCTTTACTCTTATCCAACAGATTTATATGAAGAAATAAATAACTGCTCATTATATAAAATGCTATTTAACATTAAAATTAGAGCTCAACATGAGATCCAGCCTTTTCAAAACATGACTTTATTGTGGGCAGTAATTTTTGCTCTCCCTTATAACGTCAATTTATAGGCCATTTTAGATTTGATTTGATTTTGTTTCTGGGAATTAAAATGTAAAACTTATTAGTCAAACATCACGTGGCAGTTACTGACATTTATTTCATCTATGTTCCATACATACAAGGGAAGAAATAACATTAACAAAAATATAGAGGTACTTTTCAATCATCCTGTAGAACTTAACAAGGTCTCTTATCTCCTGGTTTCCTTTTTTAATTGGGCACGTAGTCCTCTTAAATTGTAGTTCTCTTTATGATTTGGCTTGTCTATTTTCTTGTGATTCCCTTTCTGGCTGGGTATGCACTCCTTCCTATTTATTTTACTCTGGTTCCATTTTTGATTGGGCATGTATTCCTTTCTCTTATCTCCTAGTTTCATTTTTTTATTAGGCATGTTTTCACCTTATCTTCTGGTTCTCTTTATGATCTGGCATGTAATCCTATCTTTTATCTCCTAGTTTCATTTTTTTTATTAGGCATGTATTCCCCTTATCTTCTGGTTCTCTTTATGATCTGGCATATATTCCTATCTCTTATCTGCTAGTTTCATTTTCTTTATTAGTCATGTATTCCCCTTATCTCCTGGTTCTCTTTATGATCTGGCATATATTCCTCTGATCTTGTGGTTCTCTTTATGATTTGGCATGTATTCTTATCTCTTATCTTACAGTTCCCTTTCTGACTGGGCATGTATTCATAACTCTTTTTTCTCCAGTTCCTTTTTTGACTGGGCATGTACAAGTAACTTGTCATTCCCTCTAGACTTCTGCCATATATGTCTGAGGAGAACACTACTGAAATAAGACCAGCAACAAAGAACTACCGTAAAAAGAAAACCAGAGCAGATAAATAAAGATTAAGCCAGACAAAAGTGGCAACAGACTTTAACATATATTAAATACACAAAAATTAATTTACCAGAAAGCCTTATTTTTTTTAACAAGCAGCCTGCAGAATGAGACAAACAAGATTATCATGTAAGATAATATAAATTGATTCCATGGACAAGTCACATAAATCAAAAGCTCAATCACCCATAAATCAAAAGCTCAATCACCGAGAAGAGTTAGGTCTACGTCAAATCAGAAAGGCAATCACCACAAGAAAGGTGGTAATACTTGTCCATGCCCATCAAAAAGGGAACCAGAGATAAAGAGATAGGACCACACGCAAAATTAAAAAGGGAACAACAAGATATGAGACAAGCCAGAATCAAAAAGATAACCACAAGATAAGAGGGATATATGACCAACCAAAAAGGGAACCAGGAGATAAAGAGATTCAAATACATGCCCAATTAGAAAGGGAATGACAAGATAACATACAGGAATACATGTTCAAGTAGAAAAGGAACCATACGTTAAGAGACAGGACTATATGTCCTATTAGAAATGGAACCACACCAAGAGAATCACAAGATAAGAGATAGAAATACATGCCCTATCATAAAGAGAACCACAAGATAACAGACAAGGATACATGCCAAAGCAGAAAGGGAACCATCAGATATGAGGAACACATGCCCAAATAGAAAGAACATCACCAAATGAGGCAGAAATGTTTTCCAAATGACAAAGGAAATCAGCAGCTGTAGTATACAAACACATATCGAAGACAGGATATGATTGACGGCTGCATCTCTGATGACGACCCATACAATCAAGAGTGACAAAAACCTGTTTGTGCTATAACTGAGCTTAAGCTAAGATATCGTATTTTTACACAGTACCATGCGCCGCCTTACAATAAAATGATGGTATAAGGCGAGTATAATTACAGTACTTAATAAATAAAAGATTACACACAAACTAAAATCTATATGGGTCAGTCCCCAAAGGCGGAAGACCTGACTTTCATCTTGTCTTGATCTGACTTGTTCTGAATAAAAGGAATCTTCTCTATCTTCAATTTTGTGGTTTAAATCTTCTTTCCCAGTCTCTCGTTTCTTTTTACGCAGCAACAAGACTCGTCTCAAATCTCCATCCTGCAGATTGTTTTCCCACCAGTCTACTTCGTTATTTCCAGCGGACAAATCAATGACACCTTTAGTCACCTGATGTGCATCTCTGAGTTCATTTGATATGACAATGCTCTTCTCGAAAAAGAAGTTTACTAAGAATTCCAGCACTTTTGCCATTTCCCAAGAAAATTTTGTGCCCTCACCCACAGACACCTCAGTGTGACATTGAGGACACATTTTATCTGATGGAAACTCAATCTTTGGGTGCTGAGGATCTTCAGTGACATTTCCATGTAGTCTCTTGTTAGCTTTATTGTGGGCACTCCACAAGTACAGCACTGAGTCCTTGTGGGTGTGCACCTCCTCCTCAATGGACTTGGCCATCAGCAGAAAATTTTTAGAACATTCCTGACAGCCGAAGAAGTGCTCCATGTAACCACGAACAGTCACAAGAACTTCCTGAGGATTGCTGTGTCCTGAATTAAAACAAGGCAACAGAAAAAGTAAACCAAGAGAATGGCACCATTAATCAAAACAGAACAAAACTTCTATTACTAATAAACAAGGAATTAGACTTATGTTATTACATGTCTGTATTACACATGAATTCTTATTCTTCTTCACACATCGTCTTCGCACTGTCACAAATGGCTGGCGTCGTCGGCAGGATACTGACAGACAGTGTAGTATAGAGTCATACGCGGAATGTTCAATGCTGCAAGAGAGCACTATAACCAGTGAGCACCAAGTATACCTGAGCTAAACCTTGCAAGAGTATTACAACACCCAGCACAGACGGAGCAGCACATCTGCCCAGTACATCTCCCCAGTGAAGAATCGCACCACTGCATGAAGATTCGAAGCTCTATACGCCAATTGAAGAGTCGCACCAACGTAGGCCCAGAAAAGAATCATACCACCGTACATCTATTGAATATCTTATCAAGCCAGGGTCCAGCCGTTTGCAGTTATTTCACTTTTCCTGCAATAGTATCCTTGCTAATGATACTCCATCCCAACAAACAGGAACACAATTGCTATGCCAGTGTTATTATGCCAAACCAGTGGCCGACCTACCATGATTGACATTCAGCCAGAGACTCAATCGTATCACCAGGCAGCACCTGAAACTTTTACAGGCCACAACAGCGAAGAGAAGACAAGAGCAAGCAAAAGAAATAAGAGACACTTTCTATTATTTATTGTAATATTATAATAAGTGTTTTCTTTCCATCTGTTTTTGCATTGTATTGTACTAGGTTAGGGTAGAGCAGTGATGTCAACTCAATGCGCAGACGCAACATGCCGGTCAGAGCTGGGAGCACCTCGACAGCTGGAGGTGGCTCCCGTGAAGAAATCCTCACACGAGGAAAGAACCAGAGCGATGAGCATGTGATATACGTGATGGTGCCGGAGGTAAGAAGATTTGGTGAAAAGGCAGGCCCCACTTGGCAAGAGTTTGTGAAGGAGGTAAAAGCTGCATGGAAGGTAGGGCAATTAACTGTAGAAGATAGGTTAGACATTGTGTCGAATAACGTTACACAAGTAGTCTCTAGGGAATTACGGATACGTGGCGGAGCCAAGGCCAGCCCTGAGAAGTTACTTGAAATAGTGGAAGAAGCCTACAGTGAGCGACAACTAGTCAATGAGATGACTAGGGGTTTCTATGCCAATAAACAGGGGCCTAGCATATCAGTAACGGAGTTCTCTCACCTGTTGCATGAATTATTTCTGAGATTGAATGCAACGCGGGTGAAGAAAGGCTTGACTCCTGCAGACCCATCCATGCTCAGGGATCATTTTGTTGCCCAGCTGAGAGATGATCTGAGTAAGTCATTTGTGAAGAAATACGTCCTAGAAAATCTGGGTATCTCATTTAAGGAAGTTAGGGACTATGCTGTTTTCTGGGAAGGCAAAGAGCCTGATACGCTAGTGCAGATAGCCAGTGCAGAAGCTCACAATGAAGAGGAGGCACTCAAAGCAGAAGTAGCTAGTCTAAAGTCCCAGCTAGCACAGCTATCACAGAGTAAGGCGCCAGCACAAAAGGAGACGCGAAGAAGAAGGAAACAGTGCCAACCGCGTGAAAACCTAGAGCAGAACCAAGGTGTGGATCAACTGGAACCAAAACTAGACCTTCCTGTAGGTGAGAGTCAGGCAGTTGATAGTGAACGCAGTGATTTAGAGGTAAGTAAAAACACAGATGCACCAACAAGGTGACAAGGATTTTGTAAGTGGTATAATGTCGACGAAGGATGGGGATTTATTACACCGGATGATGGAGATGTTGATGTTTTTGTACATCAGACTAAGATTTTCAGAAAGGGATTCCGTAGTCTGGAGAGAAATGAGAGAGTAGAATTTGACAGCAAACCATCTGTTCAGGGCATTGAAGCGGTCTTTGTATGCGGCATTGGCGGCCAGGAATGTAAGGGTAGCAGGAGGCGACCCATGGCACAGAGGAAGCCTAGAAAAATAAGATGCTACAATTGTGGAGACTTTTCAGACCACATGGCAGCCAAGTGCCCTCGGGCCCGCTTCCGAAGCGATGTTTTCAGTGTAAGTCCCCAGAGCATTTGATATTGGTTTGTCCCTCAAAGAGCGCCCTCACTAAACGTACCGACACATCTAGGTTGCCTTCAGGGTGCAGGCCAAGAGATGGCCGTAACAACTGTTACCTTAAGGGCGCCAAGAAAAGCGGTCAACGTTCAGAAGATTAAACTCATCTGAAACAGATAGGAGGGAATCCACACCGGCGCTCCGGAGAGGACACCAATCTAAATCAGATTGGGGGGAATGCACGACAACATCGACGGAAAACAAGTGTACAACACGTTGGAAGCAATCCCCCACCAAGGCCGACAACTGCGGGCACTAACTCGCTGAACTCTCAACCAAGTTGCGACGCTGTACGAGCGGACGATTCTCCCAGACCTCGACATGGAAAAAGACATAAACTTAGAACTGATAATGGAGCAGAGTAGGTTTGTGGGGACCACAAAAAATTTAGGAACGGAACATGTGACCGTGTGGCCAGAAAGGTGTAATTTTTGATTGAGTAATAGTTGTCGATCTTGTCTACAGTGTATATTTGTGCTCATGTTGGCATTCTCACACGAAAATAGGCGATTTAAACGAAACACACCTTTGCCATCCGTGAAGTAGACAAACATGTGAGACGCAGATGTAATAGGAGACAGACATCGGTTGTTAGACATCCTGGCGCTGTCTGATAACACATCTTGTTGAGCACTAAAACCGTGAGGCGTGACTCCAGGCAAGTGATATTGTGGGAATGTAATCATTAGTGGGCGGACCTATTGTGGACATCTAGGAAGATAATCTTTACTAAAATGTGATCTCATGTCATCCAAACTGAGCATAGGACTCCTGATTTGCTCCCTAGAGGGATGGGAGGAGTTTCGCCTGACATTTTGATGTGGCTATCATGTGGTACAGGGGAGCAGAGGTAAGATTTAAACTGAAACAGTGAGAGTCAAGTCAGAGAGTGGAAAAGAAGCCAGATCGTCTTCATGTGCGGTATGCCTCCTCTGTACGATACACCAGTGAGGTAGAGGATTTGATACGCATATGTTGCGTCTGTGCTAAGAGAACTAACGACATAGAGGTATGCTTGCTTATAAGTACATTTTATAATACTTTAGATTTAGTAATATTAGACTTTCAGGTTTAGAAGTTAAAGCTTTGTAGCGATTGTCTATTTACAGCTTGATAGAAGCTGACTGGCGATTTATGTGTATTTAAGTGCAATTTCACATATATCTCATCGCTATTTTCAACAGTGAGACTGTGTGTTAAACGTGTAAAGTACTAAGTGGATTTATATGAGGAATTCTAGTGCCGCATTGCGCTGTATACAAGTATGTACTTATTACCTTTATTATTATTATTTGTGTAGTGTTAAGTAATAGTTATATTGCATTCTTCTGAGCCGTAAGTGTGGTTAATTTTACATCAGTGATTTTTGTGAGAGGAAGATTAGCGCGCCCTCTGAATCTGTGAGTAGTGTATGCCTATTACGTTTAGTATAGAGCTGGAAGAATAGAGTATATATATATATATATATATATATATATATATATATATATATATATATATATATATATATATATATCTGCTTGTTCTTTAGAGCAGCTAGGCCTCTAAGTTACTGATCAAATGTGGTCATTTAGACCAGTGAGTTGTGTATATTTCATCATGGATAGAAGTGTGTCATTTACGTTTTCTCTCGCGTGATGGTGTAGTTAGTATCTAGTAGGAGTATGAAGGGATTATTGTTGACTGAGATATGTTTATTGTATGATTACACATATACGCAGACCTGCATGAACACACACACACACACACACACACATGGTCATTTAAGTGCATGTACTTGCATATTTTCACACATATGTATGTATTATAACGTAGATGATGTTTGTCCATTAGTACGATGATTATTTTGTTTCATTTTATTTCAGAAAGTCCAGCAGTCTGTGCTGGGTTATTATATGGTGTTACCTAAATAGCTTGGTTATATGGTGTTGCTTAGGAATTGTCTTCAAAGTAAACTTGTGGACAACATTGTTTCTGTATGATTCATGTGCTACCTGATAGGATTTCATTAATAAAAGTGATAGGGATGCCCCATATCAATCACTCTATTTTTAACAGTCATAGACTGGATGATGCGCCAGACAACAGAGGGCAATCCAAGAGGAATAAGATGGACTAATTTACTACATTGGAAGATCTGGAATATGCAGATGACATTGCACTGCTAGCACATTCACATCAACACATCCAGGAAAAAACGGATAGACTTAATAAGTATAGCAAGCAGGTGGGCTTGAACATCAACCTAAAGAAGACAGAGGTCATGACGCTCAATGTGAGCAACCCTGAGCCCATATCAGTAAGGAATCAGCAAGTGGAGCAGACAGATGCCTTCACATACCTAGGATGCATAGTAACACCAGACGGCGGAGCAAGCAGAGACATCAACAACAGAATGAACAAAGCAAGAACAGCCTTTTTTAGTCTAAACAACATCTGGAAGTCCTCTCAGTACAGCACAAGCACAAAATTAGGATTATATCAGAGCTGTGTGCTTTCTGTGCTTCTCTATGGCGCGGAAAGCTGGAGAGTTACAGAGAAGGAAATGTCGAAATTGTCCTCTTTTCACACAACATGCCTAAGAAAAATTCTCCGAATCTTTTGGCCGAATACCATCACCAACCAAGATCTGCTTACTCGGAGCAAGCAAGAGGACATGCACACCATCATAGCTGGCAGACGCTGGAGTTGGGTTGGCCATGTCCTCAGAACAGACCCTGATGCCATCACAAGAACAGCTATGCTATGGACCCCTGAAGGAAAACGAAAGAGAGGCTGACCAAAAACAACTTGGCGGAGGACTGTGGAGGCTGAGATGCAAAGAATGAACCAGAGTTGGGGCACTGTACGAAGAATGGCCGCCGACCGAGCAAAGTGGAATCAATTTGTTGTTGCCCTAAAGACACCACCAGGCGTAATGGCCACTGACTGCTTTGACGGTCAGTGGCTAAGGATCAAAGAAGAAGAAGACACATATACGCAGATCTGCATGAAAACACACACACATTGTCATTTAAGTGCATGTACTTGCATATTTTCACACATATGTATGTATTATAACGTAGATGATGTTTGTCCATTAGTACGATGATAGTTTATTTTGTTTCATTTTATTTCAGAGAGTCCAGCAGTCTGTGCTGGGTTATTATATGGTGTTACCTAAATAGCTTGGTTATATGGTGTTGCTTAGGAATTGTCTTCAAAGTAAACTTGTGGACAACATTTTTTCTGTATGATTCATGTGCTACTGTTACGCACAGATTCTTTTGTAGGCAATGAATATAGAGATATATATAGAAAGATATTTATTTGTCTGTTAACACTTTTTGTTGTTAGTCAAAGGTACATAACCCTTGATTTAGTTGATGGTACCTTTTATTATGTCTGTTACATTCTCTTGGGTCCTATATGAATACTAAGATTTACGTCGGCCCATCTTGAGTTGAACTCTGGGGGTCACGCGCTTCTGCGCATGTGTCGAACGGGGGTTGTCGAGAGACACTTCCGTGATGATGGCGGATCCTGGTCGCTGTACGGACAGAAGTCCGAAGATTTGTTCTTTGCTGTGAAATAATGGGGAAAGGCGACATCGTCTGTGTGACTATTATGTCTATGTTCCTCCCCAGAATATATTCTTAGCGCCAAAGGATGGCGTGTGCTATTTTTCTAGTGTTTTTCTAGGATGATAAGGTAAAGAGAAACAGTTACTGTACCTTTTCAAATGCCTAGATCTGCAGCCATGGTATGGTCTGCACATGTATATGATTGACTATTTTCGAGACGACATTTCGCTAGCAGCACCATTATTCGTATGATATACATTGCATTATTATGCATATGAGCTACACAGCATTATTTAAATGATGGACAGCGCCCTTTACTTATGCTTCATTATGCAGCTTCGGAGTGAGCGAAGCTCATCGAAGTTAGGAGCCATTTTTGGATCTCGCCTTTGCCTAAGCGGATCATCGTTCGGAGAACAGTGATGCCTTACTATCTGATGATGATACAGAGATGTCTACTATTGTAATCCACTACTGGTGGTTTTAAGATTGTCGTCATAAAAGCCTGCTAATTTACTATTGTAATTCTTCGTCAGAAGAGGTTCTGTCAGGGAGCCATTGATGATAAATATTTGAGAACATTAACTGACGTGATCAGTCAGTTAGGCTTGAAAGTAAATACAACTAGAACTCAGAGGGACTAGCTACTAACGTTCTGTGGTATTCACATTCTTTACGAATGTATATTTGATGTCGTAAACCATTTTCAAGCATGTGATGTTGTTGCCAACCTGTTCCAGTGACTGTAGCTGTGTTGTCAGAGTGTGCGTCCCATTAAACTGTATGAAACTGTTAACAGTAGTTCCAGCCATCATTGACTTCCAGATATGAGTGAATGAGTGCCTTGTTACCTATCAACTCTACAGAACAGTACACCCATTCGCGTAACTCACATCTTCACTCTCACTCAATATAAACACTGTCCCTTGCCGGGGCCTCAATGCTTTATGGACAAGGTGACCGGTATATCCAACACAGTGTCGGTTCGAGTTGACCATCAACCTTCATCAAGATGACTAGTACACACAAATTACATGCACCACAGTCACCCTTATCAATGTAATGTGCCAGTGTGACGCCTTTGCATTTACAGTTTACATTCTACATTTATCAGTGTGGTGGATTCATGCATACAGCATTCTTCAGTGATAAGAATATATATACACTTATCAATCTGGTGGCCTGATTTCTGGGTCTAACCTTCGCAGTGTAGCCAGTTAGAAGTCAACTACTGATTGTTTCCTGACGCCTGATACGACATACGAGCACCAGCAGTACAAGTCTTCAGTCGATGTCAGCATTTTTTGTCGCGTGACCTGTCCTGTCAAGCGAATGCTATAATTAGGTCAGAGGTTGTTTACATCGAGCAGACAGTCTACACATCAGTATTTTTTCACATATTTAACTGTGTTAGCAAGAAGTACAGTGCAACTGAAGTGAGAAGTCCTACTTATTATACTTAGGAACTTTCAATGGTGGATCTTCTTGTACTGCTCTATGTTGTGTTGAACTTTAAAATATTTAAGGCCACAATTAATTATTTATTTAAGTTACAGTTCATGATATTGAAAACTGTACCATTATATTGTAACAACTGAGCCTTCTTTGCAACACATTCTATTGTATGTGTTGCGCACATATTTTGGCGTACGGATTACGCATACCATGTAAAATGTTTTAATTGTCTGATGAAGATATATTCATCTTAGTATGCATGTTTTGGTCTTGAGGGACGGAACTCAGATTGGGCAAGAAGTAGTCATTCTGTGAGTTATCACTCTTTGTAGCGTTCTTAAAAATGGAACTCGGCGGAGGAATTTAGACTTACTTGAATCTATTCTGTGTTTGGTTAGGAATATATTGTTCTTGCTTCAGAATGTCTATGGCCCGAATCTATGTGTAGTGCTTGTCTATGTAGGACGAGTATGTTTTATATCTTGATATCTTAGTATGTTTTAGTGGAACTATTTGCTCCTGTACTGTACTTTAAGGGGTCAGGTGTTCTCGGCGGATGAAGAGAGGTGAGAGTGTTCTTCGGTTGTGAAGGCCTAGGGCGGGAAGTCATTTCGGAGAGATGCTGAAGAGTTTGTGATCTCTTTAAGTTATTCTGGGGACGAAGATAGTTTCTTCCAGGATCGTTTAGTCCATGAGTTCCCCAGTTGTGATTCTATAACGCCGGGAGAGCGTTTTTGTGCTTGCTAGTGTATTTCTTATGTCCAGGTAAAGAAACGTACTTTTGCTGACTTCGTTCATTACTAGGCTTAAGATGGGCAGACGTTTACATGAATTTACCTATGAATATGTCGGGACGACATATTCTCTAGCAGCACTAAATATGTTTATATGCAGCAACTATGAGGACAGAATATGCTGATTCTTGCAGAATCATTTATTGTTGATGAACAAAGCTTCGATTGAAGATTTGGCTATACACCCGTATAGTGAGTGATGCTCAACCGGGAACCAGCAGCCATTGTGGAATTCGATTGATATTGGAATTCTACTTATTGTAAATCATTAGCAGAAAACGGGAAAACTTCCTTATTATCAGGTGATGATTGAGAGATCACTATTATAAAGAAATTAACATTATCTTCACAGAGATTTGCTGTAATTTTACTAAAGGAATCTTCGCTAGAAAGAGATCCTGTTTAGGAGTCAAGTTTGAACAGTATTGCTTAAATGACATGCTCGGTCAGTAAGGTCTACTGACTGTATTTAGAAACAATGGAAATCTTGGTGTTTACAGATGTTCCATTGCAAGATTAGTCTACATGAATGCTAAGTTAGGACGGTAGTCCATTGATCAACATTATGCTATGTCGATTCATGTTCCTGTAACTGTACCCATTCCGTCAAGTGTGTGCGTCCAATTAAACTATTGAAACGACTACAGTGGTCTACATTGGTGACTTATCATAATGAGTGAATGAGTGCCTTATACGGGTCAACACACGAACAGTCCACCATTCGCCTAACTCATACTTCACACTCAAACTCCATATTTGCATAATCCTGCGTCGGTTGAGTTGACCTTTGCTCCCCCTGGAGCCTCCATCATATTCACCTCTGGTTTGCGTGAGGAGAATGAAAGCAGTACGTTACAGCATGCCTGGTAACACTGCAGAAATACGTTACACCAATACTTTACAGTGGTAACCAAAAGGACTTGGTTTTACAGTGGTATACACAGTTACGATCAAGAAGAAAAAAGAGGGTTATCAGTATGCTATATGTATTTATGTTTATATGTTTACATGTGATATTGTTGTGTATATTTCTGCGGGAAGGTTGGGCAGGTGACTAATGTAGGGAATACCACGTCATAGAGGTCCTATATTAGTGTTCTGTAGGTGCAATTTTCTTAATTGAAAATTTGCTTGCAACATTTGTTGCTATTTTTGTTAGCTGTGACGAGCTGTACCTATCGTTGTTTTTGGTAATATTTTTCTGTTTTTCAGTTTTGTTTTGATTTGTTTGTATTTGTAGGTCTCATCTTTCCTTTCATTTAGTTGTATACAACATATATATTTATACACTGTGACGTCATTTGTTTTGTTTATTCCTTCGCAGTTATCATCACAGGTTCTGTGATAATTTTCTTTAGTTTTCCTATTTGATTTATTTGATTCCTGCGAATGTTTTCATATTGTCTTTTATGATTGTCCTTTGTTTATGTTGTTGGTTGTCATATGCTATTATGTTGTTGGTAGACATATGCTATTATGTTGTTGGTTGACATATGCTATTGATAAATATATTTGATGATGCACTATTTCCTGTGTAGTGCACTTGTGGTATAAAATCAACTGGTGGTGGATTATTATTATTATTATACAGTTGATTATACAAGACCTTAATAACGGCTTGTCTCCCACAGAGATTGGGATAAATTGAGCTGATTAATCAAGTTTATTAAGAACTTGTTTCCAATTACTTCGAAATAGATTGCATTATTATTTTTAGTAACTAGTCACATATTATTAAACATTATGTCGACTTTAGACTACTTTATCAAGCAAGGGATAGCCTTGGGCAAAACTGAAGAGAAACTGGAAGAGTTTGCGCTCACTCAGTTTGCCAAAGCACAAAAGGCTAAAGAGAAAAAGTTACAGCAGGAAAGGGAGGCTGAAAGAAGGAGGATTCAACAACAGCTAGACAGAGATGCAGAAGCTGAACAAAAGAGATTAGACAGAGAAGCTGAACAAAACAGATTGGACAGAGGCAATAATAATCGAGGTAGATCACAATACAAAAGACATAAATCACATTACCAGGCAAACTCTGCACAGCAAGAGTCCCATGAAGCCTGTAATCAGACTAATGATAATAAAGACTCTAATAATATGGCATGTTCTGCTTTTGATTTTGGGAGAGCATCTCAATGCCCCCAATGCAAAACATTATTCGAACCAACTACGGTGTCTACTTTAAGTTGTGGCCACCCTCTTCCCGCTCTTCCTGCGTCAGTCGCGCATGATGGAAGAGGTTCTTTTGTCTTGCATAAAGTTCTAGTATATGATACACCAGTCTCAGTTCTTTTTTATTCTGGTTGCACCACCATTGGTGTTAGACAGTCACTCGTAGATCCTTCACGTGCCACAGGCAAAGTAGTCAAATGTGTAACATTTGGCGACACCTTAGAGAAGTACTCTACTTCTATCATTAAGATTGCTACTCCTTTCTTTACGGGAGATGTGCACGCATGTCTTCTGCCGAATTCGATCGCTGATCTTATCATCGGTCGTATTCACGGAGTCAAAGAATGCACTCCGCAACAAATTGCTGTTTGGGAAAATCAAAATATGCAAACTGCTAATGCAGTAGTCACAAGAGCTCAAGCTCTTAATATGCTTCAAACTTCATCTACTGAAGATAATGAAGTGCATAACCAAGATGATCCCTTGGTAATTTCTCGTGATTAATTTATAAAACAACAAGAAGATGATCCCTCTTTAAAGAAATTTTTCACTCTTGCAACAAAAGATGATCCAAATAAAGATACAAATCGTAAATCTTGGATTACAATGAAGAATGGCGTACTTGTACGTATGGTTCAAGTCTCCACTAAGTCCATGCATTCTCAGATTCTTGTACCCAAGAATATGAGAGTTAAAATTTTGCAGCACGCTCATGACTCTCAGTGTGCTGGACATATGGGTTTTTCCCGTACTAAGTCAAGAGTTCTTGCAGCTTTCTTTTGGATTTTCGTAAACAAAGACATACGGATTTATTGTCGATCTTGCAAAGTATGTCAAGAAGTCAAATCTAAAGGTCCACGCCATGCTGCACCTATTCAGGCTGCAGATATTCCTATTCGGCCGTTTCAGAAAATGGCAATAGACATTATTGGTCCGTTTAAGATCAAGTCTGCCAGAGGACATCAGTTTATCTTAACGTGTGTTGACATGTGCACACGTTGGCCAGAGGCTATTCCTCTGAAGAGCATTTCTACTGCTGATATTGCAGATGCTCTTTGGCTCATATTTTCTCGTCTATGATTCCCCGGAGAAATATTATCAGACCATGGCACCCAACTAGTATCGGATACTATGTCTCAAGTAATGTCTACTCTGCAGATAGAAAGATCTTTGAGTAGTATCTATCACCAAATGTCTAATAGGATTGTCGAACGAATAAATAGAACACTCAAAAACGTACTTGGGAAGATAACTGAGGATCATCCTCAAGATTGGGACAGGGTTTTACCCGCGGCCCTCTTTGCTTACAGAGAGGTCCCCAATGAACATACAGGATTTTCTCCCTTTGAACTTGTCTTTGGCGCGCGACCGCACGGCCCTATGTCTTTGCTTCATGATCTTATAACCGCTGATAATATTAACGATGACACAAAATCTTCTTACGAATATGTCATCGCGCTTAGACACAAGATTATCGAAGCATGCAAATTAGCAACTTCTTCTGACTTTGATAAACAGAAGGCAAGGCAATTTGCCAATAAGAAAAGACGCCTACGGCAACTTTGTCCGGGTGACAAAACATTTCTTTTGCTACCTTGTAGGGAAAACAGACTTCTTATCTCTTGGAAAGGTCCGTACGAAATAATATCGAAAATTTCCGATGTTGACTATATTGTCGATATTGATGGGAAGCATAAAACCTTCCACATCAACATGCTTACGGAATTCCATGAACGTCCAGATTATTTGCAGCCTATTTTCC
Organism: Oreohelix idahoensis; assembly: GCA_024509875.1. Classification (NCBI taxonomy): domain Eukaryota; kingdom Metazoa; phylum Mollusca; class Gastropoda; order Stylommatophora; family Oreohelicidae; genus Oreohelix; species Oreohelix idahoensis. Next base: position 59,854 of record JAMPIV010014909.1, read on the forward strand.
GGGCAACGGACGATTCTCCAGTCCCACATGGTCATTACTCATCACTGTCCGTAATACAGGATAAGGAAACAAGTTTCTCGAATGTAAATCTTCCTCTTCCGATGATTCCACTTTATTCTAGTGAATCATGGAAAAATGTCACTGTTTCTCCTAATTTATCTATGGCGTAACAGCGACAAGTCTCTTCAATGTTACAAACATTTCAGGATGTCCTTACTGACATTCCTGGACATACCCATGCCATTGAACATGACATTATTCTAACTGACCATAATCCTATTAGGGTCAGACCTTATCCTATCCCTATACATTTTCAAGCACAGGTTGAGAAAGAGTTGGATGAGATGATAGATTTGAAAATAATTGAACCATCCACTTCAGCATATTCTTCGCCGATGGTTATTGTTCGGAAGAAAGACAATAACATACGTCTTTGCGTTGATTATCGCAAATTGAATCAAGTTACGAAGTTCAATGCTGAACCTATGCCTTTACTAGAAGAGCTACTTACTAGGCTTTCTAAATCTCATTTCTTCACTAAACTTGATTTATCTAAAGGATATTGGCAAGTTCCTTTATCTGAACATGCCAAACCTCTTACTGCTTTTTCTACACCTAGTGGTTTGTCAATGGAATTTCATGCCTTTCGGCCTTATGAACGCCCCAGCTACATTCGTACGCATGATGCGGCGAATCCTATCTTATCGTTCAGATGTCATTGCATATCTAGACGACATCTGTCTTTTCAGTGATACTTAGGAAGATCACTATTTGGGGTTGTATGAATTACTGTCTACTTTACGCAAGCATAAGTTGACAGCGAAACCCTCTAAAGCCTGTATTGGTTTTAGCGAAATTTCTTTCCTAGGTCACCGTGTCGGTCATGGTTTCCTAAAGACAGAGGACCATAATACCAGTAAAATACTTAATATCTCTATTCCTAAGACTAAAAAGCAAGTGAGAAGTCTCTTAGGTCTTATACAATTTTATGGACGATTCATTCAGAATCTATTCTCTATCATGGCACCTCTTTCTTCGTTACTAAAGAAAGGGTCTCCTAATATGGTCCACTGGTCTCAGAAATGCCAATCCTCTTTGGATAAGATTAAGACTTTGTTTTCAACCCCACCTATCCTAATGTTACCTACTACAGATAAGACATTTGTTCTTCGTAGTAACGCTTCATCCACTGGGATCGGAGTGGCACTAATGCAAGAGTACTCAGAAACTCTGCATCCTGTAATGTATATTTCTCGAAAACTTAATGCGGCAGAAAGGAATTACTCGGTTTTAGACCGTGAATTATTGGCTATGGTTTGGTCAATTCTCAAACTTCAAAGATTCCTTCTTGGCACGCATTTCATTGTGGAAACTGACCAGAAAGCTCTTACAGCTATTCAAAGTAAAAATTTGAAGAGCTCGAGATCAACTCGATACGCGATTGCTCTTCAACCTTTTCATTTTTCGGTGCGAGCTATCCGTGGCTCAGAAAATGTGATGGCAGACATTTTGTCTAGATGCCCACATGATTCCACCTAACTGTTATGTCTTGGACTACTTAATACGTCTAACTCTACAATAGTTCTTTTCTATATCAAAATATGTACACATTTGTAATATATGATATATTGATTGTATCACCACTTAGCGGTTCATTAATGTATATTTACCGCTGGTATTTGATGATTTTTTCTTCCTTGGTAATCATGAACTCATAGTACCTAATATGGAATTATTGTATCAATTTTTTGTATGGGTTTTGATATTGCCAGTATTGTAGTATACGTTGGTGACACCTCTCTAGAAATATTTATACTTAGAGAAATACTTTCTCTGAGATGTTGAGATATATCCTCACTTGTCGATCTATTCGTCGACTTAGCCTATTTGGCATTATATAAATTGTTGATATTTCTCATCTGCGCATTATTCGTGCGTTGTGAGCCTATTGTCATCTCAGATGGAAAAAAATGATTTTCATTTTTTTTCCCGGGGGTTGTGGTAGTCTGTTACGCACAGATTCTTTTGTAGGCAATGAATATAGAGATATATATAGAAAGATATTTATTTGTCTGTTAACACTTTTTGGTTGTTAGTCAAAGGTACATAACCCTTGATTTAGTTGATGGTACCTTTTATTATGTCTGTTACTTTCTCTTGGGTCCTATATGAATACTAAGATTTACGTCGGCCCATCTTGAGTTGAACTCTGGGGGTCACGCGCTTCTGCGCATGTGTCGAACGGGGGTTGTCGAGAGAGACTTCCGTGATGATGGCAGATCCTGGTCGCTGTACGGACAGAAGTCCGAAGATTTGTTCTTTGCTGTGAAATGTTGGGGAAAGGCGACATCGTCTGTGTGACTATTATGTCTATGTTCCTCCCCAGAATATATTCTTAGCGCCAAAGGATGGCGTGTGCTATTTTTCTAGTGTTTTTCTAGGATGATAAGGTAAAGAGAGACAGTTACTGTACCTTTTCAAATGCCTAGATCTGCAGCCATGGTATGGTCTGCACATGTATATGATTGACTATTTTCGAGACGAAATTTTGCTAGCAGCACCATTATTCGTATGATATACATTGCATTATTATGCATATGAGCTAAACAGCATTATTTAAATGATGGACAGCGCCCTTTACTTATGCTTCATTATGCAGCTTCGGAGTGAGCGAAGCTCATCGAAGTTAGGAGCCATTTTTAGATCTCGCCTTTGCCTAAGCGGATCATCGTTCGGAGAACAGGGATGCTTTACTATCTGATGATGATACAGAGATGTCTACTATTGTAATCCACTACTGGTGGTTTTAAGATTGTCGTCATAAAAGCCTGCTAATTTACTATTGTAATTCTTCGTCAGAGGAGGTTCTGTCAGGGAGACATTGATGATAAATATTTGAGAACATTAACTGACGTGATCAGTCAGTTAGGCTTGAAAGTAAATACAACTAGAACCCAGAGGGACTAGCTACTAACGTTCTGTGGTATTCACATTCTTTACGAATGTATATTTGATGTCGTAAACCATTTTCAAGCATGTGATGTTGTTGCCAACCTGTTTCCAGTGACTGTAGCTGTGTTGTCAGAGTGTGCGTCCCATTAAACTGTATGAAACTGTTAACAGTAGTTCCAGCCGTCATTGACTTCCAGATTTGAGTGGATGAGTGCCTTGTTACCTATCAACTCTACAGAACAGTACACCCATTCGCGTAACTCACATCTGCACTCTCACTCAATATAAACACTGTCCCTTGCCAGGGCCTCAATGCTTTATGGACAAGGTGACCGGTATATCTAACATTGTGTCGGTTCGAGTTGACCATCAACCTTCATCACGATGACTAGTACACACAAATTACATGCACCACAGTCACCATTATCAATGTAATGTGCCAGTGTGACGCCTTTGCATTTACAGTTTACATTCTACATTTATCAGTGTGGTGGCTTCATGTATACAGCATTCTTCAGTGATAAGAATAAATATACACTTATCAGCTACCTGATAGGGTTTCAAGGAAGAACATTCCAGCACTTCTGATTCATGCTATACAGAGCTTCTACAAGTCTTGCAGAAATGATGTCAGGACAGCAAACTATAAGTCAGAAGAGTTCAGGACCACCACTGGTGTAAGACAAGGTGATATCCTGTCATCTTATCTTTTCATACTCCTCATGGACGATGTCATCATGGAATGTAAAGAGAGAAAAAGAAAGTATTCAGCGGGGTACTGAAAGATGAGACAGGTCTGTATTTCAGAGCTAGCGTTTGCTGATGATGTTGTCCTGATTGATAAATCAGAGACACATCTCCAATCCAACCTGCAAGTCTGGAAGGAAGAGCTGGAGAAGAGAGGGATGGTCATAAGCAGCTCTAAAACAAAATCCATGGTGATATCATGAGAGGAAAGAAGACATCAGATTAAGTTGGGAGAACAGGTCCTGGAGCAGGTCGACCACTTTAAATATCTCGGAGCTATTATAGACCAAAGGGAGGCATCAAAGAAGAGTTGGCCACTCAAAAAGCAGCGGCTGGGAGACTTTTTCAGGCCATAAATCGAGGATTCCTCAGCAAGAAAGAGGTTGGTAAGAAAACGAAGATGGCTGTATACCGCTCCACCTATGTCCCAGTCTTGACATATAGATGCGAGTCATGGGCAATGACTACAATGCACAAAAGCCAGATCCAAACCTCAGAAATGAGGTATCTGAGGAAGGTGGTTGAAGTAACAAGAAGAGATATGGTCCGCAACCAGACGATACGTCAAGGCCTAAAATGCCACCTGCTGCAGACCCAAGTAGAACAGTGCCAACTAAGATGGTTTGGCCATGTCTGCAGAATGGGAGAAGATCGGCTACCATGACAAGCATGGGAAACAAAGAGCCAGGGATCCAGACCCCCAGGACGATCGAGAGTCCGCTGGGAGGACAACATTAGACAATCTTTGAAGGACCGAGGACTAGAATGGAACCAGGCCAGGAAGAAGACAGCTGATAGAACAGTCTGGCGCTCTCTCTTCCAAATCTCTACACCTCACGGTAGAAGGGGAACGACTAAGTAAGTAAGTAAGTAAACTTGTGGACAACATTGTTTCTGTATGATTCATGTGCTACCTGATAGGTTTTCATTAATAAAAGTGGGACCCCTGTCATCAAGAGAGTTTTTCTGTGACTGCGGAACGTGTGTGAAAGTAGGCCAGAGAGACTGACGACAACATTACACATAAATTCTTATTCTTCTTTACACATCACATTGTCTTCGCACTGTCACATCAGAATGGAAACTAAACGAAAATTGATAAATAGTATATTCTTACCAACTCTTTGCTATTATTGTTAAACATGGCCCCTGTCCACGTCACAAGAAAAATCAAACAATGCAAGATTAGATGCTTAACTCATTCTAACCCAGGCATTTTTTCGGTTTTACCCAGGACCCAATATGCAGACATTTTTTTTCTACAAGTGATGTTTTAAAACAGGCACTAGACACATATATTAATTTAGTAGATATGTGTATTATGCATCAAACTTTAGGAAATTGGCTGCAGAATGTTGTGAAATACTGTTGAGTTCTTATGTGATGTTATGATTGTTTGTTATATCGTGTGAAGTGTAGAAACAATAAAAAATCAAAGTAAAAAATGAATATAAATTATGCACATACACGTAAATATTTCAGCTGTACTTGATCCCTTGGTAGTAAAACACCAAGAATTGAAACGTACATCCAGTTGACAACTAATTCAAGAAGTTTGATTAAAAAAAACAAATGAAAATTGTAATTTAGGCCTATATAAATTTTTTTGTGAAGTTACATAATGCTGAACTCGAATCTCACTTACACATTCCTGTCCCATGCAAATTAAATTAATTTATTACTTAAAAATATCACGTTTGTTCAACGTCCTTATAGGAATCGAACATAGGTTATGATCGCTAGCGATGTCGCTAAAATTCATTTATAAATTATATATTTAGGTTGATTCGTCAATTATTAACGAGTGTTATGTATGTGACTACACTACATGTAAACAAACAACCCTATGACGTCATTAATTGATAAAAGTATGCAAAAACTAAGCACCAATATAATTATTTCGCTACCAGTTCAAAATACGATATCCACAGGAAGTATTTAGGCTACACTCTATGGCCACTTATTTTTTGTTCAATTTCGGAATCTTATAAAGCGGGCGTACCACGTGGCCTGCGGCCAGATCCAAAGTAACTCTAGCAAAGGAAATAAAGCATAGGCTACAATTGTAACTTCATAGGCCTACACTTTTTTTTTCGCTCACCAACATGTGCCGGATGTAGGCTAATGAAATAATTTTAAACTGGCTTATCGTCAGATATTCTATAGTTTTCCGCTCAAATGCGGCAAATATCACACTTTGGCGCGCCATACGCCAGTTTGGGCAAATGAGATAAGAAGAACTATACAAGAAGAGATAGAATGAGAAATGATGATATCAGAAAAATTAGCCTAAGCCCTAGGCCTATAGGAACTACATCCTGCATCAAATATATAACCTAGAGACCAAAAATTAAGTGGTTTGGTTATCTTATGAGAATGGGACATAAATTCAGATCACAACCCAGTCGTCATCAAAGTAAATATAAAGCTGAAAAGAGCAGGAAACAGAAGACAGGAGGAACCCCAGATAGAAATATCAGCGCTGAAACAACCAGATATAAAACAGAAATATTTAATCGACGTCAAAAATAAATATCAACAGTTATTGACAGAAAGCATGGAGCAGTATAGAAGAGAAAACCCAGAAGAAAAAGCAACCGCAAAATGGGAATGCTTAAAAACAAGCATACAATCAGCAAATGCAAATTTACCTAAAAAGGAGTCTAAGAAAAATCAAATTTGGATGACAGATGACATCTTGAATAAAATGACCGAAAGAAAGAAAGCAAAAAACACTCCAGAATATAAAACAATAGACAATGACATACGTACTATGTGTAGAGAAGCAAAAGAACGGTGGATAGAAACAAATTGCAAGGAAATAGAAGACTTGGAAGCAAAGCACAGGACAAGAGATATGCATGAAGAAATAAAGAAATTATCAAATCGGTCACGGTTTGCACAAGGAGGAAGCTGTATCAAGAACAAAAATGGTGTAATATTACTTGATGAGAAAGACATATCAAACAGATGGGCAGAATACGTAAAAGAATTATTCGAGGACAACAGAGGTAAAAAACCATCACCAGGTTCTAATGAAGGCCCAAACATTCTCAGATCAGAAGTAGAGAATGCCATTCATATGATACAAAAAGGAAAATCAGCAAGCATGGATAACATAAAAATTGAAATGATAGAAGCTCTGGAGAGCTTTGGTATAGATACAATCACAGAAATATGCAACGATCTATACAATACAGGATATATACCACACGACATGAAGACATCAGTTTTTATAACATTGCCCAAAAAACCAAATGCAACAGAATGTTCAGACTTCAGAACAATCAGCCTGATGAGTCATGCAATTAAGATACTGCTCAAAATCATACAGGAAAGAATAAAAAGTAAAGTAGACAGCGAAATCCAGGAAGAACAGTTTGGTTTTAGACGGAACAGTGGAACAAGAGAGGCAATATTTTGCCTAAGAATATTAGCAGAAAAATATACAGAGGTCCAAAAAAGTATGTATATGTGCTTCATTGACTATAAGAAGGCTTTTGACAGAGTCCATCATGAGAAAATAATTGAATGCCTCGAAGACATAGGTATTGATGGAAAAGATATAAGAATACTCAGTAACCTTTATTGGGAGCAAACTGCCACAGTAAGATCTGGAAGGAATTATTCACCATACATAGACATAAAAAGAGGTGTCAGACAAGGTTGTTGTTGCGTGCATATTTTGACGCACATTTTACAAAAATCGATATGGCTATTTAATATGGGAAAAATATAGACATTCATTCATTTGTGTATGAAAATGCTGTCTATGGTAAAAGCGAGATAATCCATGTTTGATTCACACTTTTGATTATAGGAGTAATCGTTCTGGATATTGATCCAGCGCAAGGATATTGCGCTTGCGTTTGTACTTATTTTTTAGGGCCAGAAAATATATTAATTTGCTTATTGTGTTTATGGCCTGAATTCATATGTATTACATATTATTAGTACAAGTAGAATCAGTCCTATATTGTATATTTTGGATGGGTAGGAGGGACTAGATTCTTGCTAGCGGAAGTATGAGTTGTCTTGACAAGTCGTGATGAGTTCCGATGTACTGCTTACAAATGGCGGGGTACGTTTTTCTAGAGCTGGTCCTTTCGTCAGAAAAAAATGTCTCACGAAGTGGTTTTTCTTCTGAAGGAGATGGTGTCTCTACGATAGTTTGTGTTAGAGACTCTCCTTATGTCAGTATATAGATGATTCGGACTCCAGGTAAACCCAGCTCCTATTTTTGATGATCTCTCGTCGGTTAGGCCTAGCTTGACTTTTGTGCTTCGCTATGCTAGTGTCGTGTTTTGTATCGACGAAGATGACAGATTTTCCTGCAGCGGTTATGGCTACATGAATTAACCTGATCACCGTAGAGCTGTATGGAAACATTTATGAAATCCTTTATATACCCATTATAAATTAACTCTGGCTTATATTCTCCTTCCTATGAATGAGTGAACGACAACTCAGGGAGGTAGCCATGTTGGATTTCGGTCATCATATGTTTTGATCACTGCCAAGAGAACAGATTATTTATCTTATTATCGGACAGTGACAGGGAGATCTCAATCTTGCTAGAAACCCCCTTCGTGGTTTCATAATATATACTACAAACTATGGACGTCAAGTAACTTTAGTTATTTATCGATTCGCCTTCACTGACGCGTTTAGTCAGATAGGGGAATGTGGCCATAATGTATCATGACATTGAACTTTTGATGTACTGCCCATTATTTCTGAAGGGGTCATGACTTCAGATCTGCTATGTATACCTACAAATTGATATGTCAACATACCATGATGTACTCGTATGTCCCAGTGTGTACGTCTGAATAAATTGAGTAAACAAAGATTCCAGCAGTCTGCATTGGTGCCTTGTAGACACAAGTGTATGAGTGGTTATATTGGTCAGCACACGAACAGCACACCATTCGCGTCAATCACACTCTACATTTCTACTTCATACATACACCATCCTGCGTCGGTTGAAGTGACCAAGTTTAGGGCCTGCTTCCCCTGGAGCCTTTGCCTTCCCTAACTCAGGACTAGGGTGAGTTACCCATTTACAGCTGGGTAGACTGGAGCATGCCTGATCTCAACAACACACCACTCTTCCTTACAGAGCATCCAGTGAGTGTGTGAAAGCAACTTTACAGAGAAGAAAACAAAAAAACTTTACAGTGGCGAGCCAGATTCCTGGGTCCAGCTTACGCAGTTTTGTGTTGAGAATTACAGTTTACAGCTGAAAGAACATTTGTTTGAACACATCAGTAGGACAGCTATACAGTCGATGTCAGCTTGACCTGTATTACCGATAGGATGCTGTATCTAGGTCAGCGCTTGTTGACAGTTTTTCGCTGTACAGACAGTATTACACAGGACAGTGGTATCAAGTGTAGAAAATATCTGGAGCAGTATTGTTGACATTTCTCAACGTACAGAAGAATCACAGTGTTGTTGAAAATAAAGTGCATAGTTCATCGTTTGATCTTCATATGCTCAAAAGAGAAAAAATTGACAGTGTAATAGTTTAGAATTAAATCTGTTACTCAATAAAGTGGCAAGTTATTAGAATTAAAATAAACTGTGCCTGCTTTACAACACTATACCTGCAACACATTCCATTCATGACATAAATTATATTGTATGCTATATGCTATTTATGCTTACATGTTATTTGTTATGTATTAAATTAGTTTACGTTCTGTGTGACTAGAACAGGAAATACCGAGTGATATTGGTCTTGTTCTGGCGTTCGATAGGGAGCAATTTCTTAATTGAAATTTGCATGCAACATAGTTTGCAAATATTTGGTTAGTTGTGACGACTGTTTCATATTTGTATTGTAACATTTTTTCTGTTCTTTATTTTTGTTTTTTGATTTGTTTGTATAATTGTAGGTCTCATCTTTCCTTTCATTTCAGTTTTTTACACCCTTATGTTTATACACTGTGGCGTTATTTGTCTTGTCATTTTATTATTGCAGTTATCATCACGGTTTCTGTGATCATTTTTTTTCATTTCTCCTATTTAATTTAATTTGATCTCTGCAAATGTGTTCATATTGTCTTTTCTTGTTTGTCCTTTGTAATGTCTTTAGTTGACATATGACGTATAGTGGTATACACTGATAGTATAGTACAGATCAGTACTTTATGATTGTTATTGTTATAAAACAAAATGTACAAGACCTTTGTAAGGCTTGTCTCCCAAAGTGATTGGTAAAGGGAAATATTTTTTCCACAGGTACCCAAGTGATCTTTGATTACATTGAGATATACAAGACCTTTGTAAGGCTTGTCCCCCACAGTATTTGAGATACAGTTATTGTTGTCCACAGGTACTCAAGTTATCATTGGTTATTATAAACCATACAAGTTTGGACTAAGACTAAGTCTATGGTATAGACTTGTCTCCCATTAACTTGAAAGAGGGTAATTTATTTACTTTTTCAGGTTTCTGATTTAAGAAGACAATATGTCTACATTAGATTATTTCATTACACAAGGAAAATCTCTTGATAAGACTGGAAAAGACTTAGAACAATGGGCTGTTGCTCAATATGACAAAGCATTAGCTGCAGAAGAGAAAAAAATTGCTGCTGCTGTTGAAGAAAGAAAAGCTGCTGCTGAGGAAAAAAAAGCTGCGGCTGAGGAGAGAAAACTTCAAATAGAAGAAAAAAAAGCTGCTGCAGAAGAAAGGAAAGCCTTAGCTGAAGAAAAAAGATTAGAAAAAGAAGCTGATACTGCTGCTGAACTTAAGAAATTGCAGATGCAAGTGGAGGAAAGGAGATTTGAGGCAGAACAGAAGAAATTAGAAGCTGATGCAGAGCAGAAAAAATTAGAAGTTGCTGCAGAACAGAAAAAATTAGAAGTTGCTGCAGAACAGAAAAAATTAGAAGTTGCTGCAGAACAGAAGAAATTAGAAGCTGCTGCAGAACAGAAAAAACTAGAAGTTGCTGCTGCTGCAGAACAGAAAAAACTAGAAGCTGCTGCTGCTGCAGAACAAAAAAAATTAGATAGAGAAGCTGAAGAGAGAAAAGCAATAAGAGAACATGAGTTTGAATTAGAGAAATTAAAATTGACATGTATGAGTAATGTTAATCAGGCATCTGGTGGTAATGGTAAACCCTTTGTATACAAGGTCAAGGTACCAGCGTTTAACCCTACCAGTGATGACATAACATTTTGGCTTTCTAGATTTGAACGGGCTTGTCGATCTCATAATGTTGACAAATCACAGTATGTGAATCAGTTGTCTGAAAATCTAAAAGGGGAGTCTCTGAGTAAGTTATATTTTGTTGAAGAGGCCGACAAAGACAATTATGATGCTGTTAGGGCAGCTTTGATAAAGAGATATCAGCTGTCTGAGGAAGGTTACCGTCTTTTGTTTAAAACAATGAGACCTGAGGTAGGTGTAGAATTCTCAGATTTCATCTCAAAAGCACGAATTACACTTTCACGATGGATTGAATTATCCAAAACAGAGAAAACATTTGATGGTCTTACGGATTTATTGCTAAGAGACAAGGTCATGTCTTCTGTAAATAAATCATTCCTAGAGTTCTTACATGAGCGTAAACCTGGTACAATAAAGCAAATGGAAGAATATTGTGACCAGTATGCCACGGCACACCCTGACATGATTCTTGGTAACTCTAACATTAAAGAGAGTATGCCAGTTGCTTCGGCAACAGAATATAATCAGAATTACTCACACAAATTCCAAGGAGCTAAAAATAAATTTGATAAAAAGGTTAATTGGGATAAGTATCAAAACCAAGATAACCGCTCAAATCAGAGTTCTTCTTTGAAGAACTGGAATCGGTCTGATAGATGTTGAGGACTGTCTTGCGGCTTGCAGGCATGTGGATTGTGGCCACATTCCACATGCGTGCACCACTAGACACCTCAAATAAACTAAGACCAGAAATCGCGCAAATCAATGTATGACGCGTCTAGCTTAGTTACATTTTAGTCTATGTGTGGCCATTGAGCCGAACGGCAGTGTTGGAAGATGTGGGAAAACCACTTAAGGATCGTGTTTGAATATGTGGCACAGCCACTGATTATATATATATATGTGGAACGGTAGATCCACTGGAAAGTGTAAGATAGCGTAATGATCCGTATCGAAGTTGATTATAGGACCAGGTAGAGTCCGTATTAGATTCGTGAACCAAGCAGATTACGTTCACCTTGAACTTATACACACGGCAGTTAAGACCGGGCGATGCAAGCCAAAGATGTTGATTAATGATACATAGACAGGATCTATAGATTTACAAATAATGTACTCACTAGTATTGTGAAGGGATAATAATTCTAAGGATCGGATTCGGTAAGAGTTGGTTGCATACTCTATTACGCTATAAACTTAACGGTTAACCCAGACGAGCTAAGTCTGTGAGAGGAACAATTGTGTAGAGCTTAAAACTATGATGAAGCCAATTTAAATGTGTGAATTGTTGTTGCACCATTGTGTAAAAGGATATATTAAATTGTTCAGTCGTCCATGGAACTTGTTGGTTGCCTGAATTATACAAGTTCTCACTCTATGCTGTGACTGTCATTAATCCTTGCAAGGTCAGTCCAGATTATCACAGGTATTTTCTAAGACTAACTATAATCTAACCAACACTGCGGAAGAATTAATATACGATAACGACACTGAATATAATAATAATTTAATCACACCACAATGGCTTAAAACTGCACTCGAACTAGAAATCTGGAATTAGAATAGATGAATTATAATATCTGAAATATTGACAAGCAACCCAATAAACTCACGTCCAACGGTGCTGAATCTTTTAATAACATCTAGCAAGAAAAGATACAGCGGGAGACCGTAACATACTGGTGTCAGGAAGTGTTCGGACAATTTTCAGAATTCATCTTTTCCGTTACCCAATTGAACGAACTAATGTTCATGAATCAGGCTTCAAGTTGGGAAGATTCTAGTGGAAACAACTTCAAGATCAATTCAGTTCGTCACAGGCAAAGTGACAGTGGAAATTGAACAGTTCAAGAAAGTCTCATTCAAGACGCAAGTCCAAGCTGGCAACTCAAATTTACACATCAAGTTACGAAGGTCAAGGTCGATTCATCCCTACAATTAACGGTCGCTGAGTCGCTGAATCAAATCGATCGGATGTCACTCAATTTTAGATCCTGAACCATCACATAGAACCAGAAAGACAATTCATACACTTGTTAAACCTCCAGAGCAACCGGGGAAGTATTTCAACAGAATTTCTTTCAATATCACGTTTGAAAATCTTCGTTCAACCGTTCAAGTCTGCTTCTCTATGAAAACAAGTCCAAACAGCTGGGAGCATCTTGTTTATTTTGAAGATCACTATGGCATGACCACATGAAGATAAGTTCTTGTCTAAATTAGAGCTTTCGACTAGATTGTGTTGTCCAGTTGGCTAGCTTTGGTCTTCAATTTTTCCTCCACTGTCACTTGTCTGTCCTACTTTGCAGTCCTAGTATTTATCATTACGTGTTTACTATCAATGTATTTTATGTAACTTCGCGGGAGGATGGATAGGGCTTATCATTGCTTCTATATTCCTTTGGAAGATTTAAGCAATTTTAACGACTTTTAGGGATAATTGCTTATATTTGCTTACTGAGGATCTAACTGATTATTAATTTTTCTTTCGAGTTAGGAAATAAATGTTTCTTCAGTAAGCCATATAACCACTTTGCTTGTGCTAGTTGTGATGTCAAGTGCCTACGTCATTTAATTTAAATAAATTAATTTCCGTTTTGTGTCACTATTTTATTCGTTTGTGATCTAAACATCTCTCTGTCTCAATGTTAGTTTAGGACGACTTGTATCGTAAATTTTTGTAATGTTACTTTAAACATTTTATTTCTCTAATTATTAGGTCTAGTACTTACTTAGTTTCTTTTTATATGTTTCATAGCGTCGTATAAGTGAATATATCATTTCATTTGCTTGTTCCATCCATTGTTTATCGTCACCTGTTCTTGTCGCTGGCTATAGTAAATATCATAGTTACTTTGAGTTAATGAAGCTCATATGTTCATAATATAGTTACTGACAAATAATATACTACTATAAGGTATTGAAAACTTATAACCTTATAACCATGTCTGCCATTGAGTATTTTCTCAGGCAAGGAAAGAAGTCTGGTTTACAGGGACCATCTCTTCAGGACTTTATTATGAAAAATCTGAAGGAGGTAGAAATGGAAGGAAGTGATCAGTCCTCAATTGAAGAAGAATGGTATTGGAAGGAAAATAGATTATTGAGAATCATTGATGATAGGGAAAGATTGATTGATGAGTTATTTGATGAGGTGAAAGCATTAAAATCACAAGTAGATGTAGATGGATCTAATTTTCGATCATTAACAGTTGATTTTTCAAAATGTAAGGAGTCATTAGATACTGCCTTGAGGGAGAATAAAGCTTTGAACTCTGAGATTTTGGTACTGCAAGATAACACTGCAGCATGTCAGAATAAAAGTTCCAAAATCAGTGATCACTGTTCTGATAAGGTTACTGATATTAATGAGAAGTTTTGTAAAGCAAAAGAGGCTTTGGAGGCCAGAATTCAATCACAAGTTGCTCAAATTAAGGGTCTTGTTCGTGATATGTCAAAATTGAGACTCCAGTTGAGAGAGAAGAAGGATAAAGAACAATCTCTTACTCATGAGTTGGTTACTGTGAAAGCAGAATATGAGAATTTTAAACATAAGACCAATGAGACCAAGACTTATGTAGATTCAGAGTCTGATATATTATGTGTTCTACGAAAAGAAAACTCTGAACTCAGAGATAATATTAAACGACTAAGTGAGAAAAACAGTAAGTTACAACTTAGTAAGTCAGAACTTAGTAAACCTACTCCTTATGTGGAATTAGGAAATTTAAAACAGGAGATCAGGTATGACAATGATAAGGAAAAAACTCTTACCAGTGAACTGGAACAGTTAAAGATAGATTATGAGAATTTCAAAGTTGAGGCCCAGAAACATGTAGATTCCAAGATGTTTCAGATTGTTGGTCTATTAGATGAGAATGAAGATCTATTACAACAACTTGAGGAGAAACAAATAGGATTGCCCGAGAAGGTTGCTGATCTTAAGGAAAGCCATTATAACTCTATTGAAGGACTACAACTTGAACTTCAACAAGAAAAGGCAAAGAATATGGAGATTGTCAGTAGACACTCTATGGAAATTGAACAACTGACTAATACTGCTGCTGCAGAACATAAAGTAAAAGATTTAGAGATTAGTAAATTACATCGAAGGGTGGATGTTTTATTAGATATCTTATCACAGGAACATGTATTGCCATCAGATGGCATTGATTTGGGTATGAAATTGGGTTACCGTGATATTTCACCACACCCAAACGATTTTGTGCAGAAGCATAGCATTTCAAATGCTAAACTTAGTGGTGATGATACAGATCGCTCTCATAAGAGTAATATTCGACTTCCAGCATTCAATGCTAAGATTCATTTACAACGACGGGATAGTCGATCATTCAGAGGAAAATATGGCTTTTCTCGTCAGGATTCTTATGTCAGGGTTTCCTGTCATAACCGTTCTGATTTTCATGATGGTAGATCTTGGCGTAAAGCCAATGCTAAGTATGTCACTATGGGAAAAAGTCCACCACATGGGAATAATAATGGTAAACAAAACACCCTTACGGGATGTGAACAGATGAAGTTCCATGAGACCAAACTTCATGATGATATTTGTTATTGTTATAGTCATGAGGATCATATTGTTGGTAAAACAGCTGTTGATAGGAAATATACGACATCTCAGGGTGACACTCCTCAGCTACCACATGAGACATCTACTAATGTGGAGGATGTCGTTCATACTGTTTCTATTTATTTTGATAGGAATCGCTATGAACAGCTTTGTCTTCAAAATACAGTCAATGCTGATGGTAGGGAGGCATCGACTGTACCTTCCGGTCGGTCCGTCATGTCATGCTCAGATACGACAGGTCGGATTGACAATCATCGGGCTACACCCGATGGTGATGAGCTGCAACATGTGAAATCTGCTCATTTGGAAGATGTTGATCATCATATTGGTTCCATTTATTTTGATGAGAATCTATATACACAACTTTGTCTTCAAAAGACATTTAATACTGATGTTGTGGAGACATCGACTGAATCTTCCGAGCATCCTGTCATGACATGCTCAGACGTGACTAATAGTATTGGTCATCATCACATGAGTAAACAGCACGCTCATGGTACGACTACTCTTAGGAGTAGGAATGATGTTGGCAAAGGGGATATAAAATTTAGTAGAAAGAGTCATGATGCCGGACGAGGGGTAGTTGATAATCATACTCGTCGGGATGATCACAAGGATAACCATGATCGTCCAGCTCTTACGACATGCAAGGAACGAGATATACATAGCAATACCTCTGTGCGCGTGACTCGCACGACACATGATAGATTCAATGATTCTCGGGCTCAGTTCAGACCTGGCCGAGATCATATTTCATTGAATCGCACTGTTTTAGTGCGCAATTTGCCTTTGGGTGCGACTTGGTATGCGCTCAGGAGATTTTTCCAGCGTATCGGAGATGTTGAATTTGTTCGTATGTTCGAACTTCAACATTCTTCTCACCAACTTGCATTTGTTCGTTTTGCTCGTTATTGCGATGCTCGCAGAGCGGTGAAATTCAAAAATGGTTCTCGTTTTGCACACCATTACTTAGACGTGCAACTCGCACGCAATTCTACACCACGCACTTTATAGTTGCGTTGGATTATCTATTTTCTTCTGTCTTTGGATGTTTTGTTCTTCTCTACATCCATAGTTTAGTGTGCTATTTCTTACATTTGTTCGCACATGATAATTTTCTTTTGGTAATATCGACGTTATTTTTAGAAGATAATAATAATAATAATAATAGCACCTTCAGTCATAACTGACTATGGGAATGCGCCCTGAGGTGACAGCCCTCAGCTGCTTATTTTCCTGGTGCTCCTTTCGACGTTTTCTCCTTACCTATGCTTCCTGTGTGAGCCTCTCTTCGCCCAATCTGAGGTGGCGCCGTAAATAGCATCGCCACTTAGTGCGATCGGCAGCTTCATCCTCCCAGGATACTTGCTTCAATTATGTCTGTCATCAGTAATACTCGCATTATTTGTGCTGACTTTACTGATCTATGTATTTTTGTCTTTATTACTGTAGGCAACTATGATTCGTTGCGTAAGTTCATTCACTTTAGGTGTTCGAATAACATGATAATTGCAAGTACTTTTATTAGAATGAATACAAGCGCATGATGTGCCGCCTTTGTGGCGATCGAAAAAATGTCATCACATACATCGATGACATCTGTCTATTTCACAACACATAGGAAGACCACATTACTGGTTTATCTTCTCTACTTCTTACACTGCGACAACATGGTTTGACTGTAAGACCTTCTAAGGTCCAGATAGGTAGTCAGGAGATTACTTTTCTTGGTCACCGCATAGGTAACCATAGATTACACCCTGATGACAATACAGTCAAGCGGATACTGGAGATTGCCACTCCATCATCTAAGAAACAAGTAAGAAGTTTACTTGGGCTTGTTAACTATTACCATAAATTTATACCACGCTTCGCACAGATTTCTGCTCCTTTGTCCGGATTGTTGGCCAAAGGTAGTCCAAAAAAAAAATTATGGACACCGCAGTGCGAAGATGCTCTGATTATGATAAAGAATTTATTTAAGAATCCTCCTATCCTGTTATTGCCAGGCATACATTTACCGTTCTTGATTCAAACAGATGAATCCAGCTCCGGAATTGCAGGTTGTTTGCTTCAATGCTATGAAGGGATACTCCATCCATGCGTGTTTGTCTCACGCAAGCTTACTCCAGCAGAACAAAAGTACGCAACAGGAGAGCGCGAACTGCTCGCGGTGGTGTAGTGCTTGGAAAAACTATCGAAGTACTTGATAGGTAGAAAGTTTTTTATCTACACAGACCACAGTCCGCTCACGTTTATCACTTCGAGAACTATGAAAAACGCAAGGATTCACAGGTGGTTTCTTTTACTACAAGAATTCGCCTTTTCAATAATTCCGATTTCAGGAACTGATAATAACCCCGCGGACTTGGTATCAAGAAATTTCACGTCACAGGACTAAAATAACTTTCTTGTCTTGATGTTGACAATGGACATAATTTTATAATTGTTATTTCTAATTAGGAATATTAATTTCATTATTTCATTTTGACGTTAGATAACATGCATAGATTGTAGTCGGGCACATCTTCGCCACCACTCTCTCACGTGCCACGAGTGTCACGTTTGGGAGCGGGGGGGGTGATGTTGAGGACTGTCTTGCGGCTTGCAGGCATGTGGATTGTGGCCACATTCCACATGCGTGCACCACTAGACACCTCAAATAAACTAAGACCAGAAATCGCGCAAATCAATGTATGACGCGTCTAGCTTAGTTACATTTTAGTCTATGTGTGGCCATTGAGCCGAACGGCAGTGTTGGAAGATGTGGGAAAACCACTTAAGGATCGTGTTTGAATATGTGGCACAGCCACTGATTATATATATATGTGGAACGGTAGATCCACTGGAAAGTGTAAGATAGCGTAATGATCCGTATCGAAGTTGATTATAGGACCAGGTAGAGTCCGTATTAGATTCGTGAACCAAGCAGATTACGTTCACCTTGAACTTATATACACGGCAGTTAAGACCGGGCGATGCAAGCCAAAGATGTTGATTAATGATACATAGACAGGATCTATAGATTTACAGATAATGTACTCACTAGTATTGTGAAGGGATAATAATTCTAAGGATCGGATTCGGTAAGAGTTGGTTGCACACTCTATTACGCTATAAACTTAACGGTTAACCCAGACGAGCTAAGTCTGTGAGAGGAACAATTGTGTAGAGCTTAAAACTATGATGAAGCCAATTTAAATGTGTGAATTGTTGTTGCACCATTGTGTAAAAGGATATATTAAATTGTTCAGTCGTCCATGGAACTTGTTGGTTGCCTGAATTATACAAGTTCTCACTCTATGCTGTGACTGTCATTAATCCTTGCAAGGTCAGTCCAGATTATCACAGGTATTTTCTAAGACTAACTATAATCTAACCAACACTGCGGAAGAATTAATATACGATAACGACACTGAATATAATAATAATTTAATCACACCACAATGGCTTAAAACTGCACTCGAACTAGAAATCTGGAATTAGAATAGATGAATTATAATATCTGAAATATTGACAAGCAACCCAATAAACTCACGTCCAACGGTGCTGAATC
Source organism: Oreohelix idahoensis (assembly GCA_024509875.1). Taxonomy (NCBI): domain Eukaryota; kingdom Metazoa; phylum Mollusca; class Gastropoda; order Stylommatophora; family Oreohelicidae; genus Oreohelix; species Oreohelix idahoensis. The sequence goes on from JAMPIV010014909.1 coordinate 78,879, forward strand.
TTTTAATAACATCTAGCAAGAAAAGATACAGCGGGAGACCGTAACAGTGACCAGTATGCCACGGCACACCCTGACATGATTCTTGGTAACTCTAACATTAAAGAGAGTATGCCAGTTGCTTCGGCAACAGAATATAATCAGAATTACTCACACAAATTCCAAGGAGCTAAAAATAAATTTGATAAAAAGGTTAATTGGGATAAGTATCAAAACCAAGATAACCGCTCAAATCAGAGTTCTTCTTTGAAGAACTGGAATCGGTCTGATAGTCCTCGACACGCGAGGGGTTCCCATAATGTTAGAAATTCTCGGAAAGGGAGTAGCTATAGGAACTACCCAAGTGCTTCATGGAGACAAAAGAAACAATATTACAGGGATACTCAATATAATGAGCATGATGATTATGATCATGAATATTATGATTCAAACCCAAATAGGGGTTATAACAGAGGCAATAATAATTATAGAGACAATTATAACCGAGGTAGATCACAACACAAAAGACATGGTAAATCTTATTACCAGGCTAACTCTGCACAACAGGAGTTCCACGACACCGATAATCAGAATAATGATAAAAAAGACTCCAATAGTGTAGCAAATTCCGCTTTCGATTTTGCTAGAGCATCTGAGTGTTCGCAATGCAAAACATTATTCGATCCAACCACAGTGTCTACTTTAAGCTGCGGTCACCCACTTCCCGCTCTTCATGCGTCAATTGCGCATAATGGAAGGGGTGCTCTTGTCTTTAATAGGGGCCTAATAGATGGTACTCCGGTATCAATTCTTTTCGACTCGGGGTGCACTACCATTGGAGTGAGGCAATCACTCGTAAATCCTTCTCGAGCTACAGGCAATATAGTCAAATGTGTAACATTTGGTGGCACATTGGAGAAGTACTCCACTGCCATTATCAATATTGCTACGCCTTTCTTTACAGGAGAGGTGCAAGCATGTCTCTTGCCGAATCCGATCGCTGATCTTATCATCGGTCGCATTCATGGAGTGAAAGAATGCACTCCACAGCAAATTTCTAATTGGGAAAATGTTAATATGCAATCTGCTAATGCAGTAATCACTAGGGCTCAAGCTCTTAATATGCCACAATCTTCACATTCTGAAGATAATGATGCGCAGATCCAAGATGATCCCTTGGAGATTTCCCACGATTCCTTTATCAAACAGCAGGAAGATGATCCTACTCTAAAGAAATTCTTTACTCTGGCAACAAAAGGTGATCCGAATAAGGATACAAATCGTAAATCTTGGATTACGATGAAGAATGGCGTACTTGTACGTATGGTACAAGACTCCGCTAAGTCCATTCATTCTCAAATCCTTGTGCCTAAAAATATGAGAGTTAAAATCTTACAGCACGCTCATGATTCGCAGTGTGCTGGACATATGGGTTTTTCCCGTACTAAAGCTAGAGTTCTTCAATCTTTCTTTTGGCCTGCTGTGAATAAGGACATACGAATCTATTGTCGATCTTGTAAAGTATGTCAAGAGATTAAATCCAGAGGTCCACGCCATGATGCACCTATTCAGGCTGCAGACATTCCCATTCGGCCATTTCAAAAAATGGCGATAGACATCATTGGTCCATTTAAGATAAAGTCTGCTAGAGGACACCAATTTATTTTGACGTGTGTTGATATGTGCACACGTTGGCCGGAGGCTGTTCCTCTAAAGAGCATAACTACTGCTGATGTCGCAGATGCTCTTTGGTTAATATTTTCTCGTCTGGGGTTTCCAGCAGAAATATTATCCGACCATGGTACCCAACTCATATCGGATACCATGTCTCAAGTAATGTCGACTCTGAAGATAGAGAGATCGCTGAGTAGTATTTATCATCCTATGTCCAATGGGATGGTGGAACGTTTGAATAGAACTCTGAAAAACCTACTAGGTAAGATAACAGAAGATCATCCTCAGGATTGGGATAGGGTTTTACCCGCGGCTCTCTTTGCATATAGAGAGGTCGCCAACGAACATACAGGATTTTCTCCCTTTGAACTTGTCTTTGGCGCGAAACCGCGAGGTCCTATGTCCTTACTTCATGATCTTATAACTGCTGATAATATTGTCGATGACACAAAATCCTCTTATGAATAGGTCATCGCACTTAGACACAAGATTATTGAAGCATGCAAATTGGCAACTGCTTCTTCTGAATTTGCGAAACAGAAGGCAAGGGAATTTGCCAATAAAAAGAGATGTTTGCGTCAACTTTGTCCAGGTGACAAAGCATTTGTCTTGCTACCTTGTAGGGAAAATAGACTTCTCATTTCTTGGAAAGGTCCGTACGATATAATATCAAAAGTTTCCGATGTTGACTATATCGTCGATATTGACGGGAAGCGTAAAACCTTCCACATCAACATGCTCACGGAATTCCATGAACGTCCTGATTATTTACAACCTGTTTTCCAGGCAACGGACGATTTTCCAGTCCAACATGGACAGTACTCATCTCTGTCAGTAATACAGGATGAGGAAACGAGTTTCTCGGATGTAAATTTACCTTTTCCAATGATTCCTCTTCACTCTAATGAATCATGGAAAGATGTTGCAATTTCTCCAGAATTATCTCCAGGAGAGCAGAAACAAGTTTCTACTATGTTAGAACAATTTCAGGATGTCCTTACTGACATTCCTGGTCAAACGGATGTCATTCAACATGACATTATTCTTACTGACCATAGTCCTATAAGAGTCAGACCGTATCCTATCCCGATACATTTTCAAGCACAGGTAGAGAAAGAGTTAGATGAGATGATAGAGTTAAAAATTATTGAACCATCCACATCAGCATATTCTTCGCCGATGGTTATAGTACGGAAAAAAGACAATAACATACGTCTTTGCGTGGATTATCGCAAATTGAATCAAGTGACTAAATTCGATGCTGAACCTATGCCTTTACTAGAAGAGCTACTTACGAGACTATCGAATTCTCACTTCTTTACTAAACTCGATTTGTCTAAGGGATATTGGCAAGTTCCACTATCCGAACACGCCAAACCGTTTACTGCTTTTTCGACGCCTAGGGGTCTATTCCAATGGAATTTCATGCCTTTCGGTCTTATGAACGCCCCTGCAACATTTGTACGCATGATGCGTCGAATCCTATCTCATCGCTCAGATGTCATTGCGTATCTTGATGACATCTGTCTTTTCAGTGATACTTGGAACGATCACTATAATGGTATAAATGAACTATTGTCTATCTTACGCGAGCATAACCTGACAGCGAAACCATCGAAAGCATGTATTGGTTTTAGCGAAATATCTTTTTTAGGACACCGTGTTGGTCATGGGTTCCTAAAAACAGAAGACCATAATACAAGTAAGATACTTAACATTTCTATTCCTAAGACTAAAAAGCAAGTACGAAGTCTCTTAGGTCTAATACAATTTTATGGACGATTCATCCCGAATCTGTCCTCCATTATGTCACCTCTTTCTTCCTTGCTAAAGAAAGGGTCTCCTAATGTAGTCCATTGGACTCAAGAATGTCAATCCTCTTTGGATAAGGTTAAAACTATGTTTTCTACTTCACCTATCCTAGTATTGCCTTCTAAGGATAAGACATTTATTCTTCGTAGTGACGCTTCATCCACCGGGATTGGAGCTGCACTAATGCAAGAGTACTCTGGAACTCTGCATCCTGTGATGTATATTTCTCGGAAATTAAATGCCGCAGAGAAGAATTACTCGGTCCTAGACCGTGAATTATTGGCTATGGTTTGGTCAATCCTTAAACTGCAAAGATTTCTTCTGGGCGCGCATTTCATTGTGGAAACTGACCAGAAAGCTCTTACGGCTATTCAGAGTAAAAATCTGAAGAGCGCGAGATCAACGCGATACGCGATTGCTCTACAGCCATTTCATTTTTCGGTGCGAGCTATCCGTGGGTCAGAAAATGTGATGGCAGATATTTTGTCTAGATGCCCACATGATTCATAACTGTTATACAACTTTGATACAGTTGTTTCTATGTTGAAATGTGTACACATATGTAATATATCATATATTGATTGTAACACTACTTAGCGGTTCATTGATATGTATTCACCGCTGATCTTTCAATGTTTTTCGTCTTTGATGATCATGATGTTAAGATATCTTAGATGGAATTTATGTATAAACTAATGTGGAAATTGTGTCATTGCTAATATTGTAGTATGCGTTGGTGACACCTCTCTGGAAATATTTATACTTAGAGAAGTACTTTCTCTAAGGTCATAAAACTTATGCTTATCATCTGCGCATTGTTATTGGTGCGTTGTGAGCCTATTGTATGTTGCTCCTAGATGTATTTCAAAAAAAAATGTACCATTTTTTTCCCGAGGGGTGTGGTAATCTGTTGCGTGCATATTTTGACGCACATTTTACAAAAATCGATATGGCTATTTAATATGGGAAAAATATAGACATTCATTCATTTGTGTATGAAAATGCTGTCTATGGTAAAAGCGAGATAATCCATGTTTGATTCACACTTTTGATTATAGGAGTAATCGTTCTGGATATTGATCCAGCGCAAGGATATTGCGCTTGCGTTTGTACTTATTTTTTAGGGCCAGAAAATATATTAATTTGCTTATTGTGTTTATGGCCTGAATTCATATGTATTACATATTATTAGTACAAGTAGAATCAGTCCTATATTGTATATTTTGGATGGGTAGGAGGGACTAGATTCTTGCTAGCGGAAGTATGAGTTGTCTTGACAAGTCGTGATGAGTTCCGATGTACTGCTTACAAATGGCGGGGTACGTTTTTCTAGAGCTGGTCCTTTCGTCAGAAAAAAATGTCTCACGAAGTGGTTTTTCTTCTGAAGGAGATGGTGTCTCTACGATAGTTTGTGTTAGAGACTCTCCTTATGTCAGTATATAGATGATTCGGACTCCAGGTAAACCCAGCTCCTATTTTTGATGATCTCTCGTCGGTTAGGCCTAGCTTGACTTTTGTGCTTCGCTATGCTAGTGTCGTGTTTTGTATCGACGAAGATGACAGATTTTCCTGCAGCGGTTATGGCTACATGAATTAACCTGATCACCGTAGAGCTGTATGGAAACATTTATGAAATCCTTTATATACCCATTATAAATTAACTCTGGCTTATATTCTCCTTCCTATGAATGAGTGAACGACAACTCAGGGAGGTAGCCATGTTGGATTTCGGTCATCATATGTTTTGATCACTGCCAAGAGAACAGATTATTTATCTTATTATCGGACAGTGACAGGGAGATCTCAATCTTGCTAGAAACCCCCTTCGTGGTTTCATAATATATACTACAAACTATGGACGTCAAGTAACTTTAGTTATTTATCGATTCGCCTTCACTGACGCGTTTAGTCAGATAGGGGAATGTGGCCATAATGTATCATGACATTGAACTTTTGATGTACTGCCCATTATTTCTGAAGGGGTCATGACTTCAGATCTGCTATGTATACCTACAAATTGATATGTCAACATACCATGATGTACTCGTATGTCCCAGTGTGTACGTCTGAATAAATTGAGTAAACAAAGATTCCAGCAGTCTGCATTGGTGCCTTGTAGACACAAGTGTATGAGTGGTTATATTGGTCAGCACACGAACAGCACACCATTCGCGTCAATCACACTCTACATTTCTACCTCATACATACACCATCCTGCGTCGGTTGAAGTGACCAAGTTTAGGGCCTGCTTCCCCTGGAGCCTTTGCCTTCCCTAACTCAGGACTAGGGTGAGTTACCCATTTACAGCTGGGTAGACTGGAGCATGCCTGATCTCAACAACACACCACTCTTCCTTACAGAGCATCCAGTGTGTGTGTGAAAGCAACTTTACAGAGAAGAAAACAAAAAAACTTTACAGTTGTGTGCTGTCCCCCTGCCTATTTAATTTATACACCGAAAAAATTTTCAAACAGATACAGGAAATACCAGGACTGAACATCAGTGGAAGGTCAATAAACAACCTTAGATATGCAGATGATACCGTGTTGTTAGCTGAAAGCGAACAGGAGTTACAAGAACTAGTGAAGCAAGTGAACAGTATAAGTCATGAATATGGACTGGACATTAATATTGAGAAAACAAAAACTATGATAATTAGCAAAACAGACGATAAACCCACATTAAAGATAAGCGTAAATGGGGAAATCCTGGAACAAGTCAAGAGCTACGTATATCTCGGTCATATAATAACAGAAGATGGCAGATGTGAAACAGAAATCAAGAAGAGAATAGGAATGGCCAAAGCTACATTCAACAACATGAAACATATACTGACATCCAAACAGTTATCTCACAAATTAAAACTGAGAATCATAAAGTGTTATATATATTCTGCATTTCTGTATGGTGCAGAAACATGGACGATGAATAAGCAGTTGGAAGAAAGAATTGAGGCTCTTGAAATGTGGATATATAGAAGAATGGGGCGTATCTCATGGAAAGAGATGAAAACAAATAAGGAGGTCCTAGAAAATCTAGGGACGAAAAGAGAACTAATGAGGGAGGTCAAAGTTCGACAGCTAAAATACTTTGGCCACATAAAAAGGCATAACACCTTGCAGAAGACCATAACAGAAGGGAGAGTTGAAGGCAAACGTGCAAGGGGAAGACAGCGCTATAAGTGGGAAGACAACATCAAGAGATGGACAGGAAAGAGTCTATCAGAGTGCACCATCAAGACAAGAGACAGAAGACGTTGGAGATCCATTACAGCCAACCTTCGTTGTGGAGATGGCAACTGATGATGATGATGATGAGAATGGAGCCCGACAAATTACCAATGCGTGCCTATAGAATCAGCAATCCACGTCGTATGACTAATCTTTACCTTTAGTGTCGTCGAGTATGTAGGTTATAATATGACCAGATGGCTAGCCTAATTTTCACATTTAGCGCCAGCTTGTGTTATTGTAACTTTTCGTTTACTTTGTACTTGGTATCGGAGTTTACAAGAAAGTATCGCAATGCAAACATTCGTTCGAAATATATTTCGACTTTAAGCAAGATTTCTCTTGTTTGTTGCCATGGCTGCACGAACAACAATAGTTGGTGCCATCATCATCTCATCTCAACCCATAACCCGTCATGGGTCGTAGGGGTGCCATGGTGGAAGCATCAGCAGACAGGGTCCTCCACTGCTCTCTATTCTCAGCAATGCGTACAAGTGTGGAGAAACCGTGTCCTGCCCATTCTTTGATGTTATCAGCCCAGGATTTTCTTTGCCTTCCTCTTCTCCGTTTACCTTCGACTGTTCCCTGGAGGATCGTTTTCGAAAGGGAGTCATGACGAGTTACATGCCCAAACCAGGCAAGCTTTCGACGTTTCACTATTGACAAAAGTGGTTCTTGATGGCCTGCATAGGTGTTTATCTTCTCTCTAACATAGACATTTGTTTTGTGCTCTTTATAGCAAATGCGCAAAATTCTTCTGTAACATTTATGCTCGAAAGCCTGAATCCTTCGCTCCGTATCTGCAGTGAGTGTCCAGCCCTCACACCCATACAAGAGAATAGATAATACAAGTGATTTGTATAATTTGATCTTCACAGGAAAACTGATGTTACTTTTCCAGATCACATTCAACCTTGTCATGGCAGCTGAGGCCATCTCAAGTCTTGTCTTGATTTCTTTATTTGATCTGGCGGCGGAAGTCACTTCCTGTTCAGCCACGTGTACATCAGCGGACAGCGAATATTAATAGGATTTTGGTGCCTTGCCTTCAGGGAAGTACCTAGGTTTTATTTTTATATTTATTTAAGTTCTTATGTGTCCTATCTAGCCTTCACTTTCTCTCCTTTCCTGACGAAGGCCTTGTGGCCGTAACGTAGACTATTTTCTTTGTCTTTTGTCCTCGTAAGACGAATCACCTTTTTTCGATTTTTTTCAAACCCATCCATTGTATTCCACGTCTTACCGCAGTTCCCCTCCACTTCCTCGATTAAAAACCATGACAGAGGCATTGATGGAAAACGCTGGAGGTGCAGGCCATGCAATAAACCTTTTAATGTCGGGGGTGGCTCTTTTCTTATTCTGCAAAGAGTCATCTCAAATTACAATAGATAGTACTTATTATATATTTATAGACACTAGATACACACAGCAATCGGATACCGCAGGAACACGTGCTCTCAGCGTGTAAGGTGTCATTAGGGCAAGGGCGATACACTTGGCGCCATAACAAAGTGCTAAATGAGCTTGCTGCGACAATAGATCTGGCAAGGATGAAGGCGAATAGCAAACCCAGGCCGAGCACCGCAAATACATACTTTCTGAGGGCAGGAAAGTCAGCACACCCCAAACCGAGTAAACCTGGTAGCAGTTTACCATCTCTTCTTGACTGTGCAAACGACTGGGAGATGGCGGTAGACCTACCTGGACGAGGGGCATATCCAGAGAGTATCAGAAAGTCGCGGAGACGGCCGGATATAGTGCTTCATTCTTCAGCAACGCTTCAGGTCATACTGATTGAACTGACCGTGCCATTTGAATCCAGATTAGACGAGCAACATTACGTTCAAAGCGGCCAAGTATAATGATCTGGCCGCGGATCTGAGACATGATGGGTTCATTGCAATGGTCATGGCTGTTAAAGTGGGCGCAAGAGGGCTTGTGGCTGCATCAGCGTATGATTTATTGAAACTATTGGGGCTAAGGGGACAATCGAGAACAAGGGCACTGAAGAGGCTTAGTGAAACTGCCGGACAGGCATCATGCTGGCTGTGGAACAACCGCAATGGGCAATGGAGATCGTGACAATAAACACTGCGGTACAGAAAACACCAGGAATTTTTCAAAGTCCACAATACGCTGAGTTTTGTGGTGGACTAGTGAACGGGCTGTGACCCAGGGGCGACAGGCGGTGTATACTATAAGGGGTGTGTTGCGCACATATTTTTTGGCGCACGGATTACGCATACAGAAGTAAAATGTATTTATTCGTCTGATAAAAATATTTATCTTTGGATGCAGGTTTTTCGGTCTTAAGGGACGGAACTCAGATTAGGCAATGGGTATTCATTCTGTGAGTTATCGCTCTTTGTAGCGTTCTTAAAAATGGAACTCGGCGGAGGAATTTAGACTTACATTAATCTATTCTGTGTTTGGTTAGGAATAGATTGTTCTTGCTTCAGAATGTCTATGGCCCTAATCTATGTGTAGTTCTTGTCTGTGTAGGACGAGTATGTCTTATATCTTGATATCTTAGGATGTTTAAATGGAACTATTTTTCTTGTACTGTACTTTTGGGGTCAGGTGCTCTTCGGCGCATGAAGATACGTTAGTTGGTCCTTCGGTGTTAGAAAGCCTATGGAGGGAGTCATGTCGGAGACCTGCCCAAAGTTTTTGATCTCTTTTTGATTATGGGGACGAAGATAGTTTCTTCCAGGATTGTTTAGTCTATGAGTTCCCCAGTGGTTATTCTATAACGTCGGGAGAGCGTTTGTGCTTGCTAGTGTATTCTTATGTCAAGGTAAACGTACTTTTGCTGACTTCGTTCATTCCTAGGCTTAAGATGGGGCAGACGTTTACATGAATCTACCTATGTCAGTGTGTCAGAACGACATATTATTTAGCAGCACGGATTATGTTTCTATACAGCAATTATGAGGACAAGATTATGCTGATGCTTGTGGAAACTTTGATATTCATGAATTGAATCTTTATTGGAGCTTTGTCGTACATCGCTATGGTGAGCGATGTTTACGAGACTAGAAGCCATCTTGAAATGCTATGTATTGTCGATCATTTATCAGAGAACAGGGACGCCCTTATTATCCGATGATGATCAAGAGATCACACTTATGAAAGGAAAATCTATTCTTGGGTGATTTAACATTCGCTCAGAAGATATTTGCTGAATGCTATTTAAATAACTCTCCGCTAGGGTGCAAGCTACACTTATGCTAAAGGAGGTTCTGTCTAGGAGTCACCGTAAACATTATTGATTAACTGACATGATAAGGTCAGTAAGGCCTGATGAAGATTTATTAAACATTATATGTTAACTGACATGATCAGTCAGTAAGGCCTGGTGAACATTTAGATAAGATATGGAACCCTGAACGTTTGTATACTGATGTTCCATTGTGATTTGCATCAACATGTATGCCAATTTGTTATTGTACACCGTGGGTCAACAATATGCTATTGACGTCGACCAGTGTTCATGTAACTGTACCCATTCTGTCAAGTGTGTGCGTCATATTAAACTATTGAAACGTCTACAGTGGTCTGCATAAGTAACTTCTAGATACGCATGAATGAGTGTTTGAACCTTCAGTCAACTCAACAGAACAGTCACACATTCGCGTATTGACATTCATTACAACACTCATTGTCAACACTGTATTCTTGTCAGGGCCTCATTGTGTCCCAGGACAAGGTGACATGTATAACTGACACTGTGCTCGGTTGTTTGAGTTGACTATTCAGTCCCAGTACATCTTTACAACGTACACTGATAAAACCCAGTATACAGCATCCAAGTATAACAGTCTTTATCACTATTTCCACCAAAAAAAGACTTTATCAGGGTGTCAGTATCAAAAGTCCAGTGGGGAACACTCGTTGACCTCGCAATGGTGTCTCAGTGTGTGCGACGGAACGAACGGAATAATTTGTCTTCTCTTTGTTACTTTCACAATTGCCTCCACGGCTTGCGGAGTTGTGGATTTTAAAGTTGCTACCATAAGTGAAATGGGTTCATTTTCGATACAAGACAACAGGAAGCTGAGACGCTTGGGAGTCATGACCCAAGTGGGCCCGCCCCATTAGAGTGTAAAGGAGTATATGGGGCCGAAACACTTGTCGGATGGGGGGACTTCTTCTAATGATCAGATTGCTTCCTGTTGTATCGCTCTGTAAAGAGTTTTCTATCATCATAGTAAAAAGATTTTATTGGACTGGTGCAATTATTGTCGAGAGGAATGGTTTTTTTTAAATTTAAATATTAATGAAGAAAAATATCCCGTTCAACCTCTGATGGGTTATAATTAGGACATATATTGTGTTCAATTCAAAATTATATGAACAACTGCCGATATGAGAAAGTTGCATCACATTTGTCATTGTAAGCAGGAAAAATCACAATTACCAATTATGCTTGTATGTTAAAAAAAAACGAACAAAATCAAACAGAAACTCTGAACAAAGCTAATATTAAGGTAAATGGGTATAAAGGCCTGGTAGTTCCAGTTATATAACAGACTTTAACATATAATAATAATAATAAATTCTTTAAGCACCAAACACGGCGCATAAGGCAGAAACCAGTGCTCTCCAGGTTGTTCGTTGTGACGCCACTCCTCTTAGCTCTTGCACATTATTTAGGCCCAACGTTCTTCCTTCTCTTATTATTGTTCTTCTGAGTGTTTCTTTTGGTCTTCCTTTTTTCCGCTTACCCTCAGGAACCGTAGTGAGCGCCTGTAGTGGTATTCTGTTGTTTTGCATTCGTAGGACATGACCGATATATGACCATCGTCTTTTCCTTATATAGTCGGAGACATATTTCTGCCTAGAGTCTTCTCTTATTTGTCGTTTTAACATATATTTAACATATATTTAACTGATTTTCATCTGTTTTAAGTCATATGCATTGTAAGAACAGCATCAGACCTTCACATTCCCTACACACTATATATTAACCTTTGTTCGTGTTAAATATTGTTTGTGGAAAGTGGCTAGCACAAAGACCACGTGAGATTTGGTGTATGACAGATAGTGGCGAACCTATTGTAGTGGAAACTGACGAATTGAAATTCTTCCACAGAAAATATCACAGAGGTTAGTGGTATGAAGGCCACTGGGTGTTTGGTGGTATTGAGAGGCAGTCAAAAAAATGTATCCTGTTTGAAGTTCCTGACCGCACATCAGGAACGCTTGAAGGTGTTATAGAACGATAAATTCGACTAGGACGTTATATTGTATCAGACGGACGGGGATCATACGATACCATTGCTATGTTACATAGTGGTGTTTATTTGCATTATGTGGTGGTGCAAGGTGCTAAATGTAATTACCTCATAGCATACTATTGCTTATTGTTTCTTGTGTGTGGTGTCGTACAGATAGGTTGAGAGTTATTTTTAGCCCGTTTGAGTAGAGTGGATGGTGATAAGTACGTGAGAAAAAGATGTGAGAAATAGATTTCACGAGTGATAGCTTAAGGAGAAGATATGTCTCTGGAATGAGTAAGTTTCTCTATTCCAGCCTATCTATACGACTATAATTTAGTACAAGACAACCTTGCCCTCCTCATACATATAAATATAAGTTTAACTATACACACACTCACAGCTATGTGACAACAAGACAAACAAACGTGAAAAAACTACGGTTAATTGGGTATGGGTATGACCAACACAGAAAGGTAAGTTTTCTTTTGTTGTTTATTATCATTTAAACTTGATAACACCAAATATCTAAAAAAGAAGATCAAATGAAAAAGAAAACAGATTTACATACATATGAAATAGCAGAATAAATGTGCCCTCCCCCTATTGAGAAAAGAACTCAAAAAGTTAATAACCCAAAATACAAAGGTTAGCACTATGTTAGAGAGTAGTCAGTAAAGTAAACAAAGTTCCTACTAAATGCTACACAGTAAAGTAAACAAGTTTAAGCAAAATCCAATGTTGGTAAAGTTCTGTAACCAAGAAAATTATTCACTCTTTCTCTGTCATACAGTGGCCTTTCAATCACGCTTACCTACTCTTGGTGATATCCCTTGGAAATACAATTATCCTGAATATAAAACTTCCAGGTTTAATTTCCAGACTGGCCCTAATCCATCCTCTTAACAAATCAAGTCTAGCGAGGTGGACGCCGAATCTGGTGTTTTAATTTTCCCTGGATGAACAAAATGTTACCGCGAATAGTTAGTGTAGCAAAACGTGCTCTTGAGGTTCACGGTTAAAAAGGAGGAAATACTTCCAGTATTGGGAAACATCTGTTTGCAGAAATGTTACAAATGATGATGATGGTAATCCTACGGCTGACTCTATGGGAGAGTGCCAATTCTGAAACAGCGTAACTTTCTGAATAAATCCTCTCACATACGAATGTCAGAAGTCGGGAGTATAAAGGTTGTTTTGTATACCACAGTGGGCTGATAAAAATGAAAAATATTGCTGGGTTTGGTAAGTCCAGTTTACATTTACAAGTTAAAATGTTTCTCATGTATCGTTGGCACACTTGCTCACAAATGAAATTGGTGACGCATAAGCCAAGAAAAAGACATTAACCAATCAGTAAAGGAAGAGACCAAAAAGACCGCTGGACGCCGTTGTGATCAGGTCTGCTAGGAATTTTAAAAAAAAAATTTATGAAAAAATGCTACTATTCTATACAGTATGCACACAGACGGGGAAAAGACGATCTCTTATCCACTTCACCAGTCCTGATTAAATTTAAAAGGCACACAGTGTCTTTAGCCTACCTTATCGCGCGTCGCTTAGCGAGTACAGGTTTGGTTGAGTTATGCATCTATTCCCCTCCTCCCCCTGTCAACGATCAGCATACACTGTCAATTAATATTTAATGATCTATATGCGCACTTACACAAAGTATCGCCTGACTTTAATAATATTAAGTTGTCAGCGTCTGGTTGTCATCGTATGGTATTAAATAATAGGGACTTATAATAAATACGCCCAATGAAATAAAACGTGAATTCTTTTCTATTACTATCAGTCGCGCCTAGCATATAAGTTAGTGTTGAGGGTTATTTCTGTCATCATAAATGTTGGTGTGAAATATCGGCCACCATAAATGTAAACAGTCAGGAATGGTCTGTGTTCGTCCAAGCGTAACAGGTGTCAGTGACCCAAATAGGACACGCTCAGTTTGGCCACTGTAAATGTAGAGTTGAATGTTGAAGAATGTCCAGTATCAATGTTGGAAACGATTCTAAGCCACACAGGCGGACATGATTATATACAGGCCCTGGTTGGCCGCAACAATGCTGGCATTTGTTTGGATGACTTGAGGGTGTTGAGGTGTTGTATTAATATAGAGTGTGAGTAGACCTCAATGAATGCAAATGCGTGTATGAAAGTTCGTGGAAGACAATGCTTCTAAATGACATCACACTTGTCGTAGTAATTACATGCAGTAATCCACATAGTTCTTGGAACACCTCTGACGTTTGATAGACTTTAATACATCACAACGACAGGTACGCCGACATCAACATAAAATAGTCATTGACAATTCAGGACATAGCATGTATGAATACAGTTCATTCAGCAAGCTGTGCATATATAATAAAGCTGATCTCATACAATTCCACCTTCGTCAGCTACAGCAAAATACAGCGAATATGTGAGTTTGCACAACTCCTTTCTGACATCAGTAAGTCAGATATCTATATGGGTCTACAGCAGGCCGCGCAATATGGCGGGCTTATAGATATGATGGTCTCTGTGGTATTTCAATAACAAACAGGGTGAGTCAAACGTTCATCGTCGATTTCGCTTTCTTCGATACTTGATGGGGTGTTGCAGTATTCCCGAAATCCAAACGCCTCTGACACCAGTTTGTTAAGGACTTATTTTAACCAGTCTGTTGAAGAATACTTCTAACGCCGGTTGTTGTGGGGCTTCTATTTATGACACCAAGTATTTAGGATGACCAAGTTGTTATATGCGTATTCTGTTCCTACAGTCGAAGTCCTTCGGGTTCTTATATCACTTTTATAGGATTCCGTAATACTGTCCGTTGGTATCGATATTGTCTGCTTTAACCCGTGTGATGCCTCATTAGCTGAACATGTTTCATATTAAATATTCGACCATTGACTGGCCTGTATTAGTCTCTTGTCTTATTGATTATATTAGCAGTGTGAGATGCAGTGTGTTCAGGTTCTGATTATCACTGGTCATGATTAGTTGAATATAAACAGCATTTAACTCAACTCAGAATACGTCAGTTGATAAGACCGTGATTTTGACGACTCAAAATATTTAATTAATAATTTCATTCCATGAGCAGACACCAACTACATGGGAACAAAAGTCACATCACATTCATGTACGTTCTGCAAAAGTTCTCGTTATTTCATTAACACATGTTCATTAATCTCTATCTAGAGTTCTGGTTAGAGGTCAGTTCCTTTTTAAACAGCCAATGTCCTTTGGCATAAATTCAGAGGCTAACTAGACCTACTTCCGTCGCTAGTTTATACAATAGCCTTTTGCACTAGAGTTAATTATCCTGCTAGTTTCGCAATACACTTCTTAAGCTAGGCTTATGTCTACTGCTAGCTAAATAATATCCATCTATACTAGTCTTACACTATTGCTAGTACCATAATGTTCCTTTGGCATACCATGCCAGGCTAATCTGCCATATTTATACAAACTGCGTTAGGAACGATACGCCTTACGTTTGATCCACGAAATACACTGCTCAAGTGGCTTCCCAGCCAACACAACTAATAAGTGGACGACGCCACACACTTTTAAGTGGTTATACCACACAATATAAGTGGCAATGGCCACACTTCTGAAACACACTGCCGTAGGGGTCAAAACCCACAAGTCGAATGACGTTACCGAGACAAGGTACGCATATCTCTATGCATGACGCGTATGTCTCGGTAACGTCATTCCACTTGTGGGTTTTGACCCCTACGGCAGTGTGCTTCAGAAGTGTGGCCATTGCCACTTATATTGTGTGGTATAACCACTTAAAAGTGTGTGGCGTCGTCCACTTATTAGTGGCGTCTTGTAGGGCAACAACAAATTGATTCCACTTTGCTCGGTCGGCGGCCATCCTTCGTACAGGGCCCCAACTCTGGTTCATTCTTTGCATCTCAGCCTCCACAGTCCTCCGCCAAGTTGTTTTTGGTCGGCCTCTCTTACTTTTTCCTTCAGGGGTCCAAAGCATAGGTGTTCTTGTGATGGCATTGGGGTCTCTTCTGAGGACATGGCCAACCCAGCTCCAGCGTCTGCCAGCTATGATTGTGTGCATGTCCTCTTGCTTACTCCGAGTAAGCAGATCTTGGTTGGTGATGGTATTCGGCCAAAAGATTCGGTGAATTTTTCTTAGGCATGTTTTGTGAAAAGAGGACAATTTCGACATTTCCTTCTCTGTAACTCTCCAGCATTCCTTCAGCTGGAATGGATCTCAAATATTGTCTGTCTCTTGTCTTGATGGTGCACCCTGATAGATAGTAATCTGTCCATCTCTTGATATCTAGGTTTTCTAGGACTTCTTGGTTTTCTTCTCCTTCCATGAGTCGTGCGCCATTCTTCTATATATCCACATCTCAGAGACCTCAATTCTTTTTTTCTAATGGTTGTTCATTGTCTAAGTTTCTACACCACTCAGTAATGAAGAATGTAAATGTGAATATATATATATATATATATATATATATATATATATATATATATATATATATATGTGTGTGTGTGTGTGTGTGAGTTTGTGTCTGTGTCTCTGTCCGTCTGTCTGTCTGTCTGTATGTAAGTATATATCCAAGATGGCGTCGTGACAAGCAGCACTTTTGTGCTATCTTGCTCATTTCGTCTTATTTGAAGATATATCCATTGTTACGACCACCGATAACGTTGTTATGGATTTACAAAGTGTTGGACTTGTTTCTAAGTTAAAATTTTTCAAGAAGGAAGCTATAAAAAGTGGTAAAATCAAGTTCTGTTGTGAGAGGAGTACCGTGTTCACATTCGCAGAGCCTAACCAAGATGGCGACCCTTTGAACATCGACTATTGGAACACGTTTGGTACCGAGTACACATGGCAGGATTTTGTAATTACTGAAGCCAGTTTTAGAAAGGCCATATCAACGCGGCCTATTAAAGTAAAGCCATTTTATGAACATTCAAATCCATTGTGGTGGGTACGAATTATTTCAACACTGTGTAGTTTATTTTACGACAGCGAGAATAATTTCAAATC
The DNA here is from genome assembly GCA_024509875.1 of Oreohelix idahoensis. NCBI lineage: Eukaryota > Metazoa > Mollusca > Gastropoda > Stylommatophora > Oreohelicidae > Oreohelix > Oreohelix idahoensis. Next base: position 95,816 of record JAMPIV010014909.1, read on the forward strand.
AACACGGCCTAACGGCCTACCCTTCAGCATTGAGTTTCTAAAGTTTATCAAACGTAATTTGCTGAAGTTTCCTGTTACTACGCCGGAACCAACAACCAGTACTGAAGAGGTGGATGACACACAACAATTGAATGACTTTATTGAAGCGGCCCTATTTTTTATTAGGCATAACATCTGCCCAAGTTTAAAACGAAACAAAGAAAATGGTAACACACACAATGCGGGAAGCGTGACATGAGAGGAACTACTTTACTTGTTAGAAACAGTTCAGAGTAAAGCCATCAATGTTATAAAACACAACAACAAGTTGTCGACCACCACCTGTAACATAGACATACAAGACATAAAAACACATTTTAAGGAACGCAGCCAGCGCAGACTTGCAAGCGACCTCCCATGGAAAGCAGAAATCGTCATTCAAGAGCCGAAGCACACCCCTGCCACTTACCCATTTACCGTAGGCGAAGTGTTATCGTGTATCAAAAAACTGCCGAGTAGGAAATCACCTGGGGCTGACGGTGTGACGTATGATACCATCAAGCAGCAGGCAAACAAGCTCGCCCCAATCCTGACGGTTATTTTTAACACATGCCTTTTCAACCAACGGGTGCCACCAGACTGGAAGCACGGTGTAATTACCCTTGTGCCTAAAAATGGAAATTTAAGCAACATCAAAGACTGGAGACCCATCTCTCTCCTGCTATCATCATACAAGTTGTTCATGAAATTAATTCAATCTCGACTTATGCAGTGGACGTTGACACCCAGCGACTGTCACCTCGGCAAAAAGGATCATTGCCAAGAAATGGACTTCAAGAACATGTCTTCACCCTAAAAAAAGCAGTTAGTGACTTTCTACATTCACCAGGAAAGGCCTATCTGTGCTTTATTGATATTACAGATGCATTTGGCAGCATTGACCACGAATTTATGATAAGGCAGCAAAGCAAATCAGGCTACTCTGAAGTCTTTGTCAACATCACCAAAGATATATACAGTGGCTCCTCCTATCAAGTTAAAAACGCCAGTACTATCACAGACCGGATCGAGCGTAAGAAAGGTATTATTCAGGGTTGCCCATGAAGTGTCATTGTATTTGAACAAGGCATCGATAAATAGCTGCAGTGCATTGAGCAAGGTTATCAAATACATCCCGTGCCGAATCCCATGCAAGGGTATTCTCTTCACCACCAACATACACGACTGACAATCAATGGCACAGAAGACAACAGTATTTATGGAGACCAGCGGGATGGAGGTTAAGCCACACAAGTGTACAGTGTTCGGCGGTCAGCGAAGCGGAAACAATTGGGTCAAAACTCGTAAGGCGGACATAATATCCAAGGTCATGAAATCCCCTCTTCTGACCGAGTGCGTTCCTACAGATACCTAGGACATGACATTACAATTGATAATACATCGGACCAGTTCCAAGCAAGCAGCCTTATATTATAATTTAGGTCAAATTTAACAAAATTAAGCTGTGCCCCCCCTCTTCCCCCCCCCCCCCCCCCCCACACACCACCAACATCAGCAAAGATCGCATTAATTAACCCGATGTGTTTCGGTCCTCTAATGTTTTATTTTTCTAACATACACTTTACAGAAAAACAACTTAAAGAAATTGAAGATGAAATTGTACAACACGTTAGAACATGGTTAGCGCTAAATGAATCATCCACAAGGAGCTATTTCTTTTGTCCCAGGTCGAAGGGTGGCCTTGGCATACCAAACCCCTTCATATTATATCACTCTCGACATATTTCATTCTTTATCAGGATGCTCAATTGTGATGATAGTCTTGTAAAAACTGCAGCAATAAACTCGCTAGATAAACATAATAAAAAATGTAAAATAGACCAAGTAGATGAAGACAGGAATAACTTTGCAAGTTACGAGCTAAGCGAAACGAACCATCTAGTTAAAAGATGGAAGGTGAATTAGCCAAGATCATTTTGGGTAGTGCTGAATGAAGAATGCGCGCGTGAAGGAGTGAGTGTGAAAGTGGATGACAGTGGCCATTACATTGTACATTTAGGGGTGTATGGAGAGGTCAGGGAGGGGTAGTAACTCTGGTGAAGGGGCAGTCGCATTTCCTTTGGAAGTAGCTCTTTCACAATTGGTCCCCACCTACTTCTCAGCTCTCCCCTGTGGCTCCAAACAGCTGGTGCATGCACAGCGGCCACACCCCGGCACACCACCTCGACTGGCGGGCTAAACCAGGTGAGGGTAGCCGAGGGGCATTAAAACCCTCAGTGAAAAACAGGGCTTGTCTATGTGTGCTGTGCGTGCTGCGCACACCTATGCACAAAGGAAAATAAAAATTTAATGTATTATTCTATGAAATATTTCTCCTCTAAGTTCTGCTTTCGGACCGCACGCATCAGGATAACGGATTTTCCCGCATAGAATCTAGGAGTACATCTAGTTTCAGTTTCACAGACGCTGTTGTTGTTGTTGTTTTCGTCTACTATGTTGCTGTAATACCCTGTTCAACCTGAAAGTTGGTTATAATTGGGGTATATTGTGTTTTTATAGTGCAGTTTTTATAGGTTGTAGCAATCGCCCGAAGTTTCTCGGGTAATTCCGCCACAATGCGTGCTGGACCGTTCGGATTCACGTCTAAAGACTGGTTTGTGTGAACCGGGGTCACGGGCAGATACGTCAATACAATGCGAACATGCGTGCGGTGGCCTAGCAGCTCTCGGGTTGTAAAAATCGGCTGTGTCCGTCCAGTGTTTTTTGTGATTAATTTTTGTTAGTTGCCGGGAATGCAGATTATTACAGTGACAGTGAGTTTCAAGTTCTAAGTTAATTAGTATTTCGGAGATAATTGACATATACCCCTAATAACTATCGTTGAGTAATTGAATATAGATGGTTTTTAAATTAAGAGGGGAAGAAGTTAAATAATAGGCGTACATATTCATTTTAAGTAGCTGCACGCCTAGCTCGCATTACCAGGATACGCCACTGCTTGTCTACCTAGCATGTGAAGACTGGATTTGGCGGACTATGCGGACGAAGCCATCAGCTGGCTCAACGGATATGAAGGCAACTACCAGCAGCGCGGAGTGGAACGCAAAGAGCACGGCGAGACACTTAGAACGCCCTGGTCATCCACTGCATCCTGTGTTGTCTCCAGTCGTCTCGATAATATCTTGCCACTGGACCAGATAATTCAGGACGAGAGAGTGAGGATGACGATTAGCGCAACTCTTCCTCACTTAAATCCAATTACAGCGCAAGTCACAGCTTCAGACAGAAACATACAGACACTACACTTAAAGACCTGTGGCGATGGGGGAGTGGTGAACCAGAAAGTGTGGATACACTCAAGCTGCAGCCACAATCCTGCACAAAGGCAGCTCAGGCCATAGGGTCATTTCTCGCTGGAACTTTGAAGCAGTGGCAAGATCCGGCAGCCCCCTGAGCGACTGAGCAGCCCTCTTTAGGATCACTCTGCTCACCTCCATGGCATGAGGAAGGGGCTAGAAAAGGTGCCCTGAACATAGCCTGCTTCAACCTACTCTGACCAGCTTGATGCGGCTGGAGGGTATCCCAATCATGCGTTCGAACAAAAAATAAGAAACAAATGAAGGTGCTTACCTTCGGTACGTGGAACGTGCGAACACTACTCGACAATACCCTGGCCGACAGACCTGAAAGACGGACTGCACTTGTGGCCAAAGAACTGGCGCGCTATAATGTCGATATAGCAGCCCTAAGTGAGACACGACTACCAGAAGAAGGTCAGATTACTGAAATTGGAGGTGGCTACACATTTTATTGAAGTGGCCGGGACAGCAAGGAACGGCGTGAGGCTGGCGTTGGATTCGCCATTAAATCTCATATCGTACGTAAACTTGTCAAATTTCCTAAGGGCATTAATGATCTCCTTATGACCCTTCATGTCCCACTAGGAAGCAACAGAAGTGCCACACTGATCAGTGCATATGCCCCAACAATGACAAACCCAGAGGAAACAAAAGAAACATTTTATGACGAACTTAACTCTATTATCTCATCAGTTCCTAAATCTGAGAAACTTATTATTCTCGGCGACTTTAATGCCAGAGTAGGCACTGGCCACAACACCTGGGAAGGAATACTTGGAAAACATGGCATAGGTAAATGTAATAGTAATGGGCTCCTATTACTCAGCCTGTGTGCCACACATGATTTGTCCATCACGAACACCATGTTTCGCCTACCCACTCGAAATAAAACAACATGGATGCACCCCCGCTCCAAACAGTGGCATCTCATTGATTATGTCATCACGAGAAGGAGCGACAGACGTGATGTAGTGACCAAGGCCATGTGTGGTGCCGAATGCTGGACTGACCACAGGCTGATTGTATCAAAACTCAACCTTAACATACAGCCCAAGCGAAGACACCAGAGTCAGAAACCCATGAAGAGGCTCAACGTCACAAAACTTAAAAGCGAAGCAACCGCAGAAAGCTTCTCAAGGGACTTGGACAGCCGTCTGAGGGACGTTGAGCTCGGTCAAACCACTATAGAGGAAAAATGGGCCACCCTAAAGAACACTGTGTACTCTGTAGCCTCTGAGAGCCTGGGATTTACAACACGCAAGAACCCTGACTGGTTTGATGAGAATGATGTAAATATTAAAACACTGCTGGCTGAAAAATATCGCTTGCACAGAGACTATCAAAGCAACCCTTCCTCAACATCCAAAAAGGCAGCCTTTACCAACATACGCAGAGTTGTCCAGAATAAGCTCAGGAAGATGCATGATGTATGGCTCAGCAATAAAGCAGACGAGATACAGAGATATGCAGACAGAAATGACTCAAAGCGCTTTTATAATGCCCTGAAAGCAATTTATGGCCCTCAAACGAATCAATCATCACCGGTCCTAAATGCTGATGTCATGGCATTGCTCACTGATAAAACGCAGATTCTGGAACGCTGGGCACAACACTTCAATGCCATCTTAAATTATCCATCAACCGTGAACGACCAGGCCATTTCAAGCATACCGCAAGTTACAGTCAACGATAGACTTGACCTTCCACCCAGCTTGGAAGAGGTCAAGAAAGCAACCAGTCTACTGTCCAGCGGAAAAGCCCCTGGATCAGATGCTATTCCTGCTGAGATTTATAAAGCTGGAAGCAGCATGCTGCTGCAGAGACTAACAGACCTCTTCCACTCAGTCTGGGATGAAGAACAGATACCACAGGAATTGAAAGATGCCACCATTGTTCACATATACAGGCGAAAGGGAAATCATCAATCATGTGATAACCATAGGGGAATCTCCCTATTATCTATTGTGGGCAAAATCCTGGCTCGAGTCCTGCTCAATCGCTTGACTGTTCATCTCGAATCGCAGGACTTACTTCCAGAGAGTCAGTGTGGTTTCCGAGCAGGCCGCGGGACCGTCGATATGATATTTGCCGCTCGCCAACTTCAGGAGAAATGCCAGGAACAGTACAGTGACCTATACACAACATTTATTGACTTGACCAAGGCCTTTGACACTGTCAATAGGGATGGACTATGGAAAATTATGGCGAAATTCGGCTGTCCCGATAAGTTCATCTCAATTGTCCGCCAGTTTCATGAAGGTATGATGGCTCGCGTATTGAATGATGGAGAACCGTCTGAACCCTTTCCGGTCACAAACGGTGTCAAACAGGGATGTTTGCTCGCTCCGACACTATTCAGTATGATGTTTGCTGCCATGCTGTCTAACGTTACGCATGGCAGTAGTGACGGCGTACACATCAGATACAGGACAGATGGGAAGCTTTTTAATTTGAGACGATTACAGTCGGCGTCTGTGGCCTAATGGATATGAACGCAGTTTCATAATCCAGATATACCAGGTTCGAAACCTGCTGCAGGCGGTTTGGTAGCAAATCGCTTTGTGTGGATTTTTAACAATGGTATAAGCGCCGTACCGTTCAGAAAGCAATGGCAAACTACTGAATGAAAAAAATTGCCTAGAAAAAATCACAAACAGCCAATAAAAGCTGGGGTTGATTGCCACGTCCTGTAAAGGATAAGCAACTAACTTTTTAACAGTCCTTTACAAAGGTGAATGAAACAATGATCTCAGACCTTGTCTTTGCGGACGACTGTGCCCTCAACACATGCACAGAACTAGACATGCAGAACAATATGAGGAGGCTTTCTGTAGCGTGTGATGACTTTAGTCTTACCATCAATACGAAGAAATCTGAAGTAATGTTGCAACCTGCTCCTGGGAAACCTTACTGTGAACCAAATATCACAGTAAAGAACCAACGTCTCCAAGTGGTGGACAGCTTCACTTATCTAGGCAGTACTCTTACCAAAGATGCGAATAACGACGCCGAGGTCAACAACAGAAATGCAAAGGCAAGTGCAGCTTTTGGAAGACTACGAGTAAATGTCTGGGATCGACAAGGAATTAGTGCCGCCACCAAGATAAAAGTATATCATGCAATAGTGCTCACTACCCTCCTGTATGCCTGTGAAACATGGACAGTGTATAGCAGACACGCCAAGAAGCTTAATCATTTCCACATGAGCTGTCTTCGCAGGATACTCAGGATCAAGTGGCATGATAGAGTATCTAATTCTGAGGTCCTCAACAGAGCACATATCTCAAGCATCTACACATTGCTGCAGAGGGCCCAAACTAGATGGGCTGGACATGCTGTTCGCATGCCCGAAAAACGCCTCCCAAAGCAGTTGATGTACAGCGAACTCTCTATGGGTAAGCGAACAGTAGGGGGACAAAAGAAACGCTTCAAAGACACACTGAAAGCATCGTTGAGCAGCTTCAAAATTGATGTCTCCTCCTGGGAGCACAGGATCGCTCTGCCTGGCGGACAAACATCACTCAAGGCGCTCGCATTGCAGACAAGAATCTAGCTGATAAGGCAGAAGGCAAGCGAGCTGCAAGAAAAGTCAGAATGCGCAGCAACACTACTATCGACTCTAACCATGTGTGCTCCGTATGTGGCATGGCCTGTAGGGCCAAAATAGGATTAATTAGCCACATGAGATCACGGCACTGATGTCTCACAATTCAAGTCTGAAGCTGTCGCCATCTTCGCTTGCGATGGGCAACTATTTTGGTACATTTAGACGTAGATGAAGATGTGAGTCTAATATACAAGTCAGCAAATGCTTTTTATTCTGAATTTAAATCACATAAACTTAATCTAATTCTAAGTGAACTAAAAAGTAAATCGTCACAAGGGAGAATAGGGCACGAAATGAAATGTTTAAACCATTCATTGTCATCTAGTTTTCTATCTAATGTTAAATTAAGTGATCAAATACTTGTACTTTCATTTGCTGTGAGATCGAGGTTACAGTTGCTGGAATGCGAAGGTCTTTTACATCTATACTACCCACAGACATACACGAAAATATGTAACCACCCATACGAAACAGTGTCACATTTATAGAATGGATGTACCAAATTTCAAACATTATACCAACAAGGGCACAATAGAGCTGTAGACATTATTTATGAGAAACTGAAATCCTCATACAATAATAAGAGTGACATAACAATAAATAAAGAAATAATAGTTAAACCATTACTTTTCGGCAGCAGTAACGCCTCATTTAAGACTCATGCCGTAAAACCTGATTTAACAATAATCAATCGACAGAACAAAACAGCTTTTATAGTGGAGACAGCAATACCATATGACGCCCATTTAGATAAATGTTACCAACATAAATTTGATAAGTACTATCCATTGACTGCAGAAATTAACGAACTAGGCTATCGTACGTGTGTAATCGTACTGATAATTGGTAGTTTGGGTCATGTGCATGCAAAGTGTGTGAGTGGATTAATGTTCCTAGGTGTCGTATATTTGTGATAGGTGATTAAGACTTAGTTTGGTCCCTTCTAAATAGACATAGAAATAAGTGATAGCTCAGTGAGATGATAAAATAGAAATAGATTTCCACGAGTGAGATGGTATAAATCAATAGAGGCTGTCTCTGAAATCGAGAATCTTCTCTCTTTCTCAGCCTATCTTCTACAACAGATTTAGAGGAGTCAGACAGTCTATTGACTACACATATTAATATACATATAGTACCACTCACGTGCCCACACACAAGTGATGACAGTTAGACACACAGACGTGAAAACTATGACAATAGAAATATAGATATTTGGGAACGAACTAACCGCCACACTGATTAAGTTTAATTGTGAAGTTTAATTATCAAAATAAACTTCCATCACAACATATAAAATTACATCAAGCATATACAAATAGTCGTAAAGTCAATGAATTGCTACAAGAAATGATAAACCCACAGTTATGATCTTTTTCCCCGATGTATAGACCACAGTCCTGTTAGAAGAAAAGTGATAGCCCCAAAGAGTCACGGATACATCTGCGGTAGTCTAATGATTTTCCCTTTTAAAGGTATGAACAGACTTTGATATTAGTATGATTTATCCTAAGGAAAACTATTGTTAGCAACAAAACTTGCATAAATAACATTGAAGACAGCAAAAATGGGTGCCAAAATACAAAAATAAAGGAATCACTCAGTCCTGCATTCACTCTATTCAGTCAGCCGTGATCCCGTGCTTTCAGTCATACTTACAGCTTTGGTAGCAACTTCGGGAAACACAATGCTTAGGACATGCATATACAGAATCTTCAATGGTAGCCGTGGCCAAGACAACCCCAGTTCCAAAAAGACGGGTTGAATTCCCTGCTTCAGGGAACGTTATCTTGGTTCTACTTATTTTATGATATCTGGTTCTGTCACATTAAAATTGTCCAGGCACGAACGTTAACAGCGAGCACAGTGTCAATAGCTTAGGTTTCTAGTAATGGAGAATGTCAGGTCGGGTGCCTTATCTCAGTATAGGAATTTAGTTGGTCACACCACCACTTGTCAACAGGGTCGGAAAAAAGTTATTGATTGTAATATCTTACTTGCCACAAAGGCTGCAAATGTACTCGAGGTTTTTCTCTGGAAGAATTAAATCAGGCTCGATGGTCCCGTTATTTCATTTAACCTTTAAAGTTCTTGTAAAGATTATACACCAAGTCTTTAAGGAAAATGTTTTAGTTCTTCACAGATATTTCTCGTGTACTCAAACGCTGGAAAAGTTGGGTCACCCCAGTTTTAACTGAATAAAAAAAAACAACATAAAAAATACTATACATACTATGTACTCGGATTATAACTTACATTATCAACTGCAAGCGGTGGCTTGACTTGTCGTTTAAAACCTTCCCGTGAAATAAGTTAAATTCATAAAATCAATCATCATGAATTAGAAATACATACGTATTTCGTCAATACTCAGTGATGAATCTGTGCAGTTATAAGTTAGTTTAAAATATTCTCGACCGTTGATTATTCGCCGTTTAATTTAATTTCATTAATAACCGAATGAGTTTAAGCTAGAAATTATAATTTATTCTGCTTTCCACTGTAATATGTCGCCTAGCGAATATAACAGACTTATAAATTAATTTCTACTGCACAGAATCTAACTAGTAAAATGAAATAAGCGATTTATCACTAACACACTCAATTCTACTATATATATATATATATATATATATATATATATATATATATATATATATATATATATATATATATAAATATATATATATATATATATATATATATATATACACCTCCACACAGAACTACAGATTATCGCACAAACTTAGAATGATACGCTTATATTTATTGGTAGTCTAGAAGCTCGGCAAAATTTCCGAACAAACTCAGACTTCGCTATACAGCTTATACTCTTTAGCACGAAACAACCTGTTTACGGCAAATTTGGAGAAAGAATGAAGTCACATTGAACTCCTGCTAGGATATATGAAATAGGACAAAGATCCCCCGTTATTTCGAAAATACGAAATAGACTCCCCTTTCTCGTCTAACACTTTCACCTTTCCTCAGACACCCGTCCTAACTGCCAGACGCGTCTTCACACCTCCTACGACATGCCTCTTACCTGAGCTACGCATGAGGGCACCGTTCACACTTCATGCTGAGAAACTTAACCGTAGAGCGTGAGTGTCAGATGGAAATGCTAGACGATTGTCTCATTTCTGGTCGAGGCAGATGGCAGTTTCCACACCTCGCCGGTAACTTTAGCTGAAGAAACTCACGTGACAGATGAAAATGTAGACAATTGTCTGCATCTATGTCTGGCGAAACGAATTATCATACCTTCCGTCGACCTGCAGCGACTGACATCTGATGTAATAAAATGCGTTACCAGTGTGAGAAAAGAAACGGGCGAAAGTCAGAATGGGAAAATAATATTTAGTCGCAAACGAACGAATGCGAAAAACAGGAAAAGGTTAAAAGAGCGATAATAAAGTAGAGGACACGGTAGAATAAGAAAAGAATATAGAAAATGTATTGATCATAAATCTCTATGCGACAGAACGTCCCCCCTTTAAGATATGGAAGCACTCCATGTCTACGTTATGGAAATAAATTTCCTATATCCGTAGCTTCAGGGTGTATGTCCTCTTCCCGCTCATCTCCCCCCTCCGTCTCTCTCCAATTCCTACTCACGTTTACTCCCAAAGTTTCCTTTCTCCGGAATGTCTCCCATGCGCGCTTGAAAGAGCGTCGCCGCTTTTGACATTTTTGAAAGATTCCGTGTGATTGCAGTTGAATTTCCCTGCCACTATCGTCATCTTCGTCAGTTTTGGTGATCGTCAGGAGATGATCGGAGGTTGGCACCGGTATTTCCAAGAATCTCTTTAACAGATTTAAATGGAAAACTTTCTCCTTTCCTTTAATAGAGATCTGGTAGTTAGCCTTAGAAATCTTTTTCAGGACGGTAAACGGCCCTTGCCATCCGATCCTCAGTTGGTTGTTTCCGGTAGGGAGTAACACCAAAACTTTCTCTCCTGCTTCCAGTTCTCTTTCTTTCGCGACTTTCCTGTATCGGTTAGCGTACTTTGTGCGTGCTCGCTTAAAGTTGGTCTTCGCTAGATCCCAACCTAGTTTCAACCTATCCTTTAAATCCGACACATACTTGCTTGCTAAGACCACTGTCTCATCAGCCTTGTGGTCTGTCAGCGACCAAAGTAAGGCTTCAAGCGGGCCCTTAATGGGTCTGCCGAATAAAAGCGTTGCTGGCGGAAATCCTGTGGACGTATGAGGAGATTCTCTGTAACCAAATAAAGCTGCAGGAATACAAAGTTCCCAATCGTCAGGTTTAACTTGTGCCAGATTATTTAACACCATGTTGAAGTTTCCGTTACACGTTCTACTAACCCACTTCTGGCCAGAGTGTAAGGCTTAGTGTAGATGTGCTGGTCCCTCAAGATCTTAACGATCTCATCCATCAACAGGTTTCGGTATGGAGATTCGTTATCCGTCAACACTTGCTGATGGAATCCCAACCGAGTGAAAATCTGCACTAGGGCTTCTGCGACATGTTATACTACATGGATGATGAATGGAGATGAAGTGATTGATGGTACATTGACTAAATGATGATGACACCCTACCATGAGATGAAGACATATGTTATGAAGTATTTACAAACAAAGCTACCTGCTTTGTATGACGACCGAAGGGTCGATAAAGGTTATTAATTATTTATCTCAACAACAAAAAGTTTCAATTTGTTCTGTTATGTCTTGCGTCATGCGTTCGTATATTTGTGTAAATATTGTACTGTCATAATGTCTACCGTCATACACGGCCCTATTCCTACACGTCCAAACAAGATATCTAAAGTCAGCTAGTAAAGTCAGTAGTTTAAGTTCTGTTAGTCTCGACATTTGTGGTAGTGTATTCAACATGACCGCTCGGTACATGTTGAGTGGATGTTGTGTCTTGGATTCTATTAGCGTTCTTAGTTTGTTTAATGTAGGTACCACTGTTTTACATGTGTAAAACAAGTGGGCATCTGTCTCTATGATGTTGTCACTACACAGTTTACATTTTGGTGCTAATCTGTTTGCCTTTATTGATGATTTGTTGGCAATTGGTGTTAAACTGTGTAGTAGTCTGAAAGTGACTTCTTTTGCTTGTGGTTTGATGTCTATTGCATGAATGTTTGTAAAACTCTGTGTGTAATCAGTTATGAAAAGGTTGTACCCCCTTCGTGTGCTCAGAGGTGTTTCTTGTGTTGCGACTAGAAGTTTATATATAAGTTTGGTGTCTTGTTTTATTAAATGTTTGTTCCCTTCTAAATTTTTCAGACATATTGCATAAAAGGGAGGTGGTGTCCCAAAAAAAATGGGGTTGATTGTTATTTAATTTATAAAAACTTGATAGTCTTAACCCAATATAATAGTGTGCCAGTGGGTATAGACCCGGGCTCTTTTTAACTTCCCCTATGTATTTAATTCTTAACGCTTTAATTTTGGTGTCAATATCCTGTAAGGCTATCCCCCCTTTATTTTTAGGTTGCCTTAGCGTTACGTGTTTGATACTGTGCCAGGTATTCCTAAAAATAAAGGCCCTAATTAGTTTATTTATTTCCGTTATAATCTTTTTAGGTACTATTTGTATATTTGCTGTATAAATTATTTTTGGCATAATAAAACAATTAACTATAATACTTCTTCCGAAAATGGTAGCCGTTTTATATTTGTAAATTTCTAGCATATTTTGGATTTTCTCTATCAATTTTGTCCATGTTTCTTTATTGGGGTCTTGGGGATTAAAAGAGAAGTTAATTCCATAAATTTTAATTTTATTCACTACCGTTAATTGAAAAGGGAAATCTGATCTATTGCCCCATCTACCTATTCCCATTATGCTAGATTTTTTAAATATTTAGTTTGGATTCGCTAGCGCATCCAATCTCTGTGAAAACCTCTAAGATATTTTTTATAGAATCCTTTGTTGTTGGAAAGAATATCGTATTATCGGCGTAGGCCAACAATTTCCTTTCCCCTGCACCGGGGACGAAAGTTCCCGTGATATTTGTATCTTGTCTTATTCTTTCCAAAACAGGTTCTAATGTTATTACATATAACAAGGGCGACAGAGGGCACCCTTGCCTAACACTTCTCGTTAATTTGAATGCTTTGGTTAAACTATGATTAATCAATAATTTACTTTCAGGTTTTTATATAGGATTTTTATCCATGATCTAAAGTATTTCCCTATATTATTAGCTTTAAGACTTTTATGTAGGAAGGCATGTGATACTCTATCAAATGCCTTTTCCTGGTCTAAAGATAATATGGCACTCTGGCACTGCCTATCATGTGTGTATGTAATCAGGTCTCTAATGAAATGTGTGTGTCTACAAATGTTCCTACCATGTACGCTACACTGTTGATCTTCATGTATTATTTTGTGCATGTGTGATTTAAGCTTCAGAGTAAGTGCTTTAGCTAGAATTTTGTAATCAGTATTTGAAAGAGAGATGGGTCTAAAATTCTTAATTGACTTTTTATCATTACTATCCTTGGGGATTAGGGTAATATATGACTGATTTAAACTTTCCGGGAGTTCTCCTTTTTGAAATGCTTCTTCAAATGTTTTAATTAGGATGGGGCCTAAACAGGGGAAGAAAGCCCTGTAAAATTCCGCAGTTAACCCATCTGGCCCGGGAGCTTTATCTTTTTGAAAGGTACTAAGGGCCTCTTGTAAATTGTCTAAAGTTAAAGGTTGGTCTAGCTTCGCACTTTCCTCATCACTTAAACGTTTTGTGTATTGTAGAAATTTGTCTTGTATATTTGCGTCGGTTTCTTCCTTAGTATATAGTTTTTTGTAGTATTGGAAGAAAGCGTGACTAATGTTGGTGTTGTCTGTTTGTTGTTGTCCGTTCATACCTATTATCTCATGTATCTGTCTACTGCGTTGTACATTCTGTTCTATAGCTAAATATTGCCTACTAGGGATTTCTTGCGTTATGGTGCTTAATTTTGTTCTAAGTAGCGCTCCCTGGTAGATATACTGTCTATATAGATCTAACTGCTCTTCTAAGGTTTGGATGTGAGGGTTCGTGTTGTCTAAACTTTTGGTTAAACTAATTGCTTCTTCTAAAATCCCCTCTTCTTTTTTAATTTTTGTGTGAATAAGTGTAGCCAAAATCTGCGTTCTATCTCTAATTGTGTTTTTTAACATATCCCAATATTGTGCAATGTTATTATTGGGAATGTCTTGTGCGTAACCTTGTATCAGTTGTATTATTTGTTCTGTGTAGTAAGTGTTTTTAAGTAGGCTGTTGTTAAATTTCCAATGTGGGGATCTCTTTACTTGCTTGTGCGTGTGTCCCGTACTTAAAGATGTGTAAACTGCCTTGTGATCTGTAAATTTAAGAGTGCTTCCTATATGGTATGTTTTGTGTATATTGTAGGTACTAGATGCATATATTCTGTCCAGTCTTGATGCCCGTCTAAAGTATGGGTTTATATTGTCGTAATATGTAAAGGTTTGTTTGCGAGGCTCTGTTTTTCTGTATACGTCCGAGAGGTCGTGTTCGTCTAGCATAGTACGTATTTGTCTTAAGAGCGAAGACTTTTCTCGTGCCTGTGCTCCTTTCACGGAGCTCCTAGACAAATCTAGGCCAGACAGGACACAATTAAAGTCTCCGCCCAAAATTTTCCTAGTCCCTTTATAATGTTTCGTTAGAGTGTCATGTAATCTGTCATAAAAACTAGGTCGGTCGTCTTTCGTCGCCGGTGCGTATATATTGATGAGTGTGTGCGTGTCTTGTCTGTTGTGTTTGTTTTGTATTTGAATTATGACGGTTCTGCCACAATCGTCTGTCCTATAATGTACTGTGTCCCAATCTTCGTTAATTTGTAAGATGGCGGCACTACTATGCCTGGGGCCTAGGGCGAACCAGCCATGTTTAAGTCCTAACTTAGTTACAATCTGACTGGCAGAAAAGTCGGACGTAATCCCTGTCTGTTGCAAGAACAAAAAATCCGGTTTATCTTTTTTGATCAGTTTAATTACGTGGTCTAGTTTATCCCTCAAACCATTGATATTGAGGGATATGACAACTAGGCTACTTGACGAAGTGGTAAGCAGAGGTTGGCCACTCGTTGTAAACTGTCTATCTGGCAAAGTGGCAGGGTGGTCACTTGCCATATCTAAACTATTTGACAAAACGGGGACTGAGTGCGGACCGTCCGCCTTTTTTAATTACAAAGCAGAGTAGTGGTCTGAGGCTGGCTACCCGCTACAGGTGAAATACTCAACAAGGCGCTAGTTGATGGTTTATCATGTGTTTTAAAAATTGTAATAGGCAAAGTGATAGGCTGGTCACTTGTTGCACATGGCTTACACAACAGAGCGGTGACTGTGGGCTGACCGCCTTCTGTCCTAACTAGGCCACTCTACACATTCGTGTTTACATTGGTTGACAAGGCGGTGCATAAGTGCTGACCGATTAACCTAATTCCTTGGCTGCTAGACAGAATAGTGACTGAGGACTGGCTATTCGTCGATTCGCCCTGATAGTTCGGGCCAGGCGCAGACAAAGCCGCGCCGTCAGACCCTCCCGCCCTGACGGGGGGAGGGTTGGCTGCCTAAATAAAACTGTGCGCATTTAAAAGTGTAAAGGTGCGTGCATATAAAAACTTAACAGCAAAAAAACTATTTACATTAACACAACTCTTAATAATACATTTTAACACCACTCCTAAACTATAGGTGTTGGCACACTTTACTGTAATAAAATACATTCTTATTTTTATTTTTATTATGGACAGTTGGACTTGGGTCCACTTGAGGGAGCACATCTTCCCACGCACTCGTAGAATGGTGTCCATCTTTTTGGCAAGCGCACAGAAGGGGATAACCTCGGGATGCACACGTGCACCGTTCGTCATCAGGTTTCTGTAACATCCACACATCGCTTGCCTAAAGATGGACAGTTTCTGTTTGCACTGAGCCCCATTGCGAAGGCACCCTTGGCGATGGTGATCTTGGTAAATCTCTCCTGCTTGGGGATTTCTTGTCCGGTGACCTGCTGTCACTGCGCCTCCCCTCCTTCATCCTTACAGGCCCTGTTGCCTGCAATAGAAGTCTTTTTCTGTTTTTCTCACCTTTTTTTGTGAGCACATCTTGAAAGTCAAGTTCTTTGTTCCTGTCAGGTTCAGATGCAGAGCTCCCTGGTGCGGGGATTTCTTGTGCAGAGCTCTCTGGTGCTGGGCTCTCTCATGCAGGGCTCTCTTGTGCTGGGCTCTCTCTTGCAGGGCTCTCTGGTGCAGGGCTCTCTTTCCGGCGGCTTTGCTCCGCTGGCGTGGCATTCCTCACCGCCTCTTCCACCAATGAAGGCTTGGCTTGGGTGGCCGCTCTCTTTTTGGGGCATTGGCTGAACCAGTGGTCGTCCTGCCCGCAAATGGTGCACTGGATCCTTCTGCCCGGTAGGGACACCCATGCCCTTAGGAATTTATCATCCGCCGCTTTAAGATGAACGAACCTGATGTGTTGAGGGCTTGAACATAAAGTTCCATTTATCGCCTGCATTTTTTATCCTCATCACTTCAGCGTCCTTATCACCCGTGATGACAGCCGCCACTCGCTGCACCGCTTCCGCTTTCATTGTAGGCGGGATCCAATTGAGTGTCCATTTGGCCTTTTCCTTGTCTTGGTGTTCAATATAAACACTCATTTGTGGATTGGTCCACTCCAGTCTCTTTCAGTGAAGCCCTTTATAATGCTTGACTTGGGCCGCTGCTGTCAGGGTGGCGAACCACCTAAAAGGCCCTGCAAATCGGTACAAAGTGGCAATCCCACTTGTACCCACACCTGCAGGCCCTGCGAGAAGGCTCGCTATAAGGGAATAAGATGCCCTGTTGGCCTGTGGGCCAGTCACTGTTATGATTAAAGTACCTGGACGGTGCAACTCACCTCCTTCAAAATCCTCTTCCATATTTATATTAACTACCGGCACAAAAGGTGCGGACATTCTCTTATTATCTTTCTTGGTTTGAAACCAAATTAAGCACAGAAAACAAAGTCACAGGGGGTTAGCCTAGCTAACGCTAAGACTAACACACAAAAGTCCAAGAAAATTTCAAAAAAAAAAAAAACCTTTATTCAGGTCAATGTATCAATTTACAAAATTTTTTACATTTATCACATGGTATAAAGACAATGAACCCCCCCCCCCCCACCACCCTTCCCTCCCCCAACCTAGCATTGCAACAAGTCAATAGCGAAACAATATACCAAATTATAAACAATATCACATAATAAACCATACTAAAGATAACCACCCCCCCCCCCTTTCTTCCTCCACCCCTCCCCCCAAATAACTTTATTACAAGTCAATATTCACAAAGGTAAAAACACATGTTATACTACATGGATGATGAATGGAGATGAAGTGATTGATGGTACATTGACTAAATGATGATGGCACCCTACCATGAGATGAGGACATATGTTATGAAGTATTTACAACAAAGCTACCTGCTTTGTATGACGACCGAAGGGTCGATAAAGGTTATTATTTATTTCAATAACAAAAAGTTTCAAATTTGTTCTGTTATGTCTTGCGTCATGCGTTCGTATATTTGTGTAAATATTGTACTGTCATAATGTCTACCGTCATACACGGCCCTATTCCTACACGTCCACACAAGATATCTAAAGTCAGCTAGTAAAGTCAGTAGTTTAAGTTCTGTTAGTCTCGACATTTGTGGTAGTGTATTCAACATGACCGCTCGGTACATGTTGAATGGATGTTGTGTCTTGGATACTATTAGCGTTCTTAGTTTGTTTAATGTAGGTACCACTGTTTTACATGTGTAAAACAAGTGGTCTTCTGTCTCTATGATGTTGTCACTACACAGTTTACATTTTGGTGCTAATCTGTTTGCCTTTATTGATGATTTGTTGGCAATTGGTGTTAAACTGTGTAGTAGTCTGAAAGTGACTTCTTTTGCTTGTGGTTTGATGTCTATTGCATGAATGTTTGTAAAACTCTGTGTGTAATCAGTTATGAAAAGGTTGTACCCCCTTCGTGTGCTCAGAGGTGTTTCTTGTGTTGCGACTAGAAGTTTATATATAAGTTTGGTGTCTTGTTTTATTAAATGTTTGTTCCCTTCTAAATTTTTCAGACATATTGCATAAAAGGGAGGTAGTGTCCCAAAAGAATGGGGTTGATTATTATTTAATTTACAAAAACTTGATAATCTTAACCCAATATAATAGTGTGCCAGTGGGTATAGACCCGGGCTCTTTATAACTTCCCCTATGTATTTAATTCTTAACGCTTTAATTTTGGTGTCAATATCCTGTAAGGCTATCCCCCCTTTACTTTTTGGTTGCATTAGCGTTACGTGTTTGATACTGTGCCAGGTATTCCTAAAAATAAAGGCCCTAATTAGTTTATTTATTTCCGTTATAATCTTTTTAGGTACTATTTGTATATTTGCTGTATAAATTATTTTTGGCATAATAAAACAATTAACTATAATACTTCTTCCGAAAATGGTAGCCGTTTTATATTTGTAAATTTCTAGCATATTTTGGATTTTCTCTATCAATTTTGTCCGTGTTTCTTTATTGGGGTCTTGAGGATTAAAAGAGAAGTTAATTCCATAAATTTTAATTTTATTCACTACCGTTAATTGAAAAGGGAAATCTGATCTATTGCCCCATCTACCTATTCTCATTATGCTAGATTTTTGGATATTTAGTTTGGATTCGCTAGCGTATCCAAACTCTGTGAAAACCTCTAAGATATTTTTTATAGAATCCTTTGTTGTTGGAAAGAATATCGTATCATCGGCGTAGGCCAACAATTTCCTTTCCCCTGCACCGGGGACGAAAGTTCCCGTGATATTTGTATCTTGTCTTATTCTTTCCAAAACAGGTTCTAATGTTATTACATATAACAAGGGCGACAGAGGGCACCCTTGCCTAACACTTCTCGTTAATTTGAATGCTTTGGTTAAACTATGATTAATCAATATTTTACTTTCAGGTTTTTTATATAGGATTTTTATCCATGATCTAAAGTACTTCCCTATATTATTAGCTTTAAGACTTTTATGTAGGAAGGCATGTGATACTCTATCAAATGCCTTTTCCTGGTCTAAAGATAATATGGCACTCTGGCACTGCCTATCATGTGTGTATGTAATCAGGTCTCTAATGAAATGTGTGGGTCTACAAATATTCCTACCTTGAACACTACACTGCTGATCTTCGTGAATTATTTTGTGCATGTGTGGCTTAAGCTTCAGAGTTAGTGCCTTGGCTAGAATTTTATAATCAACATTTAAAAGAGAAATGGGCCGAAAATTCTTAATTGACTTTTTATCATTACTATCCTTGGGGATCAGGGTAATATATGACTGATTTAAACTTTCCGGGAGTTCCCCTTTTTGAAATGCCTCTTCCAGCATTTTAATTAGAATGGGCCCTAAACAGGGGAAGAAAGCCCTGTAAAATTCCGCAGTTAACCCATCTGGCCCGGGAGCTTTATCTTTTTGAAAGGTACTAAGGGCCTCTTGTAAATTGTCTAAAGTTAAAGGTTGGTCTAGCCTTTCACTCTCCTCATCACTTAAACACTTTGTGTATTGTAGAAATTTGTCTTGTATATTTGCGTCGGTTTCTTCCTTAGTATATAGTTTTTTGTAGTATTGGAAGAAAGTGTGACTAATGTTGGTGTTGTCTGTTTGTTGTTGTCCGTTCATATCTATTATTTCATGCATCTGTCTACTGCGTTGTACGTTCTGTTCAATTGCTAAATATTGCCTACTAGGGATTTCTTGCGTTATAGTGTGTAATTTTGTCCTAAGTAATGCTCCCTGGTAGGTATACTGCCTATATTGATCTAACTGTTGTTCTAAGGTTTGGATGTGAGGGTTCGTGTTGTCTAAACTTTTGGTTAAACTAATTGCTTCTTCTAAAATCCCCTCTTCTTTTTTAAACTTTTTGTGAATAAGTGTAGCCTAAATCTGCGTTCTATCTCTAAGTGTGTTTTTTAACATATCCCAATATTGTGCAATGTTATTATTGGGAATGTCTTGTGCGTAACCTTGTATCAGTTGTATTATTTGTTCTGTGTAGTAAGTGTTTTTAAGTAGGCTGTTGTTAAATTTCCAATGTGGGGATCTCTTTACTTGCTTGTGCGTGTGTCCCGTACTTAAAGATGTGTAAACTGCCTTGTGATCTGTAAATTTAAGAGTGCTTCCTATATGGTATGTTTTGTGTATATTGTAGGCACTAGATGTATATATTCTGTCCAGTCTTGATGCCCGTCTAAAGTATGGGTTTATGTTGTCGTAATATGTAAAGGCTTGTTTGCGAGGCTCTGTTTTTCTGTATACGTCCGAGAGGTCGTGTTCGTCTAGCATAGTACGTATTTGTCTTAAGAGCGAAGACTTTTCTCGTGCCTGTGCTCCTTTCACGGAGCTCCTAGACAAATCTAGGCCAGACAGGACACAATTAAAGTCTCCGCCCAAAATTTTCCTAGTCCCTTTATAATGTTTCGTTAGAGTGTCGTGTAATCTGTCATAAAAACTAGGTCGGTCGTCTCTCGTCGCCGGTGCGTATATATTGATAAGTGTGTGTATGTCTTGTCTGTTGTGTTTGTTTTGTATTTGAATTATGACGGTTCTGCCACAACCGTCTGTCCTATAATGTACTGTGTCCCAATCTTCGTTAATTTGTAAGATGGCGGCACTACTATGCCTGGGGCCTAGGGCGAACCAGCCATGTTTAAGTCCTAACTTAGTTACAATCTGACTGGCAGAAAAGTCGGACGTAATCCCTGTCTGTTGCAAGAACAAAAAATCAGGTTTATCTTTTTTGATCAGTTTAATTACGTGGTTTAGTTTATCCCTCAAACCATTGATATTGAGGGATATAACAACTAGGCTACTTGACGAAGTGGTAAGCAGAGGTTGGCCACTCGTTGTAAACTGTCTATCTGGCAAAGTGGCAGGGTGGTCACTTGCCATATCTAAACTATTTGACAAAACGGGGACTGAGTGCGGACCGTCCGCCTTTTTTAATTACAAAGCAGAGTAGTGGTCTGAGTCTGGCTACTCGCTACAGGGGAAATACTCAACAAAGTGCTAGTTGATGGTTTATCGTGTCTTTTAAAGATTGTAATAGGCAAAGTGATAGGGCGGTCACTTTTCGCACATGGCTTACACAACAGAGCGGTGACTGTGGGCTGACCACCTTCTGTCCTAACTAGGCCACTCGACACATTCGTGTTTACATTGGTTGACAAGGCGGTGCATAATGTGCTGACCGATTAACTTAATTCCTTGGCTGCTAGACAGAATAGTGACTGAGGACTGGCTATTCGTCAATTCGCCCTGATAGTTCGGGCCAGGCGCAGACAAAGCCGCGCCGTCAGACCCTCCCGCCCTGACGGGAAGGAGGGTTGGCCGCCTAAATAAAACTGTGCGCATTTAAAAGTGTAAAGGTGCGTGCATGTAAGAACTAACTATCAAAAAACTATTTACATTAAAAAAACACAAGACTCTTAAATCATAAGCTACACTCCCTAAACTATAGGTGTTTTCATAATTTACTTTGAAAATTACATCACTGTTGTAAAGAAAAAAGTGAGAAAAGTTCATTTCCCTGCACACCGGCAGCTCACTGTCTGTTTCAATGGGAGGTACAACCGAAGCTCTCCTATACCTGGAAACGGGACAGGTCTGTCTGCACTGGGCCTCAGTGCGCAGGAGAAGAAGAACTTGTAGAGCTTGTCTCATTCACTCATTCACATTCACTGACATCTGAGAAGTCCCTACCGTCCAGAAAAAGGTTGGCTTGGGACATCATCGCGTCCATGACGTCATCTTCTGTTTCTGATTCTGTCGCCCAACTGGGGAACACTCTCTCCTGGGACATCTCCGAAGACTGGCTGGGACCGTCAGGTTGGGTTTCGTTCAGCTCAGGCTCGTCTATAATGGGCATAGACTCATACTTCTGGGAAGGTTCCACAGTGGGCGCCTTGGACGGTAATGGTACGTCATGGGGCTTGATTAGTGACCTCTTAGATGGTGACACCTTCTCCGCCTGGTACCGCTTGCTCTCTTTGGGCTTCGTATGCCTGTTCTCTGTTTGTGTCAGCTGTAGTTTTCTCTTCACAATACGTTTTCCATGCTTGTCATACGACACTGTGGTGTACCCCTCGTCTTCTGTACCGACCTGGGGGCTCACTGGGGCCGAAGACTCGACTACTTGACCACTCTTGCTCTGCTCCGCCGGTGTGGAATCAACTGTGACTTCTTCAGCCCTCGTCTGCTTGGCCTGATCCCCATTGGGCCTCTTTGGGCATTGGCTCACCCAATGGGTGTCCAACCCGCATATTGCGCATTCTGTTCTGCGTCCCGGCAGGGATACCCATACACGCTGAACTTTCTCTACAGGGCCTTCCATCATAAGATTGATGAAATGAGGTACTTTATGCGCTGACGGCTTATAGAAAAAGTTCCACTTATCGTGGGCTGTTTTGACTCGAGACACCTCCGCCTCCCCATCTCCTGTCACTGCTGCCGCAATCCTTCGGGCTGCCTCTGCCTTCACTGTTGGGGGCATCCAGTTTAGGAGTCCTTTAGACTTTTCCTTGTCTAAGTGCTCAATATAGACGCTCATTTGCGGATTGGTCCACTCTAGTTTCTTTCCTTGTAGGCCCGCATAATGCTTCATATGGGCCCCAGTGGTTAAAGTGGCGTACCACTTGAAGGGCCCTGCAAATCGGTATAAGGTCGCCACTCCACTTGTCCCTACTCCGGCTGGCCTGGCCAAAATACTCGCAATGAGAGAATAAGAGGCCCTGTTTGCCTGGGGCCCTGTGACGGTAATCACCAGTGATCCCTGTTTGTGGAGAGCTCCACCTTCTAGATCTTCTTCCATGTTCAAAAGGAAGGTTGGCACAATGGGTGCAGACATTCTATTTTTTTCTCTTGGTAATAAACCAAACTGAAAAATGACAAAAAACACAGTTAGCTAAGCTAACAGCCTAACTAACTACACACACAAGTCCTGGAAGCACAGAAAAATCCAAGAATAAACAGACGGCCCAGCAGGGGCACGTCTACCCTGGTTGAGGTTTCTGGTGAGACTAATCTCATTTCTCCTTCAATTTATTCCCATGATCCTCATTTCTGTTTTCAAGTTAATGCGATTGGTCCATTCCTCAGTTCACTCACCTAATCTCACCTTTCACGCTTTAACCCTACTCTGTCAACCCCGTGAACTATGCTTCATAACTGTTTATACTTCATAAACAACTCAGTGACTTCATTCTATAAATGTTTACACTTCGCTCACATTTCACGTGCGTTTTACTTTGCTCTCCGTTCTCTTAACTGTAAAGGGCGCTAATAATATTGTTATCTCCCTTAGTAGTTTATGCTCAGACGCTATGTTCTGCTACTTCAAGTTTATTAAAAACGATCATTATGCTAATTTTATAAAGCAGAACTATGTACACCTAGGAAATATTAAAGTCTAAAATAGTTCTCTCCCTTACCAACTAAGCACATTAGTGCTGTTTCTTGTCTCCCATCTATAAGACAAATAGTCCACTTTAATAAATTATTTTAA
The DNA here is from genome assembly GCA_024509875.1 of Oreohelix idahoensis. NCBI lineage: Eukaryota > Metazoa > Mollusca > Gastropoda > Stylommatophora > Oreohelicidae > Oreohelix > Oreohelix idahoensis. The sequence goes on from JAMPIV010014909.1 coordinate 119,324, forward strand.
TTTTCTAAACCGTTTACTCATACCCTGTTATTTTATTAACCCCAAATTACTGTTAATCTGAACTTAACTCAGCATGAATAATGCTGAAGACTCCACGGTGACATAGTATTTTGCTGGGAACTGAGAGAAGGGTGATTCCTCTTCAATTATTGCAGTCTGCAAGATCTCCCTTCTTGGGCAATTTGGCAATTATTCCTTTGTTCCACTCTGTTGGTGTTGTCCCTGTTTTCCAGACTTGTGCAAATAGTAAACTCGTAGTTCTGCTGCTAGCTCAGGGTCTGTCTTGAATAGCTCTGCATTTAAGTTATCTTGGCCAGGAGCTTTTCCGTTCTTTAACCCTTTGATTGCTGTGATGATTTCTTCTTGTCGTAGAATGTCTGTATTAACATCTGGACCGATTTCCGCCTCAGGAACATTCAACTGTGTCTCTAGTGGTTCATTGTTCAAAGGTTTCTCTGAAATGCCATGCCCATCTTGTTTCCTGTCCCTCTGCTGTCGTGATGAGATTTCCTTGCTTATCTCTTACTAATGTAATATTGTTTGCACCTCGTTTTCCGCTGATGAAGTTGGTTATTTTGTATACTGTGCTTTGTTCATTTCTCAGTGCTGCCTCTTCTTCATGTCTTGCAAGATCGTCTAGGAAATTCCTTTTGTTGGCTCGGGTTTGGCGTTTAACTTCTTTGTCCAGCTGGCTGTACTGTTCGCTATATAGCTGCTTTAAACTGGGGGACTTCGCTTCTGTTTTATTTCTTTTCATTTCATTTCTCATCGTTTTGGTGTTTAATGTTTCTGGTGTTATCCAGTCTTGCTTCTTCCTTTCCTGGAATCCCAAGCATGATTTGCTGCTTTCCTTATATATTGTTGAAATGGTGTTGAATTTCTGGCCTATATCATCAGTCAATGTCTTTTCCTGACTTTTAGCAAATTGATATCGTTTCTTTATGTCAGCCGCAAATGCTTTTCTGGTAAGGGGGTCCTTACCTTCAATTTGCTTATGTCAAACCTTTTCTGTGTAGTTACAGTTGGTCCAGCCCTTCTTAGTTTCACTTTCAGTTTTGCTACTACTAAATGGTGATCACTTCCCACAACTGCACCTCTTCTTACCTTCACATCTTGTAATGCATGTCTCCATCTGCTGTTAATCATGATGTGGTCTATCTGGTTTCTGTCCCGACTGTTTGGTGATTCCCATGTTAATTTATGAATTTCTTTATGTGGGAAAAGTGTTCCTCCAATGACCAGGTTGTTAATGCTAAAGAAACTTATTAATTTATTCCCATTTTCGTTTGCTGTTCCGCTGCCGCATTTCCCCATTATTCTTTCATTATATGTATTGTGTGTACCAACTTTTGCATTAAGTTCTCCCATTACTATAATAAGGTCATATCTAGGAGTGTCTTCCATTTCTTTCTGCAGTTGTTGATAGAACTCATCCTTGACCTCTTCATCGCTGTCATTCGTCGATGCGTAGCATTGTTTTATTGTAGTATTGGTGAATCTACCTCTCAATCTTAATCTTATCAGTCTGTTGTTGATGGGTTTCCATTCCAGTAATGTCCTTTCTATTCCTTTCTGTAGAATAATGGCTACACCTTCATTGTGCTGTCCATCCTCTCTTCCAGAGTAAAGTACTTTATCTGCTGTTGCTGTTTTAACTTTTCCTGCCCCTGTTCATCTGCTCTCGCTTATCCCTAGAATGTGTAACCTATTGTTTCTCATTTCTGCCGTGACCTATTTTAGTTTACCGTCTCGTTCATTGTCCTGATATTCCAAAATCCTATTCTTGTATCATGTTTTGCGGCCAGTACGTCCGTTCTCATGTCAGTGGCTTCCTTTCGGCTTTCACCGCTGACAGTCATACGATCCTCAGACTCCGGATGTCCGTCCCGCAGCAAAATTTGTTCATTCGTTGTTGTTTCCGTAACTTCATTTTTTGTACATAGGCAGGGGTGTCAGCCCTATGCTAAAATCCCCAGCCTGGAGGACCAGGGTGTCTGCTTTAGTCTGACCCCTGCCCGCGCAAACCTGTCCAACTTGGTAGAACCTTCCAGGAGTAAAGCTCCCGCTGGCATAGCTCTGGGGGTAATCAGGGTACGCATTCCGCCATACCTCGACTAGGTATTGACACCGGTGATGGCAGACTACTCCAAGTAAAATTACTAAAAACCAGAACAATTTACCAGTGGAGGCCCCCAGTTCTCTTGACAAAAATGGCTATTCTGTGTTGTTAATAATCCGGGAAGATAAATTACTCCTCAGCTAGGAAATCCCATACTTTTTCTACTAATTGGGTGTTCTCTGGCAATGGAGCTCAGCTCTCACTGTGGCAAATACCGACTAAATTCAGATGCTTTCAAATACTTTTGGCTTGAGGCGATACTAACAGGTGAGTGCGATGACAATTACACCCACTGATATATATATATATATATATATATATATATATATATATATATATATATATATATATATATATATATACATATATATATATATATATATATATATATATATATATATATATATATATATATATATATATATATATATATATATATATATATGTTATCTTCCCTTCCAGTCATTTCTGACCATAGGAGCTTTCGGTGGCACGAGGTTGGGCAATTGTAGATCGAGCTGTTACCCGTGCAGCAAGACCCGGCCTGGACGTCAGAGGAACGATCTAGCCGATACAGTCTGACACCAGTAGCAACCGTCTGTCACTAGTAGGATATGGAACTTGCCCTCGGTAAGCATGTAAGAATTGCCACAGTTATCCAAGTAGGATCGTGTCATCTAAGGAACCTCGACTGATTTAATGAGCCATTCGCGGTTCTGTGCTTGCAAACGAGTAACAATGAGGGGTCCAATGACTCACCTCTTGTACTGGATAGTGAAGACTTGAACACAGGTACCGAGTACCGACAACTGCCTATTCCATTACCCTCTATTACTTGACCAGTTTTAAAAAAATCAGCGTCTTTGAATTTTGTCGGTGTAACAAACCAGCAATCAGTGGTGTTAATGATGGGTGTTGTAGGTAGGTGAAGACTGGGCGTGTGATGGAAAACAAAGGTCAACTCGACCGACGCAGGGTTGTGTAAACATGGAGTGAGAGTGCAAGGTACGCGAATGATGGAATGTTCTGTAGAGTTGACAAGTAGACTGCACACACACTCACTCAGCTGGAAGTCAACGATATAGACGACTGTGGACTTTTTCTATGGTTTAATGAGGACGCACATTCGGACATCACGATTACAGTCACAGTACAGGTTGGCAAAATATCATCATATATTTGAAAAATGGGTAGCAACATCAGCTGTACATTCATGTAGCATATAAATACAATGGGGCGATAGTAGGCAAGCACTCAATGTTCTGGTTGTCTATCGCCACATGCTTCCACTGACTAATCGCGTCAGTAAAGGTGAATACATAAACATCAACAATGGTTCACTGTCAAAACCTTCTTTTGGCTAAGTTTCACAAGCCGTAAATTTATCAAAACTTTATAGTACCAATGTTAAACCACAGTAGTGGGTTTCCATAATATGTAGATCTCTGTACCATCGTCCGATAATAAGACCTTTTCTGTTCTCCGACAATGATCCGTTCACAATGACGGGAATTCAAAATGGCTTTCCTTCTTGAGCTTCGCTCACCCAGGATGATAAATTATAAGCAGAATTAATTCATAATTCGACCATAAATGTTCTCATTGGGTTTCCATACATTTCTGTTATCGATAAGGCTGCTTCATGAAGTAAACTAGAGCTGCCGAATAACATGTCATTTTCATCTGTATTCAACAAGTCTAGATGTGCGATAATACGACTGCCATCTAGGCTTAGCAAACAAAGTTCATAAAAAAGGGTCTGGTTTTACCTTGTTTTAGGAATAAACACAATAGCGAATAACGCACGCAATTCCTTGGCGTTAACAAAGAACATTAGGAGAATCTCTGATAATATAATCATGCAGAGACACCATCTCCTTCCTAGAATCATTCACAGAGATCAATCTTCAACGTTTCTAAACGACCAGCCCAAAAACAGCGATGACATGACAGCCTTCTTCGTCGACACCCCAAATCGACGCATGCGCAGAAAATGCCTCTTGACCCCAGCGTTCAGCTCAAAAAATAGGCCGACATAGAAATACAAAGATTCAAAGATATAAGACCGAATCTTCTTAAATAGACAAGGAATACATATAAATTCGGGCCATAAACATTTTAAGCAAGACCAATCTGTTTTCTGGCCATAACAGACGAAAAATGACATAGATCCAGTATCCATACGCCCGATCGAGACACAAGAGCCGATAACCCATAGAACCGAATACAATATCGACTAATCAGAGTTCCGACACTTTAGTCTAAGAATCATTGAGTCTCAAATAAATACTTTTCATCAGACAAATAGTTATTCTGTACATTTGTATGCCTACCAACAGTAATCTGTGCGTCACACAAAAGAATATGTGCGCAACAGACTACCACACATCCGGGAAAAAAATGAAAATCTTTTTTTTTTTTCATCTGAGAGCAACATAAAATAGGCTCACAACACACAAATAATGCGCAGATGAGAAATATCTGAAATTTATAATGCCAAATAAAGGCAAAGTCGAAGTATCGCTTGACCGGTGAGAATCTATCTCAACACCTTAGAGAAGTATTTCTCTAAGGATAAATATTTCCAGAGAGGTGTCATCAACGCATACTACAATACTGGCAATGACACAATGCATACAATAATTTCATCCAATAATTTCATATTAGGTATCTTAAGTTCATGATTAACAAAGAAGAAAAATCATCAAAGAACAGCGGTGAATATACATCAATGAACCGCTAAGTAGTGATACATTCACTATATTACAAATTACAAGTGTGTAAATATCTTGATATAGAAAGAAAACTATTATAGACTTAGACGTATTAGAAAGTCCAAGACCTAACAGTTAGGTGGAATCATGTGGGCATCTAGACAAAATGTCTGCCATCACATTATCTGATCCACGTATAGCTCGTACCGAGAAATGAAAAGGTTGAAGAGCAATTGCATATCGAGAAGACCTCGAGCTATTGAAATTCTTACTCTGTATAGCCGTAAGAGCTTTCTGCTCGGTTTCTACTATGAAATGTGCGATTAGAAGGAATCTTTGTAGTTTAAGGATTGACCAGACCATAGCCAACAGTTCACGGTCTAAAACCGAGTAATTCCTTTCTGCAGCATTAAGTTTTCTGGAGATATACATTACAGGATGCAGAGTTCCAGAGTACTCTTGCATTAGTGCCGCTCCAATCCCAGTGGATGAAGCGTCACTACGAAGAAAAAATGTTTTATCTTTCGTAGGTAACACTAAGATAGGTGGTGTTGAAAACATAGTTTTGATCTTATCCCGCGAGGATTGGCATTCCTGAGACCAGTGAACCACATTAGGAGACCCTTTCTTTAGTAGTGTAGAAAGAGGTGTCATAATAGAGGATAGATTCTGAATGAATCGTCCATAAAATTGTATGAGACCTAAGAGACTTCGCACTTGCTTTTTAGTCTTAGGAATAGAGATGTTAAGTATTTTACTGGTGTTATGGTCCTCTGTCTTTAGGAAACCATAACCGACTCGGTGGCCTAGGAAAGAAATTTCGCTAAAACCAATGTAAGCTTGAAAGGGTTTCGCTGTCAGGTTATACTCGCGTAAAGTAGACAGTAATTCATCTAACCCCGAATAGTGATCTTTCCAAGTATCGCTGAAAAGACAGATGTCGTCTAGGTATGCAATGACATCTGACCGATAAGATAGGATTCGACGCATCATGCGTACGAATGTAGCAGGGGCGTTCATAAGCCCGAAAGGCACGACATTCCATTGGAAAAGGCCCCTAGGTGTAGAAAAAGCAGTAAGAGGTTTGGAGCGTTCAGATAACGGAACTTGCCAATATCCTTTAGACAAATCAAGTTTAGTGAAAAAATGAGATTTAGAAAGCCTAGTAAGTAGCTCCTCTAGTAAAGGCATAGGTTCAGCATCGAACTTCGTAACTTGGTTCAATTTGCGATAGTCACCGCAAAGACGTATGTTATTGTCTTTTTTTCGAACAATAACCATCGGCGAAGAATATGCAGAAGTGGATGGTTCAATTATTTTTAAATCTATCATCTCATCCAACTCCTTCTCAACCTGTGCTTGAAAATGTATAGGGATAGGATAAGGTCTGACCCTTATAGGATTATGGTCAGTTAGAATAATGTCATGTTCAATGACATGAGTTTTTCCAGGGATGTCAGTGAGGACATCCTGAAATGTTTGTAACATAGTCGAAACTTGTCGTTGTTCTCCTAAAGACAAATCAGGAGAAATAGTAACGTTTTTCCATGATTCACTAGAATGAAGTGGGATCATTGGAAGCGGAAGATTAACATCCGAAAAACTTGTTTCCTCATCCTGTATTACGGACAGTGATGAGTAATGACCATGTTGGACTGGAGAATCGTCCGTTGCCTGGAAAATAGGCTGTAAATCCGGACGTTCATGGAATTCCGTAAGCATGTTGATGTGGAAGGTTTTATGCTTCCCATCGATATCGACAATATAGTCAACATCTGAAATTTTCGATATTATATCGTACGGACTTTTCCAAGAAATAAGAAGTCTGTTTTCTCTACAAGGTAGCAAAACAAATGCTTTGTCACCAGGACAAAGTTGTCGTAAGGTTCTTTTTTATTGCCAAATTGCCTTGCCTTCTGTTTAGCAAATTCAGAAGAAGTTGCTAATTTGCATGCTTCGATAATCTTTTGTCTAAGCGAGATGACATATTCATAAGAGGATTTTGTGTCATCGTCGATATTATCAGCGGTTATGAGATCATGAAGCAAAGACATAGGGCGGCGCGGTCGCGCGCCAAAGACGAGTTCAAAGGGAGAAAATCCCGTATGTTCATTGGGTACCTCTCTATAAGCGAAGAGGGCCGCAGGTAAAACTCTGTCCCAGTCTTGAGGATGATCCTCAGTTATCTTCCCCAGTAAGTTTTTAAGTGTTCTATTAAGGCGTTCGACCATACCATTAGACATTGGGTGATAGATACTACTCAAAGATCTCTCTATCTGCAGAGTAGACATCACTTGAGACATGGTATCCGATATTAGTTGTGTGCCATGATCTGATAATATTTTCCCGGGAAATCCCAGACGAGAAAATATAAGCCAAAGAGCATCTGCAATATCAGCAGTAGTAATGCTCTTCAGTTTCGGACCTTGCGATCATTGTCCTCTCTCGGGGCTGTGTGTGGTCCCGGTTGCCGGGTCCTCCCAGCGCAGTGGAGGCAGCAAATGGGTGCTGTGCCTGTACCAGATTGCTCTTTTTCGCGGACCTTCGGTCCCGAAGGAACTTAGCTGGGCAGGCGTCTCGGTAGCGAAGTGGCTTATAGCGTAGTACACACGAGGGCAAGTTCGGGGCACAGCGGATTGATCAACCGCTTGCTTGTCACATTGATTACGGAAACAACAATTGATGTTCTGTTGTACCAATAAACGCCTTCAGGCGTAACGGAACGACGGATAATCTCTTGTTGCCCTAAGGCGCCGCAAGGCGTAATGGCCACTGACTGCTTGGTCGGTCTCTGGCTAAGGACGGAAGAAGAAGAAGAATGCTCTTCAGAGGAATAGCCTCTGGCCAACGTGTGCACATATCAACACATGTCAAGATAAACTGGTGTCCTCTGGCAGACTTGATCTTAAACGGACCAATAATGTCTATTGCCATTTTCTAAAACGGCCGAATAGGAATGTCTGCAGCCTGAATAGGTGCAGCATGGCGTGGACCTTTAGATTTGACCTCTTGACATACTTTACAAGATTGACAATAAATCCGTATGTCCTTATTTACAAATGGCCAAAAGAAAGCCGCAAGAACTCTTGACTTCGTACGGGAAAAAACTCATATGTCCAGCACACTGAGAGTCGTGAGCGTGTTGCAAAATTTTAACTCTCAAATTCTTGGGCACAAGAATCTGAGAATGACTTGACTTAATGGAGTCTTGAACCATACGTACAAGTACGCCATTCTTCATTGTAATCCAAGATTTACGATTTGTATCTTTATTTGGATCACCTTTTGTTGCAAGAGTGAAGAATTTCTTTAGAGTCGGATCATCTTCTTGCTGTTTTATAAACTAGTCATGAGAAATTACCAAGGGATCATCTTGGTTATGCACTTCATTATCTTCAGTAGACGAAGTTTGAGGCATATTAAGAGCTTGAGCTCTAGTTACTACAGCATTAGCGGTTTGCATATTTTGTTTTTCCCAAAAGGAAATTTGTTGCGGAGTGCATTCTTTGACTCCGTGAATGCGACCGATGATAAGATCAGCGATCGGATTCGGCAGAAGACATGCGTGAACATCTCCTGTAAAGAAAGGAGTAGCAATCTTAATGATAGCAGTAGAGTATTTCTCTAAAGTGCCACCAAATGTTACACATTTGACTACTTTGCCTGTTGCAAGGGAAGGATCTACAATCGACTGCCTAACACCAATGGTGGTGCATCCAGAATTTAAAAAAACTGAGACTGGATTGTCATTTACTAAACCTTTGTGTAAGACAAGAGAATCTCTTCCATCATGCGCGACTGACGCAGGAAGAGCGGGAAGAGGGTGTCTGCAACTTAAAGTAGACACCGTAGTTGGTTCAAATAATGTTTTGCATTGGGGGCACTGAGATGCTCTCCCAAAATCAAAAGCGGAACATGCCATATTATTAGCGTCATTATTATCTTTAGCTTGTTTATAGGCTTCATGGGACTCTTGCTGTGCAGAGTTTGCCTGAAAATGAGATTTATGTCTTTTGTATTGTGATCTACCTCGATTATTATTGTTACCTTTATTGTAACCCCTATTTGGGTTTGAGTCATAGTTCTCATGGCTACTATTATCATGATCATTTTAATGAGCATCTCTGTAATTATGATCTTTTTGTCTCAATGACGGATAACTTGGATAGTTTCTATAATGACTTCCTTTTGCGGAAATTCCTATAATTGTGACCACCCCTGAATCGAGGGCTGTCGGCTCGTCTCCAGTTATTCGAAGAAGAACCCTGAAATGATTGGTTACCTTGGTTTTGATAACTATTATGGTTACCCTTTTTATCAAACCTGTTTTGTGGTCTCTGAAATTTGTGTGAATAACTAAGATTGTATGGTGTTGCTGAAGCAACTGGCATACTCTCCTTAATTTTAATGTTGCCAAAAGTCACGTCCGTGTGAGCAGTGACATATTGGGAACAATATTCTTCCATTTCTTTTAGTGTTTTGGGTTTACGCTCATGTATAAATTCAAGGAATGGTTTACTCACACAGGACATAATCTTATCTCTGAGCAACAAATCCATAAGTGCTTCATATGTTTTTTTCTGTTTTGGATAGCTCAATCCATCTTGTAAATGTAAGACGTGCCTTTGCAATGAATTCTGAGAATTCAACTGCTGCCTCAGGCACCATCGTCTTAAACAACATACGATAACCTTCTTCTGACAATTGATATTTTTTTATCAAGGCTGCCCTAATAACATCATAATTATCTTTATCAGCCTCCTCTACCAGACTTAAACTAGTCAGAGAATCACCTCTCAAATTCTCTGATAACTGATTTGCATATTGTGATCTATCCACATTATGATTTCGACAACCACGTTCAAATCTATCCAGCCAGAATGTAATATCGTCACTGGAAGGATTGAACGGTGGTAGCTTAACCTTAAAAGTAGAAGGTTTACCATTATTACCAGATGACTGATTGACACTACTCATATTTGCCAATTTCAATTTTTCTATTTCAAAAGCTAACAGTTTCTCCTGATGTTCATGTTCCATCTTTGTTTTTTTCTTTTCTTTCTTCAGCCGCTCTGTCTAATCTCTTTTGTTCAGCCTCAGCTTCTCTGTCTAATCTCTTTTGTTCAGCCTCTCTGTCTAATCTTTTTTGTTCAGCCTCTCTGTCTAATCTCTTTTGTTCAGCCTCTCTGTCTAATTTCTTTTGTTTAGCCTCTCTGTCTAATCTCTTTTGTTCAGCCTCTATTTCTAGTCTTTTGTTGTCAGCCTCTAGTCTCTTATTTTCAGCCTCAGCTTCCCTTTGTAATCTTTTTTCTTCAGCCTCAGCTTCTCTTTTGTTGTTTTTCCATTTCCATCTGGAATTTCCTTTCATCTGCCTGCATCTGCAGTTTTAAATTCTCAGCATCTATTTTCTGTTTTTCATTTTGACTTTTCTGTCTTTTTTCTTCTGCTTTCAATGCCTTGGCATACTCCGTTGTAGCAAAAAGCCTCAACTCCTCAGGAGGTACTTTAAGGACTTTCCCTTGCTCAATAAAATATTCTAAAGTCGCCATAATGTTTAACACTATGTGACCAGTTACGTGAAATAATAATACAATTTATTTCCCCAAACAGGAGCAAGTTTTTAATAAAACTTGTATAATCAGCTCCGTTAATCTCAATCTCTTTTGAAGACAAGTCTCTTGTACGAACTTGTATGGTTATTATATAATAACAATATCATCAGACATTTATATCATAGGTTCAATCAAAATGCACATAGTGTATGTCTAAGTATGTGTGCCAATAGAAAAGAAAACAATAACAATAATACGAGGACAAATATTCAAAACACTACAATAACATTCGTAGAAGTCAAATAAGTTAAATAGGAAAACTGAAGAAAACAATCACAGAACCTGTGATGACAACAGCGAGGAAATAAACAACACAAATGACGTCACAGTGTATAAACATAAAGTGTGTATAAAACTGAATGACAGGAAAGAGTAGACTTACAAATACAAACAAATGTAATCAAAACTAAAGAATAGAAAAAATGTTACAAAAACAACGAAGAAAAAACACAACTCATCACAACTAACACAAATAGCAACAAATTGTCGCTAGCTAATTTTCAATCAAGAATATCGCACCTATAGAACACTAATACAAGACCTCTGTGACGTGGTATATCTTGTATTAGTCACCTTACCCAACCAGCCCGCGACATATACGCAACACTAATATGCAACATGTAAACATAAATACATATATATCATACATAATGTAATGTAAAGAAGCACAGCTGTTACACTATAATGGCACAGTTTCTAACCACAATGAACTGCCACTTAAATAACTAATTTATTTTGAATTTAATTATTACAATGTTCAATCTTTTGCACACAAGAAGATTCAACGTTGACAGTTTCTAGAAGGACTTCTCAGTTCATTATCACTGCCTTTCTTATCAACACAGATAAACACTCGATCCAAACGTTCTGTGTAATGCTGTCTATTCTTCGAAAAAATGTAAACAAACACTGACCTAGTTACTGCTTCTGACAGGTCAAGTGGCAAAATGCTGACAAAGTGAAAGAGTTGTACTGCTAGTGTGTCGTATGAGGCGTCAGGGAACCATCAGTAGTCGATTTCAAAATCAGTCCTCTGCGAAGGTTAGACCCAGGAATCTGGCCACCAGCGTAACAACCCACACAGTCACCAGTGTAACAAACCAGCAATCAGTGGTGTTAATGATGGGTGTTGTAGGTAGGTGAAGACTGGGCGTGTGATGGAAAACAAAGGTCAACTCGACCGACGCAGGGTTGTGTAAACATGGAGTGAGAGTGCAAGGTACGCGAATGATGGAATGTTCTGTAGAGTTGACAAGTAGACTGCACACACACTCACTCAGCTGGAAGTCAACGATATAGACGACTGTGGACTTTTTCTATGGTTTAATGAGGACGCACATTCGGACATCACGGTTATAGTCACAGTACAGGTTGGCAAAATATCATCATATATTTGACAAAAGGGTAGCAACATCAGCTGTACAGTCATGTAGCATATAAATACAATGGGGCGATAGTAGGCAAGCACTCAATGTTCTGGTTGTCTATCGCCACATGCTTCCACTGACTAATCGCGTCAGTAAAGGTGAATACATAAACATCAACAATGGTTCACTGTCAAAACCTTCTTTTGGCTAAGTTTCACAAGCCGTAAATTTATCAAAACTTTATAGTACCAATGTTAAACCACAGTAGTGGGTTTCCATAATATGTAGATCTCTGTACCATCGTCCGATAATGAGACCTTTTCTGTTCTCTGACAATGATCCGTTCACAATGACGGGAATTCAAAATGGCTTTCCTCCTTGAGCTTCGCTCACCAGGATGATAAATTATAAGCAGAATTAATTCATAATTCGACCATAAATGTTCTTAATGCGTTTCCATACATTTCTGTTATCGATAAGGCTGCTTCATGAAGTAAACTAGAGCTGCCGGATAACATGTCATCTTCATCTGTATTCAACAATTCTAGATGTGCGATAATACGACTGCCATCTAGGCTTAGCAAACAAAGTTCATCAAAAAAGGGTCTGGTTTTACCTTGTTTTAGGAATAAACACAATAGCGAATAACGCACGCAATTCCTTGGCGTTAACACAGAACATTAGGAGAATCTCTGATAATATAATCATGCAGAGACACCATCTCCTTCCTAGAATCATTCACAGAGATCAATCTTCAACGTTTCTAAACGACCAGCCCAAAAACAGCGATGACATGACAGCCTTCTTCGTCGACACCCCAAATCGACGCATGCGCAGAAAATGCCTCTTGACCCCAGCGTTCAGCTCAAAAAATAGGCCGACAAAGAAATACATAGATTCAAAGATATAAGACCGAATCTTCTTAAATAGACAAGGAATACATATAAATTCGGGCCATAAACATTTTAAGCAAGACCAATCTGTTTTCTGGCCATAACAGACAAAAAATGACATAGATCCAGTATCCATACGCCCGATCGAGACACAAGAGCCGATAACCCATAGAAACGAATACAATATTGACTAATCAGAGTTCCGACACTTTAGTCTAAGAATCATTGAGTCTCAAATAAATACTTTTCATCAGACAAATAGTTATTCTGTACATTTGTATGCCTACCAACAGTAATCTGTGCGTCACACAAAAGAATATGTGCGCAACAGTCGGCACAGGCTTTCTGACCGCTTTTCGAATGATGCTTGCCGACAAAGAAAATTAACCTAACCTCTTTGATTTTTCGCAAACATGTAGTATAAAAAGACCAATTTTCTAAGCAAAATCTTCATTCTTGCTATGACTGTCCTGCCTGTTGATAGTAATTCAACTACTAAACTGTAAGTTCTCTCCCAGACTGTGTTTTATACACTTTATCGTTTGGCATATTTTCATAGACCATTTATTTCTCAGTGAGAAGGCTTAAAACTTCCCAGAAACAAAACTAAATATGCATTTAATTTTTAATTCATCAGTTATTTCATACAATCACTACCTCATAATTTCACCCCACAGGCTATCATTCATTTCACAGATAAATAACCAGTACATTGATCTTTATGTAAATATTTATTTCAGTGAAAAAAAAATTAAATCAATATAGTGCTAATTTAATCACTGTTTTGAGATTCATTGGAGCCTGAAATATTGTAGCTGCCAGATGACTACACTGACGAGGATGCTGTAGCAGGTCCAGGGCGCAACTGCTGTTGAAGCAGCACAGTTGGCTGTACTTGTTTGGGTGGCTCTGGATAATGTGGTGGAAGGCTTGCCCGTTTTTGAACTTCCTCTTGGGCCTTTTGAATGACATTCATTATGTTAATGCGCACCCATATTTTATCCTGCTGGTCAAAACTCATCAGTGCTGGCAGAAGAGACAGTAAAAACTGCTTATCGTCATCATCCTTATCACCTGATGTTGCCGCCTGCTTTTCCAGCAAGCGAATCAAGTTTTTTTCAAAGGATGAACTCATCTCTGTTTTTTTCCCCCTATGTTTCTCTGCAAGAGAAGACTCCTGCACAGTTGATGGACTTGCTATTTCGCTCTCCATCACTAAAGAGTCTTCCTCACTAGGTTCGTCATCAACATTAAGGGTCGACAATGAGGATGTTGTTGGTCGCTGATGCAGCGTGGGGAGCAAAAACTTCAGTTGCTCAAAATATACATATTTTCTTTTTTTTTAGTGGTGTCGTGAAATGACGTCTGTCTCACATCACGAATTCTAAATAATTCAGACCATACCGTGCGCCATACATTGTAGAAAGATATGATACACTAACCAGTGAAAACGCTTTTTTGGTGTTGTGTTTACTGCCGCTGGAAAAATAAAGATGGCAAGGCCCAATCTGTGTAACCTGATTAAATTCGGAATTTTACTACAGCATTTTGGAAGAAGTACAGTACCACTTGCCCAATGGGCTGATCACCCGTTGGCTTGTCACACCGATTACGGAAACAACGGCAGATGGATCTATTTGTTGTTGCCCTAAAGACGCCGCTAGGCGTGATGGGAAACTACAACAGAGAAAATCAATCTGCTGTTGCCCTTAAGACGCCACAAGGCGTGATGGCCTCTGACTGCTTGGTCGGTCTTTGGCTAAGGACGGAAGAAGAAGAAGAAGACAGTACCACTTAAAAGAGGGTACCAACACAATATTAGGGATGTTACTCTACCCGTAAGTAATAATACTTTTACTAATACTAATATAGGACGGGAGAAATCTTGAATGCATTCAAAGCTTCAGGTTGTCCTAAATTTAGCAGTTTAAACTATGCATAACATAAAATGCAATTTGGAAATTAAAAGATTATTACATAGATATATAAAGCCTAATTAGGGTTATAATTTAAGCTTTGGGGGAATAAATCGCATCAGGAATAACGGAGATAATTTAAAAAAGTAGTTTTCCTACATTGAACTATAGGCAAAAAGGTACCCATATTTTCTGATCGTGATTACATTCCTCGGGGTTCCCATCTCGTACGTCCGAGGTCACACTATAAATAGACTTGCTTAACAAACTCGGGTCAGTCACTATTATTTTAATAAGACAGCGGCAAAAAAGGAGCATATGTTAATGCAAGTGTTTGCCTTCTGTACCTGTTAGCAGACCTTACTCAACCATTAAGGGCTCGTCTGTGTGTGTCTGAGGGTAAGAACAAATATATATATATATATATATATATATATATATATATATATATATATATATATAGTAGAACCTCTATAAGTTGACCACCCAAGGGACTGTAGCAAACCGGTCAACATACGGAGGTGGTCAACATACGGAACGAAGCCTATTGTTCTGATACTTTACTTCCTTGAACAGCTTATATTGGAGAATACAGTATCATACGAAATCATACATAATCACAACATCAAATCAAATCATCAACATCTGCTTTATCATGGTTTAATCATTCTTTCTGAAAAGAGGAGTCAATCTTGGTCTGTGTCTTATTCTTATTACAAATATAAGTGGAGAAAGCATTCTCAACGCTGGCTACACCACTCAACATACCTGGGCATTTTTCCACAGCAAATGACTTCAACTGCAATATCAGATGCCTGACAGCCTCTTCTTTTGGAGTCTCTGCAATTTCTGTGTCATCGTCACTTGCTTCTTCAACTTCACCAGCTGCTTCATGCACTGTTATGCTTGTCTGTACTTCGGTCAATATCGCTTGGAAAATTCCTTCTGGGTCAGGTTCATTACAGGTTGCCACCTCATCATCCATTGCAACAAAACCTTCAAAATCTACTCCTTCGAATTCTGCCATTGGTGATGGACTGTCCGATGGGGCTAAAACGTCAAGTTCTTGGGTTGTGACAAATCCACATTTCTTGAAACACTTCTGTATCGTTTCCGGCTGAACTTTATTCCAAGCAGAACTGATCCAGAGGACAGCATCCAGAGCGTTAACTGATGCAGCGGATGAAGTTGCTTCTACAGGCAGACCACAGATCTGTGTTTTAGTAATGACCCACTGCAGGAGCTGGGCCCGGTAGTGCATTTTAAATGTTTTGATGATGCCTTGGTCAAGAGGTTGAGTTTTTGAGGTCGTGTTTGGAGGCAGAAATTTCAGTGTCACGTTTGTGAGATGTTCCACTTGTGAGTGGCCAGGACAGTTGTCTACTGTCATTAGAATAGACCGTTTCTTCTTCATTTCTTGGTCGATGCCCCTTACCCACTCCTCAAATAAGGCGCCAGTCATCCATGTGGATTTGTTTGATCTCCAAGTGATGGGGAGGTCTTCGGGCTTCATGTTCTTGAATGCGCGTGGCTTTGCCGACTTACCAATCACCAAGGGCTTTAGTTTCTCTCCGGTTGAGCTAGCGCAAAGCATAACTGTGAAACGTTCTTTGGAAAGTTTTCCGCTCTTACATTTGTCACCCTTCATGGCGAGGCTCCTGTCAGGCATCACCTTGAAAAATAGTCCGCACTCGT
This sequence comes from Oreohelix idahoensis, assembly GCA_024509875.1. NCBI lineage: Eukaryota > Metazoa > Mollusca > Gastropoda > Stylommatophora > Oreohelicidae > Oreohelix > Oreohelix idahoensis. Next base: position 135,640 of record JAMPIV010014909.1, read on the forward strand.
CAGCATTAAAGATGTCGTCGTCTTTGAAGCCTCTGGCGAAGTAAGGAAACTGTTTGATGAACTCTTCCACAGCTTCTACTGGAACTTCATTGGATTCACCACACAACACTTTCTGGGAGATCGCATGTCGCAGTTTAAATTTCTCGAGCCAGCCACTTGATGCTTGGAAATCTTCTGCCACCCCGAATTCCCTTGCGAATTTTTTAGCAATTTCTTGAATCATCGGCCTGGAGATTCGGGCATTAACTACCTTCATTTGTTTGAATCAGTTTAATGTGGCTTCACTGACTTCATCTAGGGGAGTTTTCCTCCTTTTTTGCAGTAGATCTCCGCTTTCCTTACCACATCTCTCCAAGTACTCATGTTTATGTTTTTGGATGTTGCTAACTGGGTCTTGCTAACCCCAAAATGTTCTGCCGTCTTTCTTTGGCTGCTGCTTTCCAGAAAATGTAGAAGATCAACCTTTTCCTTCATTGTCAGCTCCTTGAGTTCTTTCCTTTGGGCCATCAAAAAGGTTAGGTTAATTTTGTCAACAATAAAGTGCATAAAACACAGTCTAGGAGAGAACTTACAGTTTAATAGTTGAATTACTATCAACCGGCAGGGCAGTCATAGCAAGAATGAAGATTTTGCTTAGAAATTGGTCTTTTTATACTGCATGTTTGCGAAAAAATCAAAGAGGTTAGGTTAATTTTCTTTGTCGGCAAGCATCATTCGAAAAGCGGTCAGAAAGCCTGTGCCGACAAAATTCAAAGACGCTGTTTTTTTTAAAACTGGTCAAGTAATAGAGGGTAAATTACTATTGTGTGTCATAGTCCAAGTGGTCAAGATACAACTTACAGAGGTGGTCAACTTATAGAGGTCGTCTTCCATTGAGTACATGTAGTGCCTGTCCGGTCAATGAAAATGTGGTCAACTTTGAGAGGTGGTCAATGTAGGGAGGTGGTCAACTATGGAGGTTCTACTGTATATATATATATATATATATATATATATATATATATATATTATATATATATATATATATATATATATATATATATATGTATATGTATATGTATATATATATGTGTATTATATATATATATATATATATATATATATATATATATATATATATATATATATATATATATATATATATATGTGTGTGTGTGTGTGTGTAATTCTATTGATTAATCCATATGTGCGATAAGACGTGTATAGATGTGTTAGGAATGGACAGTGTGTACTGGTGAAACTTACAGGCTCATGTGTAATTCTAGAGGCAAAGCCCACCTTCGGAAATATTTAAAATATAGAGAATGATAGCCAAGTGTGTCTATGAGTTTAGAACTGTATTTAAAGAAGTATTTCTTGAATGGAATGCGACACCTACCAGGAACATAAGGAAGGATGAAAGGGATTGAAGTACTGCATAATTTGACCTATTACTTGGTAGTTTTATTCGCTACCAAATTATTGTATGGAGGCGAATCATGGGAAACGAATGATAATTAAGAAGAAAGAAGAAAATTATGATCACATTGAACTAAAATGATTATTGCTACTATACTATACCTTGTGCATCTGCTAGCACGCTAGTCTGAAACTTTCTATCGTCCCCATCTGTGTCATAGAGGGATATTGATAGGCAAATACAGGGATTGCGTTTAACTTTGTTTCAGGTTTAATCCTTTAAACTAAAGCCTACAACAAATAAGAAGAGGCTTCTCTTAATGAAGTTGCAATGAATGCAGTGCCAGTCTATGGTAGAGGGCCAGCCATATCGTGTGTAACAGTTGGAAGGTTTTCATCTGAAGATTCTCTCCAGCATCAGAGGGAGCCATCCGCAGTGACTCAGTTAAGTTGCTCTCAAGGCAACTGTGTAGCGTATGCCTGTTCACCAAAATAAACGCATCCAGTTCGTGATGAACAGAACAGTATAGAGCTCCAATTAGAGTATAATAATAACAACACTAGTAATTCTTCAGTGAAAAATCAAGCAAGCCAGACTGTATAAAAAGTGTTAGACATCTTAACACAAATGCAAGATTTTTGTTGAACTGTTCTTATTTATTTACTTTTGTAAAATATTTGATTTTAAAACTTTTCAAACAGAAAAGAGTAAAATGTATAAATAAATTGTAAATATTTACCAACAGACTTACTTAAATTCTTTAAGTTACAGTTCTTGTTGGTGAATTTAGTTAAATAATTACCCCTAGCAGAGCTAATAACAATAAATAATACCATATTAACAGAGGACGATCTGGAGAGGTAGCAGTTAGGGAATCAGAGTAATACTTTACCATCTTCTCTGGTAACTTACACAGCTTGACCCTACCTTTGTTGTCTATACACCCTTACTCTCTTCAGAGAAGGGGGTATTACTGATAAGACCAGACTCTTATCTGGCACTATCCTGGTATCATCTGATACAATTGATGCCCAGGATATCTTCTTTATTTTCTATAACATCTGAACCTCTTGCGACAAGCGGATCTACCAGATCCAGAAGGATTTTTCTGCTCCGCGGAATATTCCCTTCGGAAGGAATCCTTTAAAGATTTCCAGCGTTTTTGCACTTCACTACTTGAAAAAAAATTGACATAAAAAACTAAAAATATTGACCGTGCTATGTAACAGTATGTGGTGAGATCAGTGATACCATTGATCAAAATTTCATTAATATTTAACTAAAGATTTAAAATGTAGTAAAAATTATCATTGGCCGGTAGATATTGCCCATCGTTTTAACCTCCGCCTGGAATCGTTCTGGTATTGAAAAATAAACCCGCTAAGAAAAGGATAGCCTATTTCATAGAACGCAATGCCTTTGTCGTCACTCCGTCTTGGGAAGAATAAATTAACATGAAACAGTTTGCGCGATGCAAATACTTCTTTCATATCATTGGAGCGGCAGACGAAATAGACACTAAGGGGGAGGGTAATCGAGTGAGAGAAAAATTTAACTACGGTAGTGTATTGTATCTAGACGCATAATAACCTTGAGTTTGAAAATTTGCGCTATTGCTGAGAAAAGTCACTCCATGTTACCCCGCCACTTCGTTAGGCTAGACATGCAGTTAGCGACGATTCAAATTAGTATTGAGAGAAGGGGGGAGTAAGGAAAACGATACCAAACGTGAAACTGACTTTCTTTATAAACTAAAAAGGATAGTTTGGAAGGATAGAATTAATATTATTACCTATAAAAATCCTCCATAGTCCTTACAATATATTAGAAGATAGATTTTATTAATATTGTGATAAAATATAAGAAAACCCAAAATGCAAGGAAAAGGACAAAAAAGGTTAACGACACTAAAGACTTACATAAAACTTATATAGGCTGATAGTTATAGTCTTCTGACCAATAATATGTTTCTGTGGTGAAGTGGGATGTTATAAATACTTATAGGGAACTTAGTGTACTGACTGAGATCAGCTGTGAAGGTATCTATATCTATTAAGAGTAGTGTATTATAGATAACCTTACTTGCTACCACATATCTATATATCTCAGTCAGAATTATTCTGGAATAGTGTGATGCTACGTTATGTGTCTAGGGTATGAGTATGGTGAAGTGTAAGTCACAACAACAGACAGATAAACAATTTAATTTAATCCACTACTCTTAACAACACTGTGACACTCACATACATATAACACTCTATGAGAATATCTTAAAGAAGTCACTCGTAACTTTTCAAATAACAATATGTATTCATTACTGGCATGAATGAATATGTGTCCTGATTCAACTACAAGGGAACCAGGAATCACAATCAATTTAAATTACAAGTTATGTACAGACTTTATCAATATGAATATTGTAGTGACATATATTATTAAAATAGCCTATGTGTGTCAGTTGTGTAGTGGTAATATGAGGTAATACTGGTTTTGTTTTGTTCAAGCTCTGTTGGTATTTGTCATCATGACTTCAATAGTTTGTCTTAAGGAACTAGTATTGGAGATGTTCTCAGTTCCTGATATTAAGACAATTAAATTCCCCTCTGAATATTATTTTTACAAAGTCATTTCAAGATGAGGGGACATAATGTTGAGCTCAGCTGGCCAATTCGCTTATCTGGCGTGATGGCGGCAGGAAAGGACTCCTCTGCTCGAATTCTCCTCTGGGCTCAGGAGACACCTCACTGATAGCTAAAAGACCAAGGAGTATGCTGTCCGACTCTGGATTCAGCAAAGCTCTGACCAGGTGCTGCTCAGTACCATCAAGACCACTGTCCCTGAAATCAAGAAGGATGTACCTTCTACTTCATAACTAACTTAAACTCTCTTGTTACACTGATCACAACACAGCACAAACATTGAGTTCAGAGCATTAGGCCAACTGTCAGCTTCATTTGAAATACTTTATTCCAGTATTACCCTTCTTAATGGTTACTACGCCTCTGCACTTCCAGCATTATTTCTTTCTAGTCAATCATCCAGGTGTCAGTGTACTGTTTGGCCATTCCATGCCGTTTTACTTCTCTCCGACACCCTCTGTTCAGGCTGGAGCATTATAGGCTTTACCTCCCGTTTGCCACTGAACTACACATATATATACAGGCATAAATCAACAATTCACATTCAATTTTCATTAAAAGATATTGAATGGTTCAAGCTTACCACAATTCATACGAATAAACACAGATACGTTGATTAGCAATGAATTCTGGCACAAACTGGCACAAATTCCCATCTGCTTATGTTCCAGGCTTTTATTTAGCAAAATATAAGCTGGCTTCAACGCACTGATGCTTTATCAAGCTTATTTAAACAAGTGGTTTCGAACTAACGCTCCCAAGTGTGTATATCAGCGAGTCTGACCAATGAGCCCCGTTTCGACAAGTGTTTGAAAAAATGTTACCTTTCCCCGTCTCCCCTAACAACCAAGATAGTATTTATAGCCCGACCAATCGTGGTTAGGCTTTCATTTGTTGCGCTCCAATCAATTTGGAGTTTACATGGTAGGCTATTTCTGTAACGTAAATTTTTTCTTCAAACACGTTATAAAAAAAATCTTATGAGCAGAAATGATTTTATGCTGTCAGGCACCCCCAATATTTTATTTTGGGTATAATTTATTAATTCCTGGACTATTTGCGTAACGTTTTACATATTATTTGTCAGCAAGCCCTAAGGAACCCAAAAATACAAATTTAAAGGAGCTACGTGGCTGCGTTCAAAATATGCAATTTTCTACCTCCTGTTTCGAAGATGTGCTGTCTGGGTACTGTTATGTTTTCAACCGTAAACCCATCTATTGTTATCTTTCCTAATAAGAGTTTTTTATGATTTTAAAACCTAACTCTGGGAAAGGGTAGTGTATTTTATCACTGTCCGTCTGAAAAAAAATTAGTGCATGTAGACTTACACGCGTGATGGCAGCATTTGTGTATCGCGCGACGCGTGTTTAGTGTTCGGCTTTCTGCCTCTCCCTTCTCTCTTTATCCTTTTGTCCATCTGTTCGTTCGTTTTGGTAACGCAGTATAATTAATGTTAGGATTAATTTAGGTCATTACGCAGTACGTCTCAATGTTTTTCTTAGAAATGCAGCACACGTTTCATTGAAGAAGGCGGGTAATAATACAGTAAGCTTTTATATCAACGTGAAAGCGTTACAATTTGCAGACGAAGCAGAAAACAAGGGGGATTTCGAGTACATTCTTTGTGACAGCACTGTTATTTTACCATTGCTCTTCTCTTTATTAATTTTATTTGTTAGGCTTCATATTTACCTAATAATTTATATATGTGGATTAGAATATTCCATGACACCTCCCCTCTTAAAACAGACATTATATGTCAGTCCTTTATTCTATATACACATAGAGAAATTTATTATTATTTCTGGGGTTTACGGTGATTCTCATCACACGGATGGCGGCTTAAAAAATCCGCTCCCAAATTGGTTTTTCCAGATATATACTCAATGCTAAAATTATATGGAGCCAGAAGCAAAGACCATCGGAGTAACCTAGAGTTCTCATGCTTAGCCTGTGCTAGAAACGATAAAGGTTTGTGGTCTGTTTGCAACTTAAATGCCTTCCCATATAGATAAATATTGAATTTCTTTATCGCCCATATTACTGCAAGACATTCTTTTTCGCTAGTTGAGTAGTTNATTTCAGCTTTATTCAACTTTCTGCTAGCATATGCCACTGGGCTTAATTCCCCATCCAATGCATCTGATTTCTGTAGTAGAGTTGCACCTAACCCAATATTACTTGCATCCGTCCTTACTATGAATTCTTGACTTAAGTCAGGTAATTTCAAAATGGGTTTACTTGTGAGCTTTTCCTTCAATTCTTGGTAAGTCATTTCACATTGTGGTGTCCATGTAATGCGATCTGGATGTCCTTTACGTGTCAATTCAGTTAACGGTGCACATATGGAATTAAAGTTTTTGATATACTTCTGGTAGAAACCACATAATGAGACAAAGGATCTCACGTCCTTCTTGGTTTGTGGTCTCGGGGCTTTCTGTAGTTTCTCTAAATTCTTTGGGTCAGGGGTCATGTTTCCCTGATAAACTGTGTGTCCCAAAAATTCCAATTCTTTACATCCAACGCAACATTTGGTTGGTCGGGCTGTTAAATTTGCCTCCCTAAGTCGATCAAACAGCATGTTCAGAGAGTCAATGTGTTCCTCAAATGTTTCTGTTGCTATAAGGATATCATCCATAAAATTTGTTATACAGGGATTATTCAGAGGATCCAATAATTTTCTCATCATTCTAGAGAAGACACTAGGCGCATTCTTCAATCCAAATGGCAATCTATTAAACTCATAGTGTCCTTCTGAGGTACTAAAAGCTAGGTATGGTCTAACCTCAGGCTTTACTGGAATCTGATAGTATCCTTTACTCAGATCCACTTTTGAGAAATATTTAGCTTTATTTAGTCTGGCAAACAGCTGATTTGTATCCGGCAATGGATCCACCTGTCCTTCTGTAATAGCATTCAGTCTCCTGTAATCTATACAGAGTCTATGTTCTCCAGAGGGCTTCCTTAAGAGTACAACACCGGAACTATACGAAGACTCACTGTGCGAAATAATTCCTTCCTTCAATAGATAGTCTATCTCTTCCTTCAAAGCTTTCTCCTTAGCAAACGGAATCGAATATGGTTTCATACAGACAGGTGTGGAGTCTATTAGTTTCATATCATATTCCAATAGGTTTGTATGCCCTGGTCGGTCTGTTAACACCTCTGCATGATTATTTAGAACCTGTTGCACTCTCTCTTTCTGAGTTTTCGTTAAATGTGTACTGATTTTCACCTGTGCTGCTGTCTCACAGGGGTGTAATGGATATTCAAATGATGAAAGTGGTTCCTTTTTCATCTCCATGGCGATGGACAAGGTCAACAAGTGTGTCTCTTCCTGATGTTCTCTTTCCAAATATTTCTTCAGGAGATTCACATGATAGATTTTTTCTTTCCCCTTCTTATCTATCTTATAATTTGTTCTAGACACCTTCTCTAAAACTGTATATGGACCCTGCCATCCAATTTGTAACTTATTCTGACTCCCAGGCAAAAGAAGCAGTACTTTCTCTCCCACAGCCAAATTTCTGTCTTTCGCCTTCCTGTTATAATAGGCAGCATGTTTCTTCCTGGCTTGTTTCAAATTTTCATTGGCAAGTTTCCAGCCAGTTTTCAACCGAGTGGTCAGCTCATTCACATATTGGTATGAAGATGTAATGTTTTCCTCTGCCTTTTCATCAGTCCACGTTCTTAACAAAGCTACATATGGACCTTTAATTGTGTGGACCTATTTGTCCATGCACCGGTATGGTCTCTTCCACTCGAAGCTTTATAGTGATGATTTTTCCTCCCAGAATTATCATTCACAAAACGACCGCTACCAATTTTTCTTTTGGGGCTTTCTCCCCACTTAAAATTCTTGATGAGAGATTTCCTCTCTACATCCTCTTCCTCCAGTTTGTTTAAGTCCGATTGAGGGATTTTCGGCTTATCCTGGGGTAAGACATCTTTTTGCACTCTCCGCATAGTGGCCATTGTAAAACAGTTAAGTGAAGCTTGTCCGTGAAAAGGGGCTTCCCATTCCATTTGGTCCACTTTATCAAATCTATTTTTCTTTTTATTATCAGGCCTAATTTTGCCCCGTGGCGTGTCCAGGTCCTGATCCATGTTCCCACTTGTGGGTGTTCCCTCATGTGCTATGCTACACCTTTCTACAAAATTCTCAATGTCCCATCTTGCTTTGGGCCAATAATAATTGTGAGCCACCTTTTGAATGATGGTACCTATTTTCTCATGGTCCCCATCTGGTTTCACATGTAGGCTCCTTATTAAGTCTGCCCTATATCTTTTTGGAAGAACCAGCTGTCCGTGACCTTTGGATCTAGCTCCAGTCTTCCTATACATCAACTTGTTTTTCATGTAAAAATCTCCCTTGCCTGGAGTTGTATGACAAGTTGACAATTTTCTGAAACAAGGCTTGAGTGTTTTATCCCCAGCCTGTGCCTTCCTCATCTCTTCTGGAGTGGTATCTAACATAATATCCTCCTCCTGTCTTGAGGTCGACCTGACCTGAAGGGTTGCCATATACACAGGTTTCCTTCTGCAACGGTCAGTGTCATGATTGTCCATCTGACAATTTTTACACCACCTTTTTCCTTGGTTGAAAGATTTTCTTTCATCATATTTCCTTTCATCGAATTGTGGGAATTTATTTTTATTTTCATACCGTGGCCTATCAAATTGGTGCTTACCTTTATTTTGATCCCTAGGATCAAATTTATTAAAGTTCTGTGGTGCCCTAAAGTTATCCACTTGTTTCTTTTTATTACCTGTTACCTCTGCTTGAGCTGCTTGATACCTTTCAGCAACATTTAGCAACTCACCCAGCCTCTCTGCACCTTGTTCCATGAGAAACTTTCTCAGGTCTGGAGCCATGGACTCTCTTAATTGCTCTATAAGGACCATTTCCTTAAGATCTTGGGTTTTCCCCAGAGAAGTCCATTTCTCCAAGTATGTCTCTATTCGTGCAGAGAACTGGTGATAGGTTTCACCTGACAGTAGTTTAGCATTCCTAAATTTTTTCCTATAAAATTCTGCATTCTTTTCATACCTTAACAAAAGAGCCTGCTTTAGCATGTCATAATTTTCCTGATCACCTCTGCTCATTTTTGCAAAAACTTCATAAGCTGCCCCACGAAGTCCCTGAGATAACTTTAAGCTCCACCTTTCTCTCTCTAACCCATACGTGGTAGCTAATAGTTCATACCTATTTATATAGCTCTCAATATCATCGTCTTTCTCAACAAAATGATCTAAATGAAAGTTCATAGCTGAGGTTGAGGCTCCTTGAGTAACCGTAGCATCAGAGGCAAAGGGACTGGCACCATTTTCAGGAGCATGGCCTTGAAACTCAAACTCCCTTAGTCGTAACTCATGTTCCCTTTGTAATCTTTTCTCCTCCTTTTCTGCTTCCCTTTCTGCAGCTAATCTCTTCTCTTCCCTTTCTGCAGCTAATTTCTTCTCTTCCCTTTCTGCAGCCTGTCTTCTTTCCTCGGCTTCCCTTTCTGCAGCTAATCTTTTGTCTTCTCTTTCTGCTTCCAATTTCTTAGCCTCAGCCTCAATCTGCAACCTCTTAATTTCCTTTTCAGCCTCTAACTTTCTTTCGGCTTCAAACCTTCTTTCTTCGCGTTCAATAAATTTGTCACATTCCGTCGTGACATAGGCAACCATAACTTGCCCATCTAATCCTAACTCTTTTGCAGTCTGAACAGCAGCAGATCGAAATTTGGCCAGGTCCGCCATTGTCTATCAGGTAAATTTCTACAATGTCTAACCAACAATTCAAATTCTAAATATATATAATGGACAACACAGGCACCGTGAGCTCAACCTTATTTAATTCCACCCAAGGATACCTTTTAATTCTTATATTCCCTGAAGTGAATTACCCCCAATATTTTTAATAGTTAAAGATTCAAAATCCCGGACGAGCCCCCAATATATGTGGTGAAGTGGGATGTTATAAATACTTATAGGGAACTTAGTGTACTGACTGAGATCAGCTGTGAAGGTATCTATATCTATTAAGAGTAGTGTATTATAGATAACCTTACTTGCTACCACATATCTATATATCTCAGTCAGAATTATTCTGGAATAGTGTGATGCTACGTTATGTGTCTAGGGTATGAGTATGGTGAAGTGTAAGTCACAACAACAGACAGATAAACAATTTAATTTAATCCACTACTCTTAACAACACTGTGACACTCACATACATATAACACTCTATGAGAATATCTTAAAGAAGTCACTCGTAACTTTTCAAATAACAATATGTATTCATTACTGTCATAAATGTGTATGTGTCCTGATTCAAATACAAAGGAACCAGGAATCACAATCAATGTTAATTACAAGTTATGTACAGAATGTATTAATATGAATCTGGGAGTGACATATATTATTAAAATTATCCTATGTGTGTCAGTTGTGTAATAGTAGTATGAGGTAATACTGGTTTTGTTTTGTTCAAGCTCTGTTGGTATTTGTCATCATGACTTCAATAGTTTGTCTTAAGGAAATTAGTATTGGAGATGTTCTCAGTTCCTGATATTAAGACAATTAATTTCCCCTCTAAATATTATTTTTACAAAGTCATTTCAAGATGAGGGGACATAATGTTGAGCTCAGCTGGCCAATTCGCTTATCTGGCGTGATGGCGGCAGGAAAGGACTCCTCTGCTCGAATTCTCCTCTGGGCTCAGGAGACACCTCACTGATAGCTAAAAGACCAAGGAGTATGCTGTCCGAATCTGGATTCAGCAAAGCTCTGACCAGGTGCTGCTCACTACCATCAAGACCACGGTCCCTGAAATCAAGAAGGATGTACCTTCTACTTCATAACTAACTTAAACTCTCTTGTTACACTGATCACAACACAGCACAAACATTGAGTTCAGAGCATTAGGCCAACTGTCAGCTTCATTTGAAATACTTTATTCCAGTATTACCCTTCTTAATGGTTACTACGCCTCTGCACTTCCAGCATTATTTCTTTCTAGTCAATCATCTAGGTGTCAGTGTACTGTTTGGCCATTCCATGCCGTTTGACTTTCCTCCGACACCCTCTGTTCAGGCTGGAGCATTATAGGCTTTATCTCCTGTTTGCTACTGAACTACACATATATATACAGGCATAAATCAACAATTCACATTCAATTTTCATTAAAAGATATTGAATGGTTCAAGCTTACCACAATTCATACGAATAAACACAGATACGTTGATTAGCAATGAATTCTGGCACAAACTGGCACAAATTCCCATCTGCTTATCTTCCAGGCTTTTATTTAGCAAAATATAAGCTGGCTTCAACGCACTGATGCTTTATCAAGCTTATTTAAACAAGTGGTTTCGAACTAACGCTCCCAAGTGTGTATATCAGCGAGACTGGCCAATGAGCCACGTTTCGACAAGTGTTTGAAAAAATGTTACCCTTCCCCGTCTCCCTTGACAACGAAAGATAGTATTTATAGTCCGACCAATCGTGGTTAGGCTTTCATTTGTTGCGCTCCAATCAATTTGGAGTTTACATGGTAGACTATTTCTGTAACGTAAATTTTTTTTCAAACACGTTATAAAAAAAATCTTATGAGCAGAAATGATTTTATGCTGTCAGGCATCCCCAATATTTTATTTTGGTTATAATTTATTAATTCCTGGACTATTTGCGTAACGTTTTACATATTATTTGTCAGCAAGCCCTAAGGAACCCAAATATACCAATTTGAAAGAGCTACGTGGCTGCGTTCAAAATATGTATTTTCTACCTCCTGTTTCGAAGATGTGCTGTCTGGGTACTGTTATGTTTTCAACCGTAAACCCATCTAATGTTATCTTTCCTAATAAGCGTTTTTTATGATTTTAAAACCTAACTCTGGGATGGTTAATGTATTTTATCACTGTCCGTCTGAAAAAAAGTTAGTGCTTGTAGTCTTACACGCGTGATGGCAGCATTTGTGTATCGCGCGAAGCGGGTTTAGTGTTCGGCTTTCTGCCTCTCCCTTCTCTTTTTATCCTTTAGTCCATCTGTTCGTTCGTTTTGGTAACGCAGTATAATTAATGTTAGGATTAATTTAGGTCATTACGCAGTACGTCTCAATGTTTTTCTTAGAAATGCAGCACACGTTTCATTGAAGAAGGCGGGTAATAATACAGTAAGCTTTTATATCAACGTGAAAGCGTTATAATTTGCAGACGAAGCAGAAAACAAGGGGGATTTCGAGTACATTCCTTGTGACAGCACTGTTATTTTTCCATTGCTCTTCTCTTTATTAATTTTATTTGTTAGGCTTCATATTTACTTGATAATTTATATATGTGGATTAGAATATTCCATGACAGTTTCTATATCAAAAATCGCTCAAGTAATAACTAAAATATGGTAGAAATACTAAATATTCTGGTACAGGTTGACAAACGGACGATCGTTCTTGCTTAATTTGTTGGTAACATTGTGGGGACGCAATTTGGAAAAGAGGCATAGGAGTGATTCAAATCTGATTGGTTGACACTAGGAGTAAGGGAGAGGCAGGAAAATGTTAGCCCAAAACTAAACATCTTTTTGTATTGGAATAGCTAAGGCAGACTGACCAATGGACTACGAGACACATAGTATGTTTGGGGTTTTGTTTTTGCTTTTCAAAAATAAATTCAAAATTTGGTAGTCGCCTGAATTTCATTGGCCAGCCCAAATAGATATTAGCAAAAGCTTAGAAGGCTCGTGGCCATTTGAATAGAAATTTTCTGTATCCAAGTACGATGAGAACAGCAGTGTTAATTGTAAAACAAATAATAAAATCTAACAGTCTGGACAACGGCAGAGAAACGTAGGCCATATTTGCCAGTCATCGTCACTTATGTTATATTTCATTGAATTTGTGGTAAGAATGATTTATTTATTAATATGCCTTATTAAAACTGCAAAAAGCTAGATACTGCTATTGGGAAAAGTGAAGGACATGCCGGGAGCAAAAATTATGGAGTCCTCAAACTGAACTGTATTTGAACGTTGCATATTGTTATGATTATTATTATTATATCAGAATATGTTAGCAAGCCTCTGTGTTCCATGAACACTCATCAACATTCCTAGAGCGTTTATAGTTAGGAACAGAAGAGAAAATCATACAAAAGGAGATGTGTTTACTCCACGTTATTGTATTGAAGAAAACTATGTAAAATAACAGTGGCGTATCCGCCATATGGACCTGAGGTGTGGTCACAGTAGGATGTGAAGTCATGAATTAGGGGCTGTTGCATTTGTATGCATACGAGGCTGACCCCATCCCATCATGTATAAATAGTTAATAGACGTCTCAATCAGATGTGAAAAGGCCAGAGTGTCTTTTTATTGCAGGGTTTTATTTCCTGTTACCAGCTGGTGACAGGAAACCTGATGAATATATGTGAAGACAGAAAGTCTCCAGTGAAAGTTTATACTGTCGGCCATTAGCCAGAAGGAGCTTCGGGGTACTGACATATTCTATGCAGAGCAGTGTTGGACGTTTTCATCTTCATAAAAAGAATATAAGGTGATGTGCCATTAGCTGGGCCACCTGACATTTCATCGGGATAAAAAGTGTTTTTCCCCAAACAATTAACTATAAGGATAGAGGGCATGATGATAACCACAGCTCTTCCTATAAATGACTTACGCTATTATGTATTAAAGACCAGTCTGTGAATACACTTACAGGAACAATATATTAATATTATTCTTATCGGACAAAGAGTCCAATTACTTGTTAGATATATTTTCCTCATTTTCAAAGACCTGTCCAAAAGAGATTGCAGGACAGGCAGATTAAAATTGTACAAAAAAAAAAAGAATTAATGTTCAAAAATTTAAACACAGACTTATTCCTTTAATTATAGTGAGTTATAGTGTGTTGTGTTGATGTACCACCATTTTTAGTTCACCCCTAGACGGTAGTCACATCATACACCAGACACTAGAATTAAAATACAGCCCGTGTGAGATCTAGGGAGGTAGCGTTAGGTTCCCTGAGAATTCATCACCATCATCATCATCTATTAGACTCAGGGTCTTACATTTGCTTGACCTCACACGGTTGACACATAAACAGAAATCTTTCTTTTAGTTATAACATCTTAACCTCCCCAGCAAATTATACTTGCTACATATATTGGGACGCTCGCCTAGGGATATTTTAATTCTTATAACATCACTACATAAATTGGGGTCCTGTTCTGGGATTTTGTATTAACAGCATTTCTATTTTACCCAGGGTATTCCCATTATTAATATTACCTAAGAATTTGGGAAATTGATGAAGTGTCAGAGCCTGGAATAATTTAATTAGAGTTGTTATTATTATTATTATAGTAATAAATTTAGAACATTTTAGAATTGATCAGATGGCGGACTTGGCAAAGTTTCGTTCTGCTGCTGTGCAGACTGCCAGAGAGATGGGCATGCATGGGCCATAGCTGGTCCAGTATGTAACCTCAGAGTGTGACAAATTTATTGATAGGGAAGATAGGAAGTTAGCCGCAGAAAGGAAATTAGAGTTAGATAGATTAGCTGAAGAAAAAAATTAGAGGCTGAGAAAGAAATTAAACGATTACAAATTGAGGCTGACAAAGAGGCAAGGGCATTAGAGGCTGATAGGGAGGCTGAGATTAAACGGCTCCAATTTGAAGAAAAGAAATTGGAGGCAGAAAGAGAAGAAAAGAGATTGGCTGCAGAAAGGGAAGCAGAAAGAGAAGATAAAAGACTACAGAGAGAGCACGGGCTACGACTAAGGGAGTTAGAGTTGCAAGGCCATGCTCCTGAAAATGGTCACAGCCCCTCTACCTCTGATGCTACTGCCAGTCAGGGGACCTCTAACTCAGCTATGGGGTTCCATTTAGATCATTTTGTTGAAAGGGATGATGACATAGGGTCATTCTTAAATAGATTCGAGGTACTAGCTACAACTTATGGGTTGGAAAAAGAAAGCTGGAGTCTGAAGGTATTCCAGGGTCTTAGGGGAACAGCTTATGAAGTCTTTGCAAAAATGAGCAGGGACGATCAAGATAATTAGGACTTGTTAAAGCAGGCTCTGTTGATTAGATACCAGAAAAATGGTGAGTTTTATATAGAAAGAGATTTAGAAATGCCAAGCTTTTGTCTGGGGAGACATACCACCAATTCTCTGCCAGATTGGAAACCTATTTGGAGAAATGGACTGCTCTGGGGAAAACCCAAGATCTTAAAGAGATAATCAGGATAGAGCAATTGAGAGAGTCCATGGCTCCAGACCTGAGAAACTTTCTCATGAAACAAGGTGCAAAGAGGTTGGGTGAGGTACTTAATGTCGCTGAGAGGTATCAGGCGGCCCAGGCAGAAGTAGCTGGTGCAAGAAAAAAACATATAGATAACCATAAAGCCCCACAAAACTCAAATAAATTTGATAATAGAGATCAGGGAAACCGAGGTAAGCCCAACTTTGATAGGCCAAGAGTCGACCATAGAGATAGAAACCCACAGTTCAATGACCGGAAATTCAATGAAAGAAAACCTTTCAACCAAGGAAAGCAATGGTGTAAATGGTGTAAGAGGGACACTCATGACACCAAAGTTTGTAACAGGAAACCTTCTACCTTCGCTGCAATGAAAACGAGGAACAAGGGATTAAAGGACAAACCTACTGAACAGCAGGAGCCTTATCACCCCCCAGTTTGTGAGGATGTTGTATGTAATGGTGTCACCATAAGGTGCCTGTATGATACAGGTTTAGATTTTGATTCAGTCGTGAGTTCTCACCTAGTGAACCCAGATCAGTATACCACAGAAACAGTGGAGATACAAGGGGCGACTAAGGACGTAGCAACCATGACACTTCCCATCGCCAGGATAACTGTGAAAACTCGCTATGTGGAAGGAGTAATCAAAGCAGCAGTGATAAACGAACCCATCTACCCTCTGATATTGGGGTGTCGTTATGTCTTCTTGGGGAATCCCAAGAGACCTGTGATTATGGCCACAGTGCAGACCAGGTCACAGTCGAAGAAGGAAGAAGATGAACCTATAAATACTCATCCAGAGGAGATGAGGAAGGCACAGGCTGAAGATAGGTCACTGAAGCCGTGTTTTAAGAAACTCCCAAAATGCCATACCCCTCCTAATAAAGGAGAATTTTATATGAAGAATAAACTGATCTATAGGAAGGCCGGAACTGGTTCAAATGGTCACGGACAGCTGGTGCTTCCCACTTCGTATAGGGCAGAGGTAATAAGGAGTTTACATGTTGGAATAGATGGGGACCATGAGAAAATAGGTACCATCTGCCAAAAAGTTTCTCAAAAATATTATTGGCCAGGCGTAGTGGTGGACATTGAGAATTTTGTGGAGGCCTGCGGCCAATGGCACGAGGGAACACCCACACGTGGGGAAAATGATCAGGACCTAGAAACGCCACGGGGCAAACCTAGGCCTGAAACTAAAAATAACTATGGTAAAGTAGACATAGTGGAATGGGAACCCCCTTTTCACACACAGTCTTCAATTGAATTTGTTAGAATGGCCACTATGCGTCGAGTACAAAAAGTGGTCTCAATCCAGTCTCACCCGACAATCCCTCGGTCGGAATTCCGTGAACTGGGTGAAAATAAAAGAGAGCGAAGTTCTCTCACTTTGAATTTGAACCTGAGGGGAGACAACCCCAGGAAAAGAATTGGTAGTGGACGGTTCTTGTGTGATGATAAAAGGAAGAAAAGTCATCACCATAAGGCTTCCAATCACATGGACATTACCGGTGCCATGAAAATTTGGTCGAAAAAATTAAAGGTCCATTAGTAGCCTTATTGAAGACGTGGACAGATGAGACGGCAGAAGAGACTGTTACCTCATCATATCAATATGTGAACGACCTGACCACTCGTTTAAAAACTGGCTGGAAAATTGCAAATGATAACTTAAGACCAGCCAGGAAGAAACATGCTGCATATTACAATAAGAAAGCGAAGGATATGGAGCTTGCTGTAGGGGAGAAGGTGCTTCTTCTACTACCCGGCAGCAGCAATAAACTTCAAATCGGATGGCAAGGTCCATATACAGTTTTGGAAAAGGTATCCAGAACAAATTACAAGATAGACAAGAAGGGAAAGGAAAAAGTCTATCACGTGAACCTCCTAAAAAAATATTAAGAAAGAAGTAATTTGGGAGGAACACACCTAATGACCTTGGCCATAGCAACCAAAATGAAAAATGAACCTCTTACCTTTTTTGAATATCCACTAAAACCCAGTGAAACGTTTGCACAGGTGAAGATCAGAAATCACCTGACAAAAGGACAGAGGGAGAAGATTCAAAAGGTTCTGGAGAAACATACAGACGTGTTAACGGATAAGCCGGGTGTTACAGAGTAAATATTATCAAGGGGAAGTGATCTTGTAAATGTTAAGCAAATAGATTCGATTACGGGTTATGTTGCTTGGTTAAGCTGATGTTAAGTTAAAATAGTATTAGGGGAATTCCCTTGTGTGATCGAGAAGTTTCCAAGTGGCGAACACTGGTCAGTTCAAATCGCGGAGATGTTTTTTTCTGTGAACTGTCTTGAGCTTTGAGTAAGCTCGTGTGACTAGCCCATGCAATTATCGAGACTGAGTTGTGTTTTTTAAACAACCGAGTCTCGTGTCTTTTTTGGCGGGTCTAGTGTGTGAACTAATAGCAGTCTGTTTTTGGGTACCGACGGGAGAGGTCGGTTCTACAGTGTGTGTTTTGAGAATGCCTGCGCAGTGCAAAAGTTTGAGGCCATTATTTGTGTAGGCCTATGATTTCTGAATTTATTGGAGAATTGTGTTTGTGAGTATTTTTGATGAGGTAAGGATCCAGGACATTTGTTTGAATATATAAATGTCAAGATGAGTGAAGGCGAGATTACTGCAGATTGCCAGGGAGTGCAGTCTTGCGAGAAATTGCCGAAAGTATTCACCATTGATGTAGTTAGCACGGCGAGGATGATGTCCGTTGGCTAACCGGATCTATATGATATTTGAGGAGGCAATTGTTATTTTGAAAGGATCCACAGTTATATTAAAGCGCCAAGGTTGAGAGCGTCTTTGATGAAGCATATTTAAGGAGGCCATTATTTATTGGACAACCGTTGCTGGGAAAAGGGATCCATTGTCCGTTTATTGTGATGCTGATGTTGGAGCATCGTTGGAGAGGCCATTTATTATTTACATTAGAGCGCCAATGTTGAGAGCGTCTTTGATGAGGCATATTTGAGGAATTCATTATATAAGCACGGTGATGCCGACCGTTGCTGAGAGGATCCAGTATTAATATCATTATATTAGCACGGGGATGCCGACCGTTGCTAGACGGCCATTTATTATTTACATTAGAGCGCCAATGTTGAGAGCGTCTTTGATGAGGCATATTTGAGGAATTCATTATATAAGCACGGTGATGCCGACCGTTGCTGAGAGGATCCAGTATTAATATTATTATATTAGCACGGGGATGCCGACCGTTGCTGAGAGAACAGTAGTAATATTATATAGCGCTCATGATTATGAGAAGTGGAGATGTGACTGGAGTACTGTATTATTGTATTGCTATGACTTGTACTTAATTGTGACTGTGTATTCTGTGTATTTCATGAACGTGTTGTGGTGTAAATAAACGTTATTAACAGTACACCTGCCGTTACACCATTCCATGCCTCTGATGTGTGTATCTGTGGCGTGTGAATGCACCACGCACACTCACTACAACATTTAACACGGTAGGAGAACAGTAGGCGTGATTATAGTCACGCATGACCATAAATAGCCATTAAACTATTAAGTGAGTAATTATCAATGGTTGACCAATAACAGACGTATCAGTAGTAACGTCAAACATAGTTGTATCAGTGATGGCAAAAAGAATATTTAGTAACAGTGGTGGTTTTCAGTTTAGAAGGAGCTTACACCTACGTATTCGCGTAAATAGCCTGGGTGGCGGAAATCTAGGTCAACAAACAGAATGAATTTAATAGCAGGATCTCGTGTGAAGCAGTGGTATGTTTAGTCTTTCAGAATTTGATATTTTGACATTCGCGTGATATAAGAAACTGTTCTGCTCTGTGTGGGCGTATGAACAGTGTAACCATTAAAGGAACACCCATCACCATTTAATCAATCTCTAAGACCGGTCAGATCAGTAATAATAAGTTCATCAATAACTTAAAAGGAATCTCCACACACTGGTCCAAAAATTCTTTACAGTGGTGGGCCAGTTTATTTAACGGAATAAACCCACGGAGTTCGCGTGATAGGAAAGCCTTGTGTAGGCGTGGCTTAGGTATCCTCGCATTGCTTGATAGTCCTCGACCTAGATTGTTTACTGTGTTCAACACGGTAGAACATTACAATGGGAAGTTGACAGTTTTGGTAGACAGTCAAGTTTAACTGAATGTGAAGTGTTTTGAAGAGTCGTTTGCAGATTGTTTCAAGTCAACAGTTACAGAGGGTGCTGTGCTGCGTTTCCTGTATGCTGTACGTGCTGATGCTGTGTTGAGCGTATTCTACACTTTGGCAAGAACCTGAAGAGAAGAAAATCTAGTTTGTGTACCTTTCTGCGCTTGAACGGTTTTATCTGCAGAACTTTGTGATATCTGGTGTGTCGGCGGAAGGGACAGAAGAATATTAAGATAAGTGATTTTGTTCTGTGTAGACTGTGCCACTTTTCTGCATTTCAGCAAGTCTGCCTATACTATCCATCACTTATTCTGTTGATAATTGTCATTGTGTTTCGATAATTATATCGATTGATGAAGAATATGTTGATGCATAGATAATGTATGTTATATATAGGTACTATAACAGGAGTTGGTGTACAGTAATTAAGAAATAATTGCAATTTCTTAAAAAGATAATTGGCTTGGTGAGGTGAAAGTTTAATTAATACATATATTGTTGTCTAAGTAAGTAAGTCACTATGGACTATAATACAGATCCTGAGGAAAAAAAATACCGTGAACTATTAGGATTTGGAGACCGTGAGCTGACTGAGTCTGAAATAACAAGATTGATATATGAAAAGCTAATTCATGAATGTGATGAGATGATTGAGAAAAGGATGCTAGAAGAGAAGAAGCAACTGGACATAAAACAGAGTACCCTAGAGCAAAGGGAAGGTGTCATGGAATGTAATGCTGAAGAGAGTAAACTTCAGGAGAAATTGTCTAAACTAACAAGTGATTTATGTAAATCAAACTCAGAACTTGCTAATACTCAAACAGCATTGAGTGTAGCATTGTGTAAGATCAAAGAGTTAGAAACTCAGGTTAAAGATAACGATAGTGAAGTTAGAAATCTAACTCAGGAACTTCAAGAAAGGAGAGAAATATATGACAAATTGAAACTTGAGACTGATGAACATAATAGGACGTATACAGAAACGATCCTTGATTTATTAGATGATATTGCAAATCTCGGTGGCGAACATGAAGAGAAAAAGATTCATGAGCTTAATAAGAGCAGTGATGATATTAAGATTGAGTCTCTACAACTAGAGTTGACTCAGTTGAGAGCAAATAAAGAGCAGTATGAGACAGAGACATTGTTAGAATTAACGGCTGAGAGAGAGAAGGTCGCTAAGATTAAAAATTTGCTAGCAGAGGAAAGCTGCAAGGTTTTAAGAGTTGAGAGGTTAAACAAGAAATTAAGTGCAGATATTTCACTTAGAGATATTCAAATTTCAGAAGCCAGAGTGAGATTGGATGGTCTACTTGACATTCTCTTAAAGAAAAAAAGGTGGTCTTCTGTCAGTGTTGACAGTGAAAGACATAAAGCGGACTCTAAAGTGAAGATTGGTGGACAGAAATCTTTCCGAGGGAAATATAACTTTCAACGCAATACCAATGATTCTTGCGATATTGGTTTCTGGCGGCAAACTAGCAAAGGAAAAGCTACAGTGTTAGATAACCCTGTAGATAACAAAAGAAACAATAATAAATTTCAATTTTAGTTGTTAAAAACAAACAAGGTATTAAGTGGGAACCCTGATGGCTTGATAGCAGGGAAGAAAAATAGCACTCCTTATTCCAGGAAGGAAACATATTTTGTGGAAAACAATAAACATATTTTTAAATCTTTCGGTCATACCCAGTCAAGTCAGTGTGTGACCCAGTTCTTAAACACACTGCCACAAACAAGGATAAAAATACTTTTGATAGGAGATATAACCCTGAGGTTAAAATGTACCAAGGGATTTCTTCATATAGTAATGTTTCTTTGCCTAAAAACAAGAAACAATTTGACAGATCACAACATCGTGATCCTGAGAGTGTTAGAAATTATAATGGAAATAATTATGTGAAAGTTTGTCAATCTGGTAATAAATTTGTTGATAAAAAGCCATTTCTATCTAGTAGATATGTTTATCCAAGAGGAAATGCTAATTGTAATTATGCTAACTGGGATGTGAAACAGTACAACTGTGTTAATAGAACAAATAACAATGTTCTTAACAGCAATTATAGAAATTGTAACCAGGTTAGCTGTACTCCACATGAGAGCAAGGTTGTTAACAAGCAAAGTAATAATACTATTGATTGTCACACTAGTGGTGTCGAAAGGTCATCTCGTTCTTGTGAACGTAGTAATTTTTTTTCAGGCTACAACAGGGATGAACTTTCGTTACGGTCAAGTGATCGCTAAGCCTTCTGTGATGTTTACATCGTGTAAGGAGGACTTGTTGAGGTGTGTGAAAAGGGGCCAAGAATCTACTTCACCCCAAGGAATAGGTAAATGTGGAAGTTGATTTTCCATTTTTCCTTATTAGATCTAACAGATGATTAATATAAATTTTCATTTGTATTGTCTCGTAGCGTGCGACGTTGTGATGACTTGGCGCACTTGTTGACACTATTCGTGAAGAATGTGGATTATTTAGCAAGCAGAACCTATTAGCGTCTCGCTATACATCTGACGAGTCACTTTTGGAGGATCAAGAATTAATGACGGATTGACGGGAATATTTTTTTTTTACAGCTGATTTATTTTTTAGAATAGTACATGTTATTGTATTCTGTGTATAATATATCTGATGCGTGATGCCATATGATGATGGATGGTATCCGCATGTCTGGTTTTGTGTAGTGTGCAGATGTGTTCAGTCAAACAATGTTCATACAAAAATAACAGGGCAATCCACATAGGACGTCAGTAAACTCACGACGTATAAAGTCAATGATTCTTGAAACAGCCGTTGACGTTTTTCTTCATTATTTATTGTGGACGCCACAGTGACAAAATGGTTACGCGAATATGTAGACACATCAAACAGTCATTATCACAGCAACATTCAATACAGCAATAGACGGTAGACAGCATTACAATGATGAGTCAGATGCATGTTATATTTCATAGTGCTGTAAATGTAGTCAGGTGAAAAACTCCATCCTTTCTATAACAGCCAGGAGATAACCAGATGTATGAGATCAGTTCACTCTCCTTAGTCTGACTTCAGCAAGACAGACACGTCTGCCGAAGTATAAATAATGTCCTCAAAAATATCCTCTAGATAATAAAGGTTTTTCAAACCTAGTTCATTTAACAAAGTAGCAAGTAATGGTCCTTGGGACCTGCATCAACCGATGCAGTACAATACAGCGACATGTGAGCTGGGAAAACATCTCGTGACGACGACTTTCGAAGACAGGCTATGAATCGAAATCGCTCACGACCCAAAATCGATAGAGTTAATGAAAAAGTCAATTTACCTTGCTTTCATGAAATACACAGAAATATCACGCCTCCCGGCATGTGGGAAACACTAGAGGTATTATCTCGAATAAACGAAATATCCATTAAGAGGACTACACATCCCTGACAGAACAAAAAAATAGCGGAGATCCCCTCTTCAACGAGGCATCTCTTTCGCCATTCCAAATCGCTCACTCCACTAGTGGTGGGCGGAAACCGATCGACCAAGAAGCAAGACAAGTCATGCGCAGTCCAGCGCAAAATGACCACAGCTCAAACTTAACTGCATTCGATACCAACGCGAGAAGACAAATGCTTACCGAGAAAAGTGACTATAAATTTCAAGCAGTTGTTGCCCTTGCGTTATAAAATAGATATTGTAATAAAACGATGTTGCGAGAATTTATCACGCAACATATCACCACCTCCTCCCGATAAAAAAAAAATGTGGAACATATTTTTTTTTTAAATATCAAAGAGCATGCGATAAGCGGCTCAAAACGCACGAATTATGCGCTGATAATTAATTAAATTGCCTAACATGAGGCTAAATATAGAGTGTCTGGTGAGGATATACCTCAACAGAAAAATAAATATGTCTCAAAAAATATTCACATCGGGGAGGTGTCACCAACACACATCACGTTAGCATGTAAACACAATATACGTATGCAAGTTACCATAATCATCATTAAACAGCATACTCTAATATTGTCTTTAAAAATGGATGTACAAATCTGATAGGAAAATTTAAATAGTACATTCTTTGACATGTAATGACATAAGTACATAGTAAAGTTAAACTACATGACGATCCAGGACATATGCTCTGGTATTCCGAGGGTAAGTACACAATCTAGAACTCGTCATGCTTGATACTAGTAAGGTAAGTCCTCAGCTCAACAATGACATTCTGAGAAAGTACAAGCAATATAATGCTAATTAATAACTAATATGCTTCATAAGGTACAATACATTATTAATAATTGTGGCTGTTTAGTAAACTAACGGCCCTTATATTAACTACTCAGTCCTCCTCTATCATCTTAAAAAACGAACAGAAGAAGATGACAACAAAGCACGATAGTGTGTACATATAAAGTAAGTACAGATGTGCTAATCTATTGTAGAAATATAGGTGTGTTATGACTCTGTAATATATAGGAATATAGGACAGAAGTATTAGTTGGAGTCATGTGGGCATCTAGACAAAATGTCAGCCATCACATTATCCGCACCACGGATAGCTCGTACCGTGAAGTGAAAAGGTTGAAGAGCTATAGCATATCGAGTGGATCTCGAACTCTTCAAATTCTTAGTCTGAATAGCTGTAAGAGCTTTCTGATCAGTCTCTAGAATGAAATGTGCGCCCAGGAGGAATCTTTGTAGCTTTAGAATTGACCAAACCATCGCTAACAACTCACGGTCTAAAACCGAGTAGTTCCTCTCTGCCGCATTTAGTTTTCTAGAAATGTACATAACAGGATGCAGAGTATTTGCATATTCTTGCATCAGTGCTGCTCCAATCCCAGTGGATGAAGCATCACTCCGAAGAACAAAAGTCCTATCAAGAGTAGGTAATCTTAAGATGGGAGGAGAAGAAAATATATTCTTGATTTGGTCTAGTGAAGATTGGCATTCTTCAGACCAACGGACCAGATTAGGCGAACCTTTCTTCAACAATGTTGAGAGAGGTGCCATGATCGAAGATAAATTTGGAATAAATCTCCCATAAAATTGAATTAAACCTAAGAGACTCCTAACTTGTTTCTTCGTTTTAGGAACAGAGATGTTCAGTATTTTGGAAGTATTGTGGTCTTCTGTCTTCAAGAGACCATGACCAACACGATGACCCAGGAAAGAGATTTCACCAAAACCAACAAAAGCTTTAGAAGGTTTTGCTGTCAAATTATTCTCACGTAGAGTGGACAGTAAGTCATATAACCCTAAATAGTGATCTTCCCAGGTATCACTGAAGAGACAGATGTCATCTAAGTATGCGATGACATCCGAACGATGTGACAGAATTCGACGCATCATGCGAACGAAAGTGGCAGGGGCGTTCATGAGACCAAAAGGCATAACATTCCATTGAAATAGACCCCTAGGTGTAGAAAAAGCAGTAAGAGGTTTGGCATGCTCTGCTAAAGGCACTTGCCAATAACCTTTAGACAAGTCAAGTTTAGTGAAGAATCTAGAATTAGAAAGTCTAATCAGTAGATCTTCTAACAAAGGCATCGGTTCAGCATCGAACTTTGTGACCTGATTCAATTTGCGATAATCAACACAAATTCGTATGTTCTTATCCTTCTTCCGGACAATAACCATGGAAGAAGAATATGGTGAAGTCGATGGTTCAATTATATTTAATTGAATCATTTCATCCAATTCCTTTTCCACTTGCGACTGAAAGTGTATAGGAATAGGATACGGCCTAACCCTAATTGGATTATTGTCGGTAAGAATTATGTCATGTTCTATGACATCTGTGTGTCCAGGAATGTCAGTGAGAACATCCTGAAATGTTTGTAACATCGACAAGTCTCGTCGATGTTCGTCACCAGAAAGATTAGGAGAAACAGAAACGTTTTTCCAAGATTCCGTGGAATGTAATGGAACCACTGGAAGGGGAAGGTTGACATCAGAGAAGGTAGCTTCCTCATCCTGTATGACAGACAGGGATGAATAATGACCGTGAGGTGCAGGAGCATCATCCGTTGCCTGGAAAATAGGCAGCAAATAGTCCGGACGTTCGTGAAATTCCGAAAGCATGTTTATGTGGAAAGTTTTATGCTTTCCATCAATATCGACCACATAGTCAACATCGGAAATCCGAGAGACTATTGCATACGGACCTTTCCATGCAATAAGAAGTCTATTTTCCCTACTGGGGAGTAGGACGAATGCTTTGTCACCTGGACAAAGTTGTCGTAGACATCTATTCTTGTTAGCAAACTGTCTTGCCTTCTCTTTAGCAATTTCTGATGAAGCAGTTGCTAGCTTACATGCCTCAATGATCTTTTGTCTAAGAGCAATGACATACTCATATGAGGATTGAGTTTCATCGCTAATATCATCGGCAGTGATGAGATCGTGTAATAAAGACATAGGGCCGCGTGGACGCGCGCCAAAGACAAGTTCGAAGGGAGAAAATCCTGTGTGTTCATTAGGGACTTCTCTATAGGCAAAGAGAGCCGCGGGTAAAACCCTGTCCCAATCTTGAGGATGATCTTCAGTTATCTTACCAAGCAAAGTCTTGAGCGTTCTATTCAGACGCTCAACTAACCCATTAGACATAGGATGGTAGATACTACTGAGAGATCGTTCAATATGTAAGGTAGACATTACCTGTGACATAGTGTCAGATATGAGTTGAGTGCCATGGTCTGACAATATTTCTCTGGGGAACCCCAAGCGAGAAAATATCAACCAAAGAGCATCTGCGATATCTGTAGTAGATATGCTCTTAAGAGGAATAGCCTCTGGCCAACGTGTGCACATATCGACACATGTAAGGATAAACTGATGTCCTCTGGCCGACTTGACCTTAAAAGGGCCAATAATATCTATGGCCATTTTCTGAAACGGCCGAATAGGAATGTCAGCAGCCTGGATAGGCGCAGCATGTCGTGGTCCTCTAGATTTGACCTCCTGACATACCTTGCATGATCGGCAGTAAATACGAATGTCCTTATTGACAAAAGGCCAAAAGAAAGCCGCAAGGACTCTCGACTTCGTACGGGCAAAACCCATATGTCCAGCACATTGCGAGTCATGAGCATGTTGTAATATTTGCACTCTCATGCTCTTGGGAACAAGAATTTGCGAATGTGCCGACGTAGTCGAATCTTGTACCATACGTACAAGTACGCCGTTTCTCATTGCAATCCAAGATTTTCTATTTGTATCCTGATTCGGATCACCTTTCTTCGCAAGAACGAAGAATTTTTTTAAAGAAGGATCTTCTTCTTGCAATTTTATGAAAGAGTCACGAGTGATTACTAAGTGACTATCTTGGCTATCAACTTCATTATCACTATTCAGTGAAGTTTCGGGTGTTTGTAGAGCTTGTGCTCTTGTAACTACTGCATTTGTAGCTTGCATGTTATTATCTTCCCAAGCAGCAATCTGCTGTGGGGTACACTCCCTAACTCCGTGAATACGACCAATAATAAGGTCCGCAATAGGATTAGGTAAGAGACAAGCATGCACATCTCCAGTAAAGAAAGGAGTGGCAATGCGAATTACAGCAGTAGGATATTTTTCTAGAGTGCCGCCAAATGTGACACATTTAATAACCCTTCCTGTAGCACAAGATGGATCTACAAGCGATTGTCTAACACCAATAGTGGTGCATCCGGAATCGAAAAGTAGTGAGACCGGAGTATCATTAACAAGACCCTTATGTAGAATTAAAGAACCCCTCCCGTCATGCGCAACAGCAGCAGGAAGAGCGGGAAGTGGGTGACCACAACTCAAAGTAGTTATGGTACCCGGTTCGAATAAAGTACTGCATTGGGGGCATTTGTTTGCTCTCTCAAAGTCAAAAGCAGAACCAGTGACAGCGTCAAAGTTTTTACTATCAACAACATGATTACAGGCTCCCTCAGTTTCCTGTTGTACAGCATTAGCCTGCTGATATCTCTTTTTTTGTGTTGAGATCTACCCCGACTATTATTACCTCTGAAGTTATCAGAGTTATTATTATCTCTGCAGTTATTATTGTCTCTATTGTAATTGTTATCCTGGTTCGAATTCCAGTTTCCACGATTACTATCATGTTCACATTGATGCGAACATCTATTTGTTTGGTTCTGAGGTCTTCGGCAGGAATAACCTCTATTACCATATCCTCTTTTGAAATGCTTATAATTATTAGGGTGATAGTAACGACCACTATCAGGTTGTCTCCAATTCTTCGAAGAAGAATCACCATGAAATTGGTTTCCATGATTTTGACAGAAATTACCGCTACTCTTTCTATCAAAATTTTGTTGGAATCTACGAGCAAAGTTTTGACCATACGGAGCTGCCGAAGCAACTGGTAAACCTTCTTTCACCTTAGAGTTACCCATGGTTATGTGTGGGTGCGCAGTTACGTATTGGCAACAGAAATCTTCCATTTCTTTTATTGTTTTAGGTTTACGTTCATGAAGGAAAGCAAGGAAAGACTCATTGACAGACGACATGACTTTGTCTCTAAGTATTAAGTCCATAAGTCCTTCATAAGTTTTTTCCGTCTTAGATAGTTCAACCCATCGTGAGAAAGTAATGCGTATTCTTGCAATAAACTCGGAGAATTCAACTCCATTTTCAGGTAACATGTTTTTAAATTGTAGACGATAGCCGTCTTCGTTAAGCTGATATTTCTTTAACAAAGCGGCCCTGACAACCTCATAATTGTTCTTGTCAGGTTCATCCACCATATTTAATATACTTAGAGCTTTACCTGTCAGTATCCCTGATAACTGATAAACATATTTTGCTTTGTCTATGTTATGAGCTGTACATGCTTGTTCAAATCTGTCCAGATAGAACATTATGTCATCACTGGAAGGACTAAATGTTGGTAACTTAATCTTAAAAGTATCATTATTTGCCTTACCAGAAGATGAACCCTTGTTTGAATCATTACCATTACTCATGTTCGTCAATTTCAATTTTTCCAACTCTAAAGCTAAGACCTTTTCTTCATGTTCCATTTTTGCTTTCTCTTTCCTCTCATCAGACTCTCTCTGTAATCTTCTTTCCTCAGCCTGAGCCTCTATTTGAAGTCTTTCAGCTTCTTTCTCAAGTCTTTTATTCTCAGCCTCTTTTTCAAGTCTTTTATTTTCAGCCTCTTTTTCAAGTCTTTTATTTTCAGCCTCTTTTTCAAGTCTTTTATTTTCAGCCTCTTTTTCAAGTCTTTTATTTTCAGCCTCTAGCTGGAGTTTTCTTTCCTCAGCTTCTGATTCCCTTTTTTGTTTTTCCATTTCCATTTGGAATCTTTTTTCATCCACCTGCATCTGCAGTTTCTTTTGTTCAGCTTCCATTGCTTTATCATATCGAGCAGTTGCAAATTCTTCTAACTTATCACCAGTCTTCCCAAACAATTTACCCTGCTCAATAAAGTGCTCAAATGTAGACATGTTGTCTAACATATGAGTCCAAAACCTGAAATAATTAACTAATTTATTTCAAACCTAAGTGTAACAAGTCTTAATTAAGCACTTGTATATTCACATCACCTTATATTATCCCAGTCTCTGTGGGAAACAAGTCTCCAATCAAAGAACTTGTATATGAAATATCAGCACTCAATTCTTGATCATAAGTGCACTTCTCATTCAATAGTGCACGACACTATTCATCATTCATTTATCATCAGTGTAGTAGTAACAGTGCATTAGCATAGCCCATTAACTAATTACTATAACTGTAAACAATGACTATGTAAACACATGCAGAATGTAAACATTGAAAATGTAAACAATGCAAACAATGTAAACAATAACAATGTAAACAATAACAAAGATCAGCAACAATACAAAAACGTTCGCAGAAATCAACTAAAAATAAAGCAGAAATTAATGAAATATCACAAAAAATGTGACGATATCTGCGATAGAATTAAACAAAATACATGACACCACAGTGTATAAACAAAAATGTTGTATGAAACTAAATTATAGACAAGAGTAGGCTAACAAATACAAACAAATCAAAACAAAACTAAAGAATGCGAAATAATAACGAAAACAATATTAAAACATGTCATCACAGCTAACATAAATAGCAACAGAAGTCGCTTAGCAAATTCCAGTATCGGAAATTTGCAAACCCTACAGAAAACGCTCACAATAGACGACCTCTATGACGTGGCATAATCTAACGGAGACACCACCCAACCGAGAACCCGCTGAAATATAAACATATAAATATACAAATAACATATAGACATATAACATATAGAATGAGATGATACACAGAAGACTCAGCAGAAGTATAAGGGCACAGTTTACATACAAACAGGCCACTTAACTTATAGGCTTCCAATCGTAGAACAGCAGAAAAACGGATGTCAATCAACGTCCTAAAGAGCGAAGCTCCAACGATGATGGCACATCTGAACTGCTTCCACTGCTAACACGATGGTACAAGAGCTTCTGAAATACTGTGTGTTGAGTTGTTTCGGCACTTGACCTTCTAATCCAAAAGTAAGTTGATGGAAATCGGTACTTGGCCTTCTTCAGAAAACAACCCGTTTCAACCGGCACTTGACCTTCACAAAAACGACAGCACTGGAACCTTGACAGCAGCAACTTGCTTGACTTGCGTAAAAGATAACAGCAGTCCGAGTTATCCGGCAACATGTAACAACGCCGGGTACTGTCAAATTCTTGTTTCCGTCAAAAAATTGAAATTTTGACTTTTACCGGGCAACGCCGAGTACTTTGAAAATTTTGAAGATGTTGACTGTATTGAAGAATGTTAATTTCTTGAAGGATGCTGATGAATTCTTGTTGAAAATGAAGTGGGTAAGGGACCCCGTGTTTGCTGGTACCAGAATCAAACCAGCTTATGGCCACCAAATGATGCGTGATGCCATATGATGATGGATGGTATCCGCATGTCTGGTTTTGTGTAGTGTGCAGATGTGTTCAGTCAAAACAATGTTCATACAAAAATAACAGGGCAATCCACATAGGACGTCAGTAAACTCACGACGTATAAAGTCAATGATTCTTGAAACAGCCGTTGACGTTTTTCTTCATTATTTATTGTGGACGCCACAGTGACAAAATGGTTACGCGAATATGTAGGCACATCAAACAGTCATTATCACAGCAACATTCAATACAGCAATAGACGGTAGACAGCATTACAATGATGAGTCAGATGCATGTTATATTTCATAGTGCTGTAAATGTAGTCAGGTGAAAAACTCCATCCTTTTCTATAACAGCCAGGAGATAACCAGATGTATGAGATCAGTTCACCCTCCTTAGTCTGACTTCAGCAAGACAGACACGTCTGCCGAAGTATAAATAATGTCCTCAAAAATATCCTCTAGATAATAAAGGTTTTTCAAACCTAGTTCATTTAACAAAGTAGCAAGTAATGGTCCTTGGGACCTGCATCAACCGATGCAGTACAATACAGCGACATGTGAGCTAGGAAAACATCTCGTGACGACGACTTTCGAAGACAGGCTATGAATCGAAATCGTTCACGACCAAAAATCGATAGAGTTAATGAAAAAGTCAATTTACCTTGCTTTCATGAAATACACAGAAATATCACGCCTCCCGGCATGTGGGAAACACTAGAGGTATTATCTCGAATAAACGAAATATCCATTAAGAGGACTACACATCCCTGACAGAACAAAAAAATAGCGGAGATCCCCTCTTCAACGAGGCATCTCTTTCGCCATTCCAAATCGCTCACTCCACTAGTGGTGGGCGGAAACCGATCGACCAAGAAGCAAGACAAGTCATGCGCAGTCCAGCGCAAAATGACCACAGCTCAAACTTAACTGCATTCGATACCAACGCGAGAAGACAAATGCTTACCGAGAAAAGTAACTATAAATTTCAAGCAGTTGTTGCCCTTGCGTTATAAAATAGATATTGTAATAAAATGATGTTGCGAGAATTTATCACGCAACAATATCATATGATGTTGTATTAAAATATTGGTAATTTCTTTGAAACATTATGATGTTCATTTTGACGCATCATTTGATTGCTAAATATATATTTTTGTGTGGAACATATATGACTGTTTCGAATGTACCAGTCCAATTTTTTATGCAATTGTATATTATTCTGTTTTGATTGTGTGTAACATATGTGTTGGTAATAATTTGTATGTAATTTTTGATAAATGCAGTGAGCGGTGTCAAACCTGTGCTCATTTTTTCTGTATATTTTTCGGATTGTAGCTGTAATTGTTAGGATAATTATATAAATTTATTGTTATGTTGTGTAATATGATTTTGTAGAATTATCTTGCAGTATCAGAAATAATTGTGTATTTAAATTGTTAGAAACATTGATCTTGTCAGAACATAGTACTTAGTATTTTAATAATAAGATTTTTTCAACATTTTTGCAACAAATTAATTTGATAAATATTTTTTATAAAAACTTTGAAGATATTTTTATAGGATCTTTTTCATATATTATTGTACCAATGGATTTTGGATTTATTTATACTATATATATAGGCTGAGTAAGATATAAATTTACAGTTAAATAACACTGAAGCTCAACGCTATTGTTAATCAGAATTAACTTATAAATTAAATTGAACTTTTTTTTTCTTTTGGTAAAATTGATATACACATCTGATACTTTTATTTGTTAAAAGATGGACAGATTGTTGTAACATTATGTTATGTTTGTATGTTGGTAAGTTGATATACAGATGATATTGTATTTTTCTTAGTTTTTTTTTGGTGATGTATTTAAAAAAAAAAAAAAAAAACTTACATGTTTTGATTTAAGTGTTTGTCTAGAGATAAGATATTTTATGCTTCTCTAATTTGGTTAGAAGTTAATTTCATTGTTAGTTTATTAGTTATGACTTAGAATTACTTAAATAATAATTTTATTTTTTGATAACTTATCGTTCTAAAATACTTTGTATGGTAATTTAAAAAAAAAGAAAAAATTGTTTTTTGGCATTGTAAATTATTTTTGTGTGCCCTATGATTGAAAGGGATATTACTTCTTTGGAAGTTTGTCTTATTTGATATTATGATGTATTTTTATTATTTAGCGGTTGATTTTGCGTTAGGTCAAATCTTAGTTATCGCAAATGCTATTATTTGTTTGGGTAAAGTTTATAATTTATTTTCAGTTAAGTATAACTTTTGTAACTTAGTTAAATTACTTATTAGATTTTGTTTAGTTATGAATTATTCGTTTTGTGCTGTTAGTATGGATATACTTTGACATTTTGTTTTGTGCCTTGTAATCATGTTTGTATTTAATTTTTGGAAGATATTGTTTGATCTAAACATTTATTAGTATGTATTGTCATTGACTTTCTATGCGTTCATACCTTTGCTTTCCATTCGTCTTTAATGACTATCCTTCATTTCATTCTATCTTTTTCTTGTCTTTTCGATATGTGTTCATATCTTGTTTATATTTCTGTACCACATCTTCGTTTCTTTTCGTTCTACTTGTATACTTCTCCTTCTTTCTATACTTATACTTTCATTCGTTGTATTCTTGAGTTAATTATATAACTTAATATAATGTAACTAGTATTTTGATAAATTTGTATTTATTGTACATGAAATTGTTGTTCTTATTGGTTATCTTGTGCTATTGTTAATTGTTTCTCATTTTCCGATTTCTTACTTTTCTTTACTACAGATCATTCTTCTGTTGTTTGATCTTGTTCTTTCACTTTCTATTGGTTGTTACTTGTACTAAATGTACTTAGCTTAGTGTTCTATTAAGATTAATTTTGGTATGCTTGTATTATGATTGATGCTTTTGTTGTAATTTACATCGGTAACATTCATTGGGATATTTGATTGATTATGTTTGATGTTTTAGTTGTAATATTACATTTATTGCTGATATTTCGGGTGGATGTACATTTTTTGATAGGTACATTTTTGGATAGATACATATTTTTTGGTAGCCATATAATATAATTTCATTTATCTCTAAATTTTTGGGACTTATATTTTCAATAAAAAAATGATAAATCATTTTTTTCCCGGGCGGTGTGGCAACTGTTACAGAGTAAATATTATCAAGGGGAAGTGATCTTGTAAATGTTAAGCAAATAGATTCGATTACGGGTTATGTTGCTTGGTTAAGCTGATGTTAAGTTAAAATAGTATTAGGGGAATTCCCTCGTGTGATCGAGAAGTTTCCAAGTGGCGAACACTGGTCAGTTCAAATCGCGGAGATGTTTTTTTCTGTGAACTGTCTTGAGCTGTGAGTAAGCTCGTGTGACTAGCCCATGCAATTATCGAGACTGAGTTGTGTTTTTTAAACAACCGAGTCTCGTGTCTTTTTTGGCGGGTCTAGTGTGTGAACTAATAGCAGTCTGTTTTTGGGTACCGACGGGAGAGGTCGGTTCTACAGTGTGTGTTTTGAGAATGCCTGCGCAGTGCAAAAGTTTGAGGCCATTATTTGTGTAGGCCTATGATTTCTGAATTTATTGGAGAATTGTGTTTGTGAGTATTTTTGATGAGGTAAGGATCCAGGACATTTGTTTGAATATATAAATGTCAAGATGAGTGAAGGCGAGATTACTGCAGATTGCCAGGGAGTGCAGTCTTGCGAGAAATTGCCGAAAGTATTCACCATTGATGTAGTTAGCACGGCGAGGATGATGTCCGTTGGCTAACCGGATCTATATGATATTTGAGGAGGCAATTGTTATTTTGAAAGGATCCACAGTTATATTAAAGCGCCAAGGTTGAGAGCGTCTTTGATGAAGCATATTTAAGGAGGCCATTATTTATTGGACAACCGTTGCTGGGAAAAGGGATCCATTGTCCGTTTATTGTGATGCTGATGTTGGAGGCATCATTGGAGAGGCCATTTATTATTTACATTAGAGCGCCAATGTTGAGAGCGTCTTTGATGAGGCATATTTGAGGAATTCATTATATAAGCACGGTGATGCCGACCGTTGCTGAGAGGATCCAGTATTAATATTATTATATTAGCACGGGGATGCCGACCGTTGCTGAGAGAACAGTAGTAATATTATATAGCGCTCATGATTATGAGAAGTGGAGATGTGACTGGAGTACTGTATTATTGTATTGCTATGACTTGTACTTAATTGTGACTGTGTATTCTGTGTATTTCATGAACGTGTTGTGGTGTAAATAAACGTTATTAACAGTACACCTGCCGTTACACCATTCCATGCCTCTGATGTGTGTATCTGTGGCGTGTGAATGCACCACGCACACTCACTACAACATTTAACACGGTAGGAGAACAGTAGGCGTGATTATAGTCACGCATGACCATAAATAGCCATTAAACTATTAAGTGAGTAATTATCAATGGTTGACCAATAACAGACGTATCAGTAGTAACGTCAAACATAGTTGTATCAGTGATGGCAAAAAGAATATATATTAACACCGGGGCACACAAATTTGTTAGAATATGATATGAAACTACTAGACCCAACACCCATCTGTATGAGGGCCTATTCTATCCCATTCGCAAAAGAAAAAGCTTTGAAAGAGGAGATAGATTATTTGTTACAAGAAGGGATTATTTCTCACAGTGAATCTCCTTATAGCTCTAGTGTGGTTTTGTTGAGAAAACCATCTGGGGAACATAGACTGTGCATAGATTACAGGAAACTGAATGCTGTCACAGAAAGTCAGGTGGATCCATTACCTGATACTAACCAACTGTTTGCCAGACTGAATAAGGCAAAATATTTTTCCAAGGTAGATCTCAGTAAAGGGTATTACCAGATCCCAGTGAAGCCTGAGATTCGACCTTATCTGGCGTTTAGCACATCGGAAGGGCATTATGAATTCAACATGTTACCGTTTGGGTTGAAAAATGCGCCGAGTGTGTTTTCCAGAATGATGCGAAAACTGTTGGAACCGCTGAAAAATCCATGCATCTCCAATTTCATGGATGACATTCTTATCGCGACGGAAACATTTGAGGACCATGTTAACTCTTTGAACATGCTGTTTGAGAGACTCAGAGAGGCAAACTTGACTGCTAGACCAACGAAATGTTGTATAGGATGTAAGGAACTAGAATTCTTGGGACATACCGTACATCAGGGTAGCATGACCCCTGACCCCAAGAATCTGGAGAAATTGCAGAGAGCACCCAGACCACAGACCAAGAAAGATGTGCGATCTTTTGTGTCACTTTGTGACTTTTATCAAAAATATATTAAAAACTTTAATTCTGTGTGTGAGCCTCTGACAGATTTGACTCGTAAAGGAAAACCTGATAAGGTTGAGAAGATTGAATGGTCGGCACAGTGCGAATTGGCTTATAATGAGTTGAAAGAAAAACTCACTAGCAGGCCTATTTTGGAATTTTCCTGATTTGACTCAGAAATTCGTGGTAAGAACGGACGCTAGTAATGTGGGCTTGGGGAACACTTTGTTACAGAGTTCCTCTTCACCAAATGGGGAATTAAACCCAGTCGCTTATGCCAGTCGCAAGTTAAACAGAGCGGAACAAAACGACTCTGCAATTGAAAAAGAATGTCGTGCGTTAGTCTGGGCGATTAAGAAGTTCCAGATCTATTTATATGGTAGAACTTTTGTGGTCCAATCAGATCATCAGCCGTTAGTATTCTTGGCACAGGCAAAACATGGGAACACCCGTTTGCTAAGGTGGTCTTTACTCATTCAACCATATTCGTTCACCATTGAATACATTCCGGGTTCGCAAAATGTTGGGGCAGACTTTTTAAGTAGACACCCTCCAGAAGAAACCCAGAATAATCCTGTAGAGTAGTTGAGTTAGTTGATCAAATGTGTATCACAGATTTTAAACTAGCACATGGGTGCATGTTCTTAACAGGGGGGATGTGTGGTGAGATCAGTGATACAATTGATCAGAATTTCATTAATATTTAACTAAAGATTTAAAATGTAGTAAAAATTATCATTGGCCGGTAGATATTGCCCACCGATTTCACCTCCGCCTGGAATCGTTCTGGTATTGAAAAATAAACCCGATAAGAAAAGGATAGCCTATTTCATAGAACGCATTGCCTTTGTCGTCACTCCGTCTTGGGAAGAATAAATTAACATGAAACAGTTTGCGCGATGCAAATACTTCTTTCATTCATTGGAGCGGCAGACGAAATAGACACTAAGGGGGAGGGTAATCGAGTGAGAGAAAAATTTAACTACGGTAGTGTATTGTATCTAGACGCATAATAACCTTGAGTTTGAAAATGTGCGCTATTGCGTGAGAAAAGTCATTCCGTGTTACCCCGCCACTTCGTTAGACTAGACATGCAGTTAGCGACGATTCAAATTAGTATTGAGAGAAGGGGGGAGTAAGGAAAACGATACCGAAAGTGAAACTGACTTTCTTTATAAACTAAAAAGGATAGTTTGGAAGGATAGAATTAATATTATTACCTATAAAAATCCTCCATAGTCCTTATAATATATTAGAAGATAGATTTTATTAATATTGTGATA
Source organism: Oreohelix idahoensis (assembly GCA_024509875.1). Taxonomy (NCBI): domain Eukaryota; kingdom Metazoa; phylum Mollusca; class Gastropoda; order Stylommatophora; family Oreohelicidae; genus Oreohelix; species Oreohelix idahoensis. The sequence continues at coordinate 172,561 of JAMPIV010014909.1, forward strand.
AAATATAAGAAAACCCAAAATGCAAGGAAAAAGACAAAAAGGTTAACGACACTAAAGACTGACATAAAACTTATATAGGCTGATAGGTTATAGTCTTCTTACCAATAATATCTTTCTATATCAAAAATCGCTCAAGTAATAACTAAAATATGGTAGAAATACTAAATATTCTGGTACAGGTTGACAAACGGACGATCGTTCTTGCTTAATTTATTGGTAACATTTTGGGGACGCAATTTGGAAGAGACATAGGAGTGATTCAAATCTGATTGGTTGACACTAGGAGTAAGGGAGAGGCAGGAAAATGTTAGCCCAAAACTAAACATCTTTTTGTATTGGAATAGCTAAGGCAGACTGACCAATGGACTACGAGACACATAGTATGTTTGGGGTTTTGTTTTTGCTTTTCAAAAATAAATTCAAAATTTGGTAGTCGCCTGAATTTCATTGGCCAGCCCAAATAGATATTAGCAAAAGCTTAGAAGGCTCGTGGCCATTTGAATATAAATTTTCTGTATCCAAGTACGATGAGAACAGAAGTGTTAATTGTAAAACAAATAATAAAATCTAACAGTCTGGACAACGGCAGAGAAACTTAGGCCATATTTGCCAGTCATCGTCACTTGTGTTATATTTCATTTAATTTGTGGTAAGAATGATTTATTTATTAATATGCCTTATTAAAACTGCAAAAAAGCTAGATAATGCTATTGGGAAAAGTGAAGGACATGCCGGGAGCAAAAATTATGGAGTCCTCAAACTGAACTGTATTTGAATGTTGCATATTGTTATTATTATTATAATAATATCAGAATATGTTAGCAAGCCTCTGTGTTCCATGAACACTCATCAACATGCCTAGAGCGTTTATAGTTAGGAACAGAAGAGAAAATCATACAAAAGGAGATGTGTTTACTCCACGTTATTGTATTGAAGAAAACTATGTAAAATAACAGTGGCGTATCCGCCATATGGACCTGAGGTGTGGTCACAGTAGGATGTGAAGTCATGAATTAGGGGCTGGTGCATTTGTATGCACACGAGGCTGACCCCATCCCATCATGTATAAATAGTTAATAGACGTCTCAATCAGATGTGAAAAGGCCAGGGTGTCTTTTTATTGCAGGGTTTTATTTCCTGTTACCAGCCGGTGACAGGAAACCTGATGAATATATGTGAAGACAGAAAGTCTCCAGTGAAAGTTTATACTGTCGGCAATTAGCCAGAAGGAGCTTCTGTGTACTGACATATTCTATGCAGAGCAGTGTTGGACGTTTTCATCTTCATAAAAAGAATATAAGGTGATGTGCCATTAGCTGGGCCATCTGACATTTCATCGGGATAAAAAGTGTTTTTCCAGAAACAATTAACTATAAGGATAGAGGGCATGATGATAACCACAGCTCTTCCTATAAATGACTTACGCTATTATGTATTAAAGACCAGTCTGTGAATACACCTACAGGAACAATATATTAATATTATTCTTATCGGACAAAGAGTCCAATTTTATTTAAACAGTACTTGTAAGATATATTTTCCTCATTTTCAAAGACCTGTCCAAAAGAGATTGCAGGACAGGCAGATTAAAATTATAAAAAAAAAGAATTAATGTTCAAAAATTTAAACACAGACTTATTCCTTTAATTATAGTGAGTTATAGTGTGTTGTGTTCAGTTCACCCCTAGACACTAGTCACATCATACACCAGACACTAGAATTAAAATACAGCCCGTGTGAGATATCGGGAGGTAGCGTTAGGTCCCTGAGAATTCATCACCATCATCATCATCTATTAGACTCAGGGTCTTACATTTGCTTGACCTCACACAGTTGACACATACACAGAAATCTTTCTTTTAGTTATAACATCTTAACCTCCCTAGAAAATTACACTTGCTACACTGTAATGTAAACATATATGTCTGATTTAATAAAATATGTTAAAATTGGTATTTTATACAATTTATGCATAGGATCTTGTTATGTACCCTTTTAGGTTCCTGGCTACAGGTAACAGCTTTGCTTCCATTCACTTTGAATACCTGCTGGGGAGGACAACAATTGGCTGCCTTGTGAAAGAGACATGTGAGACACTTTGGGAGTCCTTGCTTCCAATATACTTGAAGCAAAAGACAACAGAAGAATGGGAAGAAGTAGCTAACCAGTTCTACAGAAACACAAAGTTTCCTAACTGTGTGGGTACAATAGTTGGAAAACATGTTCGCATTAGAAATGTACAACACTCTGGTTCAATGTACTTTAATTACAAACATTTCTTTTCCATTGTGCTTCTTGGTCCTGTTGATGTTGACTACTGTTTCACAGCTATCGATGTGGGGGCTTATGGGAAAAGTAGTGATTCTAATGTGTTCAAAAACTAAGTTTTGGGCCAAAAAGTGGATAAAAACAAAATGAATTTTCCTCCACCTAAACAGCTACCCAATGATGACAATGGAACCCCTGTGCCATTTGTGATTGTTGGAGATGAGGCCTTTGCACTATCTGCAAGGGTCATCCGGCCATATCCACAAAAAAACCTTAGCTTGAAAAAAAAGTATTCAGTTATAGGTTAACTAGTGCAAGAAGAATGGTAGAGTGCACGTTTGGAATCATGGCCAATAAATGGCGCATCTTCCATAAAGCTATGGAAGTCGACGTCAACTTTGCACAGTTGATTACCGAAACATGCTGTGTATTACATAATTTTGTTAGAAACGAAGATGGTTTTCATTTTGAGGATACTCTATTCGAGTGCCCTTTGGACAACATTCCTCAGCATGGAGTGCGGGGAGACTTTAGTGGAGTCTCAAACAGAGAGTACTTTGCAGATTATTTCTCTTCTTCAAAGGGTTCAGTTCCATGGCAGTATGACAAAATTTGAGTGTTAAATATTTTTAAGTATATAGCTGCCATTCAGTTACTTAAGTTGCTGTATGATATGGTTGTTAACTAACCATGAATGTTAATAAATAAATATTGCACACTACAGCTTATGAGTTATTAATTAACAATAATTTACCAGGTTAAACAGGTTTAAACACAGAGTGTTTTAAAAAAATTAATTACCTTTCTGTCCTTTCTCCTGTGCCTCAAACTTTTCCCATCCTGGATATAGGGCTCTGTAGACTTCTTCCCACAATTTGATTTTTAGGATTCTATTACTATATTCTGGAAGCGCTGAGTTGTAAAGACCTGGCCTTTTTTCCACTTCAATTATTAACTTTTCGGCTTCGAAATAACTCATTTTCTCGCAAATGCTCTTGATAAATACAAATTCAGAATAGAAATGCCTGGACAGTGGACAACGCAAGTTCGTTTGCTAACATACTTGGTCACGTGATAAAACTCAAGGTTATATAGCCCAATCATATATAAACGCCGGCGATACCCGAAGAAAATGGAACCAGTTGCGTTGTTTTCTACGCGGCGGGAAAAACCTCGCTCGTCTGTCTACTTTCTCTAAATCCCTACTGTTTCATTTTCCATGCGCGAGCTACGCGTAGCAAGAAAACGCTCGTCTGCACAAAGCCTTATGCAATTTAGAAAATAAACATATATTATAATGGGACAAAACAATTTAGGCACAAGTAGATCTACAAGTAGACAGCACAAAGAAAACAAATGGTTGGTGAAATTTTACATATATATGCTAGGTGTAAAAAAAGGAGAGGGGGATGGGTGTGGACAGAGAAGTAAAGTCGAAAAGATTTATCTTAAAAACTCACATTTAGCTTGACAGTATATTAATCATCACCCCCCCCCCCCCCCCCCCCCCCCCCCCCAAAAAAAAAAAAAAGCATATAATTTAAACATTGGACTTTTGATGCATCACAGAGGAGCTAAGAAGTAAAATATTCTGTATGCTGGGTTGCATTACTAACAATGTTCTCAACGAATAACCACTTATTTTTTTCGTTATTTTGTGAAGTGATTCTTGGCTTTTTAAAATTTCTGACACCTTTTTTTAATTGTGTGAAGTTTTGTAACATTTTATATTGTTTTAAACTGAAACAATTTTCCATATTGACATATGTGGCGCCCATATGTCAATTTATGTTACAGAGTGAAAGAAGAAAGAAGGTATTACTTTTACTGGCATGATTTTTTTCTTCGAAAGTTATACAACTTAAAACAGGCCATACAATAAAGAAGGTGTGTTCTTGTTTTAATGTGAAGTGTCACGAGTCAAGTCAATACAAACCTCACATTACAGAAAAAAATTATTATATTTTAATAACTGCGCTGATAAAATTATCAAAATTCGTGTACAAATCTGTTTCCTATTATATGCCAATGGTATATGTTATTCACCACAAGATAAGATTATATTACAGGTGAAGGAAATGTTTTGTCGGCAAACAAACGATAGAAAATACAATATTTATACAAAATGTAGGACAAGAAAAATAACATGCAAACCATAGTATTTCCATAGTCAATCTTTAGGTAAGCTTAATATTCAGTCTGTGACAATTTTAATTTTAATTTAAAAAAAAAAAACAACAAAAAAAAAACACTGTGTTACTAGTTAATAATGGCATCGAGAATCAGAGATCTAACTCTGACAGATCTGAGAAATGAATGTCGGGGCAGAGGTACGAGATTAAGTGACGTAAGTACCCGGCTTTGCCCGGTTAATCTAGGAAAGGTTTTAAAAACTTCTGAAATTGTAAAAATTAAAACTGATGTTTTGATATTATATTAACTTATTGGTATTTTCTACATGTATTATTGCAACATTATTCCAGAGCTGTTTGATAAACAAAATTTTTTGGTGCTGCTGTATGAGGCAAAAATGAATACATTTCTTGGCATGCCCACTCTGGAACAAGCAACATGCAGATGTCCGTGTGAAAAGCAAGGGTTTTCTAAGTTTATCCCTGCTATTGTCCTTCGGCCTTGGCTATCTTTGACAATGTCAATGGACTTGTATGCTGTGGCAATGCCTGGCGGCTGCTTCTGCATCTGGAGATTAATATTACTGACACCGTTATTTTTAGGCGCCAGAATCGCTTGCTCACAAAGCCATTTCTGATTTCTAAAATTGATGTAAATGTTCGGAAAAACGGTGTATTGTAAATCTTGAACAGTCATGACCGCACTGAAAAAATTCAGTGGCAACGAAATCAGATTAGTTGTAAGAAATTAGCACACACCTTGATGAGTAAAGTTGTATGAAGTTGTATCTTCAAGTAAATTAACTCGCATATTGATGGCCAGTCCCATTTGTTGAATTTGTTGCCAGAGGTGTGGTTATCTGAGACAAGCATTTAATTCGTCGGTCGGTGTTGATAGTAGAATAGCTGGTAATGTTTGACGAAAGTCACATGAAAGCACTACCACAGCTACTACCATTGGAAGGGTATTTCCCTTAATATCGTGCAGAATACTATCAAGAGCTTCAAGAGCTCTCTTATGTGACAAAGTTCACTCATCTCATTCAAAGACTTTGCATTTTTTTTTAGCACTTAGATGCTATTCCATATAACGCAATTACAAGAGCTATCTCATTTTGCTTCTAAAATTTAGAAAGAAGCGAATTAATAAGCATTGTTTTTCCAGTCCCACAAGACGAATCAAGAAAGAATAGTCCATCACTTCGATTTTTTATCAACTCCAGAATTGCATTATATGCCGATGTTTGACCATCAACTAAGAGAGGCTGTTTGCTTTCAACAAATATTTCCAATTCATCAATGTCGTAGTTTGTCTCCCACAAAATGTCTCGATCAAGTATCTCAGAAACAGTTCGCATAGTTGCATAAAAAATACAAATGCATTGAATGGGAATACTGGGTATGTCTGTTAGATTAAGGCGTATATTAAAATTTAAAAGACATTTTTGTCTAGAATAAGTATTTTTTGTATCCTTTTTATAATTACATTTTGTTTCCTTTTGGTTAGGTGCGCACCGTTTAACCTATTCATTGGCTCCGTCAGTTATATTAGGGGGCATGAGAAAATATTACAGACCGTGCAGTCAAGAATAAGGATATTTTATTTGGTGTCTTCTAAAACTATGTATCAGATCCTAAACAGTTAGAAACTTGTAAAATTATTCTTTTTTTTTTTTGGTTCGGTTTTTGCCTTCTTCTGGCAAGACGCGTTCTCAACCTATTTGGTTATATCAGAGCGCATTTACCATTCCAAAAAAAAAAGTCAACTCTTTTGACTGCTAACCTGATCAAAAGGACTCGTCAGCTATGCCAACTCCCGAGCTTGTTGTTTTAATGACGTTTGATATAACACAACATACATGTTAATATACACATAGCAATAATAACTTAAATACATGTACTACACAAAACTAAATTTTGTTTTAGATCTTCACTTAAAAAAAAAAAAAAGTTTTGCCTCGTTTTGGCGAGGTGCGTCCCGTTCAACCTAGTTGCTTATATTAGGTCGAATTAAAAGTATGCATTGATATTATTAAATTACGCTGTAAAATAAAGAAAACTGAGTTTGTAGTCATATATATATATATATATATATATATATATATATATATATATATATATATATATATATATATATATATATATATGACCACGTCAACAGTCTTTTCCAGGTCAGCGCAGCAGGCCCGTAGCTTCTGCTTGAGCTCAGTACCCCTTGGCCAAGTCATCCGTCGTGGGTCATCATTTGCCTGATATATATATACTCGTATATATTTATATATACTACTCGTCATAAGTCAAGGGCCACTTAGAAAAACCTTGGTTGAAACCATAAAACAAATCTGATATAAACGTAATTCGTATCAGTCAAAACGGCATTTATTGAATACCAAATTGACATGTCACGTAAAGAAATGGAAACACACATTCAAACGCAATGAAGCTGTGAAGTGTGTCACCCACCTTTTCAAAAGTCACACAATAGATATTGGACAAATAGACATTTAAAAATCGGGTATGACCACCGTTTGCAGCAAGGCATTCAAGACAGCGTAGACGCATCGAGTCCACAAGGGTCCGAAGAATATCCTGAGGAACAGCTTGCCATTCCTGAAGCAGAAATGTAGTCAGCTGTGCAACATCCATTGGCAGGGGGTGATTTGTTGACAATCTTCGATCAAAGACATCCCAGAGGTGCTCAATCGGAGAAAGGTCAGGTGAATCAGCTGGCCACGCCATCATGATGATCCCATGTTGCTGAATAAACTCATTCACCACACGAGCTCGATGGAGTCGAGCGTTTTCATCTTGGAGGATGGCATTACCACCTATGGCCTCCAGAGCAGACTGAACAATTGGTCTCAAGATTTCGTTCTGGTATCTTGGGCCGGTCAAGTTGCCTTGGATGATGTAGAGTGGGGTCCTGCCGTGTCTGTAGAAGCCTCCCCAGACAATGACAGAACCCCTACCATAACGATCCACCTCTCGAATTGTGTCATCAGTAAATCGCTCTCCTGGTCGTCTCCATACTCGAATCCTGCCATCATTGAATGACACAGTGAAGCGAGATTCATCAGTGAAGAGAACTTGACTCCATTGTTGCATAGTCCATCGGATGTGCTCGCGACACCAAGCAACACGGGCTCTGCGATGAGCAGGGGTAAGAGGGATTCTGACTGCAGGACGTCGAGCAGCAAGTCCAAATTCATGTAAACGTCTGCGAATGGTGCTTGACTGACATTAACGTTTAGTTTGTCTCAGCTGACATCTTAGAGTGGGACAAGTCACTGTTCGATGGCGCAGGGCTGACAACAAGAGGTACCGGTCATCATGTCTATTGGTGCATCTAGGGCGATCTGGCCGGTGGCCTGAAATCTCTCCAAAATTCTTTGGATAGTAGAGTGTGACACTGCAAGCGGTCTAGCAACCTCACGGACAGATAAACCACTTTCAACCCCCGCTATAGCTCTCATTCTTTGTGAGGTGTCAAGACTTCTTCTCGGTGGCATGGTTTTTGCAAGTGATGACACTACCCTAAGTCTGCTGATTGTAAAACAAATTAAGAGTGAACTCTGTTCACGAAAAGTTGCCATTGCACGTGGAATGTCAATCAACACGATTACTTCACCTGTTTGGTTGTACGGAAGTTTGAAAAAACAGATTAAAAATGTGAATTTATGGTCAGCAAACCAAATTGCACGTGATCACCATGGTTGTCGGTGAGTTGTTTTTATGCTTAACGTGCATAGAGGACTGTCAGAGGTAGATATTGCACCCATTTTTACTAAAAATTTCCTTCATTTAATCATTCTACGCGCTTATATAAAAGTGTATTGAAAATAATAGGGTGGCCCTTGACTTTTGATGAGTAGTATATATATATATATATATATATATATATATATATATATATATATATATATATATATATATATATATATATATATATATATATATATATATATATATATATATATATAATATATATATATATATATATATATATATATATATATATATATATATATATATATATATATATATATATATATACTGTTCAAAAAAAGAAATGCAACATTATTGCAGTGGTAATGGACACCGAATTTCAAACTTGTACCAAAATATTTTTTTTTACGGAATTAATGTTTCAATCTTGGCATGAAGAAACTTTCAGACTTTAACAATGAAATGATGTTCAATAAATTTGGTTTGGACTTTTATTCTTTGCCACTGAGGCCTCCGTTTCAGTAAAGTGTATGGCCTCCTCTGGCCTGTATCAGAGAGCGACATCTCCTTGACATGGATCCGATTAGCCGTTGGATCTGTTGTTGTGGGATGGCTGCCCACTCTTCCCGCAGTGCAAGAGACAACTGTCGGAGATTGGCTGGAGCCACGTCTCGCTGGCGAAGTCGTCTGTCGAGTTCATCCCATAAGTGTTCTATGGGGTTCATGTCTGATGACATGGCTGGCCACGGAATGGTCTGGACGTTGTTGTCAGCGAGGAACTGGGTGGTGAGTTGTGCCACATGAGGTCGAGCGTTATCCTGCTGAAAAATCGACCCTCGTGCAGCCAGAAGTGGAAGGACGTGAGGACGAAGAATTTCAGCGACGTATCGTTGGGCATTCAGGCGTCCTTCGATTTGCACCAGGTCACTTCTTCCCATGAAGTTGATCGCCCCCCCACATCAGTACACCTCCACCACCATGTGGGGGAGCCTCATCAACGCTGTTCTGGGCGTAGCGCTCATGGACTCTGCGGTAAACTCTTCTCCGTCTATCGTGTCGCTGGAGCACAAAAAATGATTCATCACTAAACCAAACCCGTCTCCAGTCATTCCCAACGATCCATTGACGATGCTGGTTCGCCCACTGCAGTCGGTTCTGGCGATACCGGTCCGTAGGAACAGGACCTCTGTAGGTCTTCTAGCCCAAAGGCCAGAGTCGTGCAGCCGGTTCCGGACCGTTTGATCTGTAATTCGACGAGCTGCTGACATTGACTGGACTGTGGAGGACGCAGATGCAAGTCGATTCCTGAGGTGACGCAGCCGTATGAAGCGGTCTTCGGCAGGAGTTGTGACTCTGGGTCTTCCACTGCGCGGCCGGTCTGCCACTGAGCCAGTTTCTTGAAATCGCCTCCAAAGGCGACTAATTGTGCTTCTAACCACATTAAATTGTCTGGCCACTACACTTTGTGACTGTCCAGTCTGTAAACGTCCAATGATGATCAGTCGTTGTTCTGTAGTGAGATGAGCCATACTTGCGCATTGAATTTTCAACTGAATTTATTCGAGGAGCGTCAATCTTTTATAAGCATTCAATAATATGGTCAGAGAGTTGTGCGTTCAGTAAGTTTCACAGGATTCTCATGAACCTGTCACGAGTTATTGTCAAAAATGTTGTTCTGACCTTGACCTCTTTCATGACCTCACGAATCATGAGGTGAGTACAATTCAGGTAACCACGAGAAGTTAATGACCAGGTGGACACAGTCGATATGTTGACTGATGTCCAATCAGCGAATATCTTTTATAAAAGTAACACCAAAAAAGTTGCGTTTCTTTTTTTTTGAACAGTATATATATATATATATATATATATATATATATATATATATATATATATATATATATATATATATATATATATAGAGAGAGAGAGAGAGAGAGAGAGAGAGAGAGAGAGAGAGTAGCTGCCTCTATTTTGACCATTTCCAGTAAATTCCTTTAAGGTAAGCAATACTTATAACATTTCCTTGTATATTATTTTTACTCTGATGTCCAATGAGTTGCAACATATTTCCATTATAATATACAACAAATATTTTGTCACAATGAAACAATTACAATTTTAGCTAACTAATAGGTACAGCCTTTGCTGTTCTCAACAACATTTGGAAGTCTTCCCAGTACAGCACAAACACCAAATTAAGATTATATGAGAGCTGTGCACTTTCTGTGCTTCTCTATAGTGCGGAATGTTGGAGAGTAACAGAGAAGAAAATGTCGAAACTGTCCTCCTTCCACACAATCTGCCTAAGGAAAATTCTCCGAATCTTTTGGCCAAACACCTTCAGCAACCAAGAACTACTTATTCGGAGTAACCAGGAGGACATGCACACCATCATAGCTGGCAGACGCTGGAGTTCGGTTGGTCACGTCCTCAGAAGGAACCCTGAAACCATCACAAGAACAGCTATGCTATGGACGCCCGAGGGAAAGCGAAAGAGAGGCCGACCGAAAACAACTTGGCGGAGAACTGTGGAAGCTGAGATGCAAAGAATGAACCACAGTTGGGGCACTGTACGAAGGATGGCCGCCGACCGAGTAAAGTGGAATCAATTTGTTGCTGCCCTACAAGACGCCACCAGGCGTGATGGCCGCTGACTGCTTTGACGGTTGGCGGCTATGGATCAAAGAAGAAGAATAGGTACAATGTTGACTGGACGTTCACGCAAAAGTTGATCAGTGAACCATAGAGAAAGCTCGTAGAAAATAATAATTGATTAACTGAGCATAGTTATAAAAAGACGTTTCAAATAGTATATACAACATTAACAAAGACACGAGAAATACTTAACATTTTTATTAGATCAATTTTTCATTTTAACCAAAAAAATGGCTAAGAAAAAATGATTCTAAATTTCCCATGACTTGAACAATCTGTATATTATAATTTGTACAGAAAGTTTCCATAATCAATATTAGTCAGTAATACTAAATGCATTAGACCATTAGGTACAGTCTCGGATTGTAGCTTCACAAATAAGTATTTTTACTCTATTTGAGCTAATTAATAAAACAAACAGCTTTAAATTTAACAATTAATTATTAAAATAACTCTTTAAAATTTTGAAAATTGTTATTAGAAAGCTGAGAATTGCTAGACAACAAAATAAGTGGGATAATCATGCACCAAGTAGAATGGAAGAATATTATCATCATAAACCCCACTCTCAAAGGAGCATAGGCCTTCAACAAACACATGCCAAGTCCTCCTGTCACGTGCCATCATCTCAAGTTCTTTCCATGTTCTCCTCATCATTTTCACCTCTGTTTCCAGCTCTCTTCTCCATGTACTTCTTGGTCTACCTCTGCCTCTCTTGCCCTGGGGGTTCCAGAACAAGAACTGCCTTGTAATGCTATCAACAGGTTTCCTCAGTGTGTGTCCTATCCATCGCCATCGTCTTCTTCTCATCTCTTGTTTCACTGGCACTTGTCTAGTTCTTGTCATCAGTTTGACGTTGGTAATCTTGTCATACCATTTTAATCCTTCTAGAATATTATAGAAGAAGTTTATTTATTCCTGTGTTGGATTTTATAGTAACTGATGTCAAGACGCGTTGTTCAGAAGATATGCTTAATGTGATCCATTTAAATTCTCGTCCTCTAATCAATTTAACCAATCAATCAGTTACGAAAAAAAATAATAAGATACGCAAACGTACACTAAAAGATTATAGAGAAAATATGAGATTATGTTATAACAATTCAGACGAATTCTTAACAAATCTTTATAGCAGAAGTTACGATCTGGCAAACTAAATCTTTTGCGCCTTTTCCAAAATCACAGATTAAAAACGTGGCTGAGAAAAAAAGATAACAAAAGAAAGATTATTATGGTTGGAGTTAATGCACAAGATATCGACATACACAGAAAATGTAATCGACAGGTTTTCGAACTCAGGAAAACAATAGAAAAATTGATTTTATACTTGTTACGTGTAATTATGTTATAAATAGTTGTATTATTTTAAGTATTAATATTTGTTAGTAATGTTGCTATGCTAAAATATAAATGCATTTTTATCAAATGTTGTCTCTTTGTAGATGTACCTTACTTTTATGTAATTATGTTATAAGTATTTTTTTTTTTTTAGAATAAAAATTAACTAAAATAAAACTATCAAATTGTCACATTTTTTCAAAACTTGTTATATTATTTTGTAATTGTCTAAAAACTATGTGTAAATAAAGAGCGGAGGGCTTATTATTCTAATGCTCTTCCCCCCGCCCCCCAAACAATTCCTAGATTTTCCAGTGATATATATATATATATATATATATATATATATATATATATATATATATATATATATATATAGATATGTTGCGTGATAAATTCTCGCAACATCGTTTTATTACAATATCTATTTTATAACGCAAGGGCAACAACTGCTTGAAATTTATAGTCACTTTTCTCGGTAAGCATTTGTCTTCCCGCGTTGGTATTGAATGCAGTTAAGTTTTGAGCTGTGGTCTTTTTGCGCTGGACTGCGCATGACTGGTCTTGTTTTTTGGTCGATCGGTTTCCGCCCACCACTAGTGGAGTGAGCGATTTGAATGGCGAAAGAGATGCCTCGTTGAAGAGGGGATCTCCGCTATTTTTTGTTCTGTCAGGGATGTGTAGTCCTCTTAATGGATATTTCGTTTATTCGAGATAATACCTCTAGTGTTTCCCAAATGTCGGGAGGCGTGATATTTCTGTGTATTTCCTGAAGGCAAGGTAAATTGACTTTTCATTAACTCTATCGATTTTGGGTCGTGAGCGATTTCGATTCATAGCCTGTCTTCGAAAGTCGTCGTCACGAGATGTTTTCCCAGCTCACATGTCGCTGTATTGTACTGCATCGGTTGATGCATGTCCTAAGGACCATTACTTGCTACTTTGTTAAATGAACTAGGTTTGGAAAACCTTTATTATCTAGAGGATATTTTTGAGGACATTATTTATACTTCGGCAGACGTGTCTGTCTTGCTGAAGTCAGACTAAGGAGAGTGAACTGATCTCATACATCTGGTTATCTCCTGGCTGTTATAGAAAAGGATGGAGTTTTTCACCTGACTACATTTACAGCACTATGAAATATAACATGCATCTGACTCATCATTGTAATGCTGTCTACCGTCTATTGCTGTATTGAATGTTGCTGTGATAATGACTGTTTGATGTGCCTACATATTCGCGTAACCATTTTGTCACTGTGGCGTCCACAATAAATAATGAAGAAAAACGTCAACGGCTGTTACAAGAATCATTGACTTTATACGTCGTGAGTTTACTGACGTCCTATGTGGATTGCCCTGTTATTTTTGTATGAACATTGTTTTGACTGAACACATCTGCACACTACACAAAACCAGACATGCGGATACCATCCATCATCATATGGCATCACGCATCATTTGGTGGCCATAAGCTGGTTTGATTCTGGTACCAGCAAACACGGGGTCCCTTACCCACTTCATTTTCAACAAGAATTCATCAGCATCCTTCAAGAAATTAACATTCTTCAATACAGTCAACATCTTCAAAATTTTCAAAGTACTCGGCGTTGCCCGGTAAAAGTCAAAATTTCAACTTTTTGACGGAAACAAGAATTTGACAGTACCCGGCGTTGTTACATGTTGCCGGATAACTCGGACTGCTGTTATCTTTTACGCAAGTCAAGCAAGTTGCTGCTGTCAAGGTTCCAGTGCTGTCGTTTTTGTGAAGGTCAAGTGCCGGTTGAAACGGGTTGTTTTCTGAAGAAGGCCAAGTACCGATTTCCATCAACTTACTTTTGGATTAGAAGGTCAAGTGCCGAAACAACTCAACACACAGTATTTCAGAAGCTCTTGTACCATCGTGTTAGCAGTGGAAGCAGTTCAGATGTGCCATCATCGTTGGAGCTTCGCTCTTTAGGACGTTGATTGACATCCGTTTTTTCTGCTGTTCTACGATTGGAAGCCTATAAGTTAAGTGGCCTGTTTGTATGTAAACTGTGCCCTTATACTTCTGCTGAGTCTTCTGTGTATCATCTCATTCTATATGTTATATGTCTATATGTTATTTGTATATTTATATGTTTATATTTCAGCGGGTTCTCGGTTGGGTGGTGTCTCCGTTAGATTATGCCACGTCATAGAGGTCGTCTATTGTGAGCGTTTTCTGTAGGGTTTGCAAATTTCCGATACTGGAATTTGCTAAGCGACTTCTGTTGCTATTTATGTTAGCTGTGATGACATGTTTTAATATTGTTTTCGTTATTATTTCGCATTCTTTAGTTTTGTTTTGATTTGTTTGTATTTGTTAGCCTACTCTTGTCTATAATTTAGTTTCATACAACATTTTTGTTTATACACTGTGGTGTCATGTATTTTGTTTAATTCTATCGCAGATATCGTCACATTTTTTGTGATATTTCATTAATTTCTGCTTTATTTTTAGTTGATTTCTGCGAACGTTTTTGTATTGTTGCTGATCTTTGTTATTGTTTACATTGTTATTGTTTACATTGTTTGTATTGTTTACATTTTCAATGTTTACATTCTGCATGTGTTTACATAGTCATTGTTTACAGTTATAGTAATTAGTTAATGGGCTATGCTAATGCACTGTTACTACTACACTGATGATAAATGAATGATGAATAGTGTCGTGCACTATTGAATGAGAAGTGCACTTATGATCAAGAATTGAGTGCTGATATTTCATATACAAGTTCTTTGATTGGAGACTTGTTTCCCACAGAGACTGGGATAATATAATGTGATGTGAATATACAAGTGCTTAATTAAGACTTGTTACACTTAGGTTTGAAATAAATTAGTTAATTATTTCAGGTTTTGGACTCATATGTTAGACAACATGTCTACATTTGAGCACTTTATTGAGCAGGGTAAATTGCTTGGGAAGACTGGTGATAAGTTAGAAGAATTTGCAACTGCTCGATATGATAAAGCAATGGAAGCTGAACAAAAGAAACTGCAGATGCAGGTGGATGAAAAAAGATTCCAAATGGAAATGGAAAAACAAAAAAGGGAATCAGAAGCTGAGGAGAGAAAACTCCAGCTACAGCTAGAAGCTGAAAATAAAAGACTTGAAAAAGAGGCTGAAAATAAAAGACTTGAAAAAGAGGCTGAAAATAAAAGACTTGAAAAAGAAGCTGAAAATGAAAGACTTCAAAAAGAGGCTCAGGCTGAGGAAAGAAGATTACAGAGAGAGTCTGATGAGAGGAAAGCAAAAATGGAACATGAAGAAAAGGTCTTAGCTTTAGAGTTGGAAAAATTGAAATTGACGAGCATGAGTAATGGTAATGATTCAAACAAGGGTTCATCTTCTGGTAAGGCTAATAATGATACTTTTAAGATTAAGTTACCAACATTTAGTCCTTCCAGTGATGACATAATGTTCTATCTGGACAGATTTGAACAAGCATGTACAGCTCATAACATAGACAAAGCAAAATATGTTTATCAGTTATCAGGGATACTGACAGGTAAAGCTCTAAGTATATTAAATATGGTGGATGAACCTGACAAGAACAATTATGAGGTTGTCAGGGCCGCTTTGTTAAAGAAATATCAGCTTAACGAAGACGGCTATCGTCTACAATTTAAAAACATGTTACCTGAAAATGGAGTTGAATTCTCCGAGTTTATTGCAAGAATACGCATTACTTTCTCACGATGGGTTGAACTATCTAAGACGGAAAAAACTTATGAAGGACTTATGGACTTAATACTTAGAGACAAAGTCATGTCGTCTGTCAATGAGTCTTTCCTTGCTTTCCTTCATGAACGTAAACCTAAAACAATAAAAGAAATGGAAGATTTCTGTTGCCAATACGTAACTGCGCACCCACACATAACCATGGGTAACTCTAAGGTGAAAGAAGGTTTACCAGTTGCTTCGGCAGCTCCGTATGGTCAAAACTTTGCTCGTAGATTCCAACAAAATTTTGATAGAAAGAGTAGCGGTAATTTCTGTCAAAATCATGGAAATCAATTTCATGGTGATTCTTCTTCGAAGAATTGGAGACAACCTGATAGTACTCGTTACTATCACCCTAATAATTATAAGCATTTCAAAAGAGGATATGGTAATAGAGGTTATTCCTGCCGAAGACCTCAGAACCAAACAAATAGATGTTCGCATCAATGTGAACATGATAGTAATCGTGGAAACTGGAATTCGAACCAGGATAACAATTACAATAGAGACAATAATAACTGCAGAGATAATAATAACTCTGATAACTTCAGAGGTAATAATAGTCGGGGTAGATCTCAACACAAAAAAAAGAGATATCAGCAGGCTAATGCTGTACAACAGGAAACTGAGGGAGCCTGTAATCATGTTGTTGATAGTAAAAACTTTGACGCTGTCACTGGTTCTGCTTTTGACTTTGAGAGAGCAAACAAATGCCCCCAATGCAGTACTTTATTCGAACCGGGTACCATAACTACTTTGAGTTGTGGTCACCCACTTCCCGCTCTTCCTGCTGCTGTTGCGCATGACGGGAGGGGTTCTTTAATTCTACATAAGGGTCTTGTTAATGATACTCCGGTCTCACTACTTTTCGATTCCGGATGCACCACTATTGGTGTTAGACAATCGCTTGTAGATCCATCTTGTGCTACAGGAAGGGTTATTAAATGTGTCACATTTGGCGGCACTCTAGAAAAATATCCTACTGCTGTAATTCGCATTGCCACTCCTTTCTTTACTGGAGATGTGCATGCTTGTCTCTTACCTAATCCTATTGCGGACCTTATTATTGGTCGTATTCACGGAGTTAGGGAGTGTACCCCACAGCAGATTGCTGCTTGGGAAGATAATAACATGCAAGCTACAAATGCAGTAGTTACAAGAGCACAAGCTCTACAAACACCCGAAACTTCACTGAATAGTGATAATGAAGTTGATAGCCAAGATAGTCACTTAGTAATCACTCGTGACTCTTTCATAAAATTGCAAGAAGAAGATCCTTCTTTAAAAAAATTCTTCGTTCTTGCGAAGAAAGGTGACCCGAATCAGGATACAAATAGAAAATCTTGGATTGCAATGAGAAACGGCGTACTTGTACGTATGGTACAAGATTCGACTACGTCGGCACATTCGCAAATTCTTGTTCCCAAGAGCATGAGAGTGCAAATATTACAACATGCTCATGACTCGCAATGTGCTGGACATATGGGTTTTGCCCGTACGAAGTCGAGAGTCCTTGCGGCTTTCTTTTGGCCTTTTGTCAATAAGGACATTCGTATTTACTGCCGATCATGCAAGGTATGTCAGGAGGTCAAATCTAGAGGACCACGACATGCTGCGCCTATCCAGGCTGCTGACATTCCTATTCGGCCGTTTCAGAAAATGGCCATAGATATTATTGGCCCTTTTAAGGTCAAGTCGGCCAGAGGACATCAGTTTATCCTTACATGTGTCGATATGTGCACACGTTGGCCAGAGGCTATTCCTCTTAAGAGCATATCTACTACAGATATCGCAGATGCTCTTTGGTTGATATTTTCTCGCTTGGGGTTCCCCAGAGAAATATTGTCAGACCATGGCACTCAACTCATATCTGACACTATGTCACAGGTAATGTCTACCTTACATATTGAACGATCTCTCAGTAGTATCTACCATCCTATGTCTAATGGGTTAGTTGAGCGTCTGAATAGAACGCTCAAGACTTTGCTTGGTAAGATAACTGAAGATCATCCTCAAGATTGGGACAGGGTTTTACCCGCGGCTCTCTTTGCCTATAGAGAAGTCCCTAATGAACACACAGGATTTTCTCCCTTCGAACTTGTCTTTGGCGCGCGTCCACGCGGCCCTATGTCTTTATTACACGATCTCATCACTGCCGATGATATTAGCGATGAAACTCAATCCTCATATGAGTATGTCATTGCTCTTAGACAAAAGATCATTGAGGCATGTAAGCTAGCAACTGCTTCATCAGAAATTGCTAAAGAGAAGGCAAGGCAGTTTGCTAACAAGAATAGATGTCTACGACAACTTTGTCCAGGTGACAAAGCATTCGTCCTACTCCCCAGTAGGGAAAATAGACTTCTTATTGCATGGAAAGGTCCGTATGCAATAGTCTCTCGGATTTCCGATGTTGACTATGTGGTCGATATTGATGGAAAGCATAAAACTTTCCACATAAACATGCTTTCGGAATTTCACGAACGTCCGGACTATTTGCTGCCTATTTTCCAGGCAACGGATGATGCTCCTGCACCTCACGGTCATTATTCATCCCTGTCTGTCATTCAGGATGAGGAAGCTACCTTCTCTGATGTCAACCTTCCCCTTCCAGTGGTTCCATTACATTCCACGGAATCTTGGAAAAACGTTTCTGTTTCTCCTAATCTTTCTGGTGACGAACATCGACAAGTCTCGTCGATGTTACAAACATTTCAGGATGTTCTCACTGACATTCCTGGACACACAGATGTCATAGAACATGACATAATTCTTACCGACAATAATCCAATTAGGGTTAGGCCGTATCCTATTCCTATACACTTTCAGTCGCAAGTGGAAAAGGAATTGGATGAAATGATTCAATTAAATATAATTGAACCATCGACTTCACCATATTCTTCTTCCATGGTTATTGTCCGGAAGAAGGATAAGAACATACGAATTTGCGTTGATTATCGCAAATTGAATCAGGTCACAAAGTTCGACGCTGAACCGATGCCTTTGTTAGAAGATCTACTGATTAGACTTTCTAATTCTAGATTCTTCACTAAACTTGACTTGTCTAAAGGTTATTGGCAAGTGCCTTTAGCAGAGCATGCCAAACCTCTTACTGCTTTTTCTACACCTAGGGGTCTATTTCAATGGAATGTTATGCCTTTTGGTCTCATGAACGCCCCTGCCACTTTCGTTCGCATGATGCGTCGAATTCTGTCACATCGTTCGGATGTCATCGCATACTTAGATGACATCTGTCTCTTCAGTGATACCTGGGAAGATCACTATTTAGGGTTATATGACTTACTGTCCACTCTACGTGAGAATAATTTGACAGCAAAACCTTCTAAAGCTTTTGTTGGTTTTGGTGAAATCTCTTTCCTGGGTCATCGTGTTGGTCATGGTCTCTTGAAGACAGAAGACCACAATACTTCCAAAATACTGAACATCTCTGTTCCTAAAACGAAGAAACAAGTTAGGAGTCTCTTAGGTTTAATTCAATTTTATGGGAGATTTATTCCAAATTTATCTTCGATCATGGCACCTCTCTCAACATTGTTGAAGAAAGGTTCGCCTAATCTGGTCCGTTGGTCTGAAGAATGCCAATCTTCACTAGACCAAATCAAGAATATATTTTCTTCTCCTCCCATCTTAAGATTACCTACTCTTGATAGGACTTTTGTTCTTCGGAGTGATGCTTCATCCACTGGGATTGGAGCAGCACTGATGCAAGAATATGCAAATACTCTGCATCCTGTTATGTACATTTCTAGAAAACTAAATGCGGCAGAGAGGAACTACTCGGTTTTAGACCGTGAGTTGTTAGCGATGGTTTGGTCAATTCTAAAGCTACAAAGATTCCTCCTGGGCGCACATTTCATTCTAGAGACTGATCAGAAAGCTCTTACAGCTATTCAGACTAAGAATTTGAAGAGTTCGAGATCCACTCGATATGCTATAGCTCTTCAACCTTTTCACTTCACGGTACGAGCTATCCGTGGTGCGGATAATGTGATGGCTGACATTTTGTCTAGATGCCCACATGACTCCAACTAATACTTCTGTCCTATATTTCCATATATTACAGAGTCATAACACACCTATATTTCTACAATAGATTAGCACATCTGTACTTACTTTATATGTACACACTATCGTGCTTTGTTGTCATCTTCTTCTGTTCGTTTTTTAAGATGATAGAGGAGGACTGAGTAGTTAATATAAGGGCCGTTAGTTTACTAAACAGCCACAATTATTAATAATGTATTGTACCTTATGAAGCATATTAGTTATTAATTAGCATTATATTGCTTGTACTTTCTCAGAATGTCATTGTTGAGCTGAGGACTTACCTTACTAGTATCAAGCATGACGAGTTCTAGATTGTGTACTTACCCTCGGAATACCAGAGCATATGTCCTGGATCGTCATGTAGTTTAACTTTACTATGTACTTATGTCATTACATGTCAAAGAATGTACTATTTAAATTTTCCTATCAGATTTGTACATCCATTTTTAAAGACAATATTAGAGTATGCTGTTTAATGATGATTATGGTAACTTGCATACGTATATTGTGTTTACATGCTAACGTGATGTGTGTTGGTGACACCTCCCCGATGTGAATATTTTTTGAGACATATTTATTTTTCTGTTGAGGTATATCCTCACCAGACACTCTATATTTAGCCTCATGTTAGGCAATTTAATTAATTATCAGCGCATAATTCGTGCGTTTTGAGCCGCTTATCGCATGCTCTTTGATATTTAAAAAAAAAAATATGTTCCACATTTTTTTTTATCGGGAGGAGGTGGTGATATGTTGCGTGATAAATTCTCGCAACATCGTTTTATTACAATATCTATTTTATAACGCAAGGGCAACAACTGCTTGAAATTTATAGTCACTTTTCTCGGTAAGCATTGTCTTCCCGCGTTGGTATTGAATGCAGTTAAGTTTTGAGCTGTGGTCTTTTTGCGCTGGACTGCGCATGACTGGTCTTGTTTTTTGGTCGATCGGTTTCCGCCCACCACTAGTGGAGTGAGCGATTTGGAATGGCGAAAGAGATGCCTCGTTGAAGAGGGGATCTCCGCTATTTTTTGTTCTGTCAGGGATGTGTAGTCCTCTTAATGGATATTTCGTTTATTCGAGATAATACCTCTAGTGTTTCCCACATGTCGGGAGGCGTGATATTTCTGTGTATTTCCTGAAAGCAAGGTAAATTGACTTTTCATTAACTCTATCGATTTTGGGTCGTGAGCGATTTCGATTCATAGCCTGTCTTCGAAAGTCGTCGTCACGAGATGTTTTCCCAGCTCACATGTCGCTGTATTGTACTGCATCGGTTGATGCATGTACCAAGGACCATTACTTGCTACTTTGTTAAATGAACTAGGTTTGGAAAACCTTTATTATCTAGAGGATATTTTTGAGGACATTATTTATACTTCGGCAGACGTGTCTGTCTTGCTGAAGTCAAACTAAGGAGAGTGAACTGATCTCATACATCTGGTTATCTCCTGGCTGTTATAGAAAAGGATGGAGTTTTTCACCTGACTACATTTACAGCACTATGAAATATAACATGCATCTGACTCATCATTGTAATGCTGTCTACCGTCTATTGCTGTATTGAATGTTGCTGTGATAATGACTGTTTGATGTGCCTACATATTCGCGTAACCATTTTGTCACTGTGGCGTCCACAATAAATAATGAAGAAAAACGTCAACGGCTGTTACAAGAATCATTGACTTTATACGTCGTGAGTTTACTGACGTCCTATGTGGATTGCCCTGTTATTTTTGTATGAACATTGTTTGACTGAACACATCTGCACACTACACAAAACCAGACATGCGGATACCATCCATCATCATATGGCATCACGCATCATTATATATATATATATATATATATATATATATATATATATATATATATTTATATATATAATATATATATATATATATATATATATATATATGTGTGTGTGTTTGTTTGTTTGTTTGTTTGTTGGGAGCACATCATGGGGCAGGGCAATCCTGATAAAGTTATATTTAGAGGGATTGCTGTACACCATGATGACCCTCAACAAAAACGCATAAAATAGAGTCGTTAGCTATGACTAAGGGGGTATCTAGGGATGACGTGAGGAGAGTGTGCCCACGCCTTAGAGTGTACAGACGTGTCAGAATATGTGGCCAAGTCCACTTATCAAAGTATAAACATTTATAACACATAAGGAAGTGTAGCATAGTCTACTTCTATAGTATTTCATGAGTCTGGATTTGACTCAAAAGTAAGTCCATATGTATACGTCAAGATATATTATTACTTACTGTGTTAATTTTGCCGAGATGGCTATGAATATAAGGAGAGATGATATCTCAAGACATTCAAGATGTTTCCAAGGTCAGCAGAAAGTATATAAATATATGCTGAATATTTCAAAGTTTATGGAACAGTTTAATGGGTCGAGAATGACATAACGAGAAGAAATTAATGGACACAGAAATATACGTGCAAGAAAGACACTTGAGATATATTATTATGAGTATCGTAAAAGAACAGTTTAATGGGTCGAGAATGACCATAACTATAAGAAATTAGTGGACACAGAAAATTAGGTGCAAGAAAGGCACAGGAAACATATTATTACAAGTATCGACAAAAATTATCGAAGCAGGGAATTTGTGTAGAAAGAATATATACAATTTAAGAAGTCGATTCGGACCACTGATTAACTATTATTAATTTTTTTGAAGCATTATATATATATATATATATATATATATATATATATATATATATATATATATATATATATATATATATATATATATATATATATATATATATATATATATATATATAAGGTGAAAAGAAAGAAAGAAGAGAGAGAGAGAGGGAGAGAGAGAGAGAGAGAGAGAGAGAGAGAGAGAGAGCGAGAGAATACTTCAATTTAGATTAAATACGGACTTAATAAATAGACCAGACCACAGCAACAAATTGAGACGACTGCAGTTCAATTCTTCACTTACTCCAGAAATTTATGGTTCAAATTGAACATTTAAAATCTACAAAACAGCACAAAAAGATTTGATATCTGCAGTACTCTATATTACCTAGCAAACAATAAACTTATAAGTTACATCAGCTAACTGTTTTTAAAAAAAAATTTAAAAAGTACAGGATCCCGTTACAGCCTATTGAGACATGTTAGGAATACGGTGTTAGGCCCGTATTTTCTTGACCATCGGCACACTAGGGGTGATGTGGTCAGCATCACGCCGGCCGCCTTAACCTTCCCAGAGTTGTTCTGGTACCCAATTCACGAGACTCAGTCGTCCCCAGAGCCGTTTGCCGTCTAAAAAAATTCCACCTCAACTGGGATCGAACCATGGACCACCGAGATAGGAAACCAGTGCACTAACCACTGCGCTACCGCGGCCCCCAACATCAACTAAGCAGAACATTAAAGTTAAATAAATTCATTCATCACATTAATTCAGTGCAACAAAAATATTATTCAATATAAATATTAAAAGATCAATAAACACATAACCGATGTAACAAAATTTATATTGATTACAGTAAATGAAATAGAAAAATATGCAGCAAAACAAACTAAAGACAAAAACGCAAGCTTACAAGTCCCACGAACGGCATATTATATCAAGTGAGATGTAGCAAAACCACTGAAGGATTATTTTCACATATACTATAGACATTATGAAACACTATAATAAAACGCACCAGAAATTGCAGTTTAAAAAAAAATAATAATAAAAATAGTGTGCTATGTAGAATAAAGCAGTACATAATCAAGTTAATACACACATGGGGTTGAACCACGTATTCAAAGAAAGACAAACATATTTATTGTGCATGGGCCAATATAATCGAAGAAGCTGGATACACTGATCAACACATTTTTAATGTGGACGAAACAGGCTTGTTCTGGAAACGGATGCCTTCCAGAACTTACATTTATAAGAAAGAAAAAACTCAGCATGAACTTAAAGTGTTTAAGAATCGCCTAACACTTTTATTGGCAGGTAATGCAGAAGGGGATTTTTAGTTAAAACCAACGCTTGTTTATCGGTCTCCAGATCCTCGCGTTCTAAGAGGCTACAACCATCGATCACTTCCAGTTTTTTGGAGGTCAGATAAGAAAGAATGGGTGACTGTTAAGGTCAAAGGGGAATGATACGTACTATACTAATTATACAGTGTGAATTCAGGGTTGTCGCACTTGTTAGCTGGTTTAATTGTGAGTTGTTTAAATATTTATATGTTAGAAAACAGAGTGTACAGAAAGCGTGCGAGCGCTGGTCATGTAGTTATTCTGTACTGGTTTCGGCCGGCTGTGAATAGCTCACGGGGAGTCCGTGAACAGCCGAGTCCGGTGTCTGTTTGTGCGGGAGATGTGTCATCCCGTGGCAGTCTAAGTTGGGCGGTTGACTGGAGTCAGCCTAGTATCTTGTGTGTTCCCAAGGGTAGTGTAAGGGAACGATATTTGGCCATTTTTCGAGGTGTACTAGTACTTGCCTATTTAGGTGTGTTTATCTGCAGATAAGATGTGATAAATCTGCAGATAAGATGAGATAAGGGAAGATAAGAGAAGATAAGGTGTACTTTATGTTAAGGACATGTTCTGAGGCCTTGGTGTCTACAGGCCGATGTTTTGGATCATATTTACCTCCCTGATAGATTTCTATTGTGCAGGAACGGCGCTAGGAGATAGTAAGGCCATTGTTCCTTATGGAGGGAGAGTTATCGAAGAGATTATAAGGCCAGGAGTTGTGTAGGCCAGATTACTTATAGACTACAGAGCGGACAGTCTTTTGAGTATATATAGATTTAAGCCTGGGTGGCGTTTTGTAACTGCAGTGTCAGCAGTCGTTCTGGTGGAACATTAGAACTGCGAATATATATAGATCTAAGCCTGTATGGCGTTTTGTAACTGCAGTGTCAGCAGTCGTTCTGGTGAATTTACTGATGTAACATTAGAACTGCGATGTAAACAGGGTTTACATCATACTGAACAGCTGTAACATTCTGCGCAATTGATTATTATTGATTTCTGTGTATCCTGTTGTACCTGTGTAGTGTATCGTATCGGATTGATGTTGCTGTGTAAATAAATGATGTGCTGTCAACTGGAAATGAACACTAGTCTGATTCGTTGATCTATGCTTGACAGTACAGGGTGAGTGACTGTACTCTTCATACCACTCACTACAGACTTTATACACAGGGACAATACAGAGCTAACCTATTTATCATCTGCTCTGTGTGGGCGCATGTACTACAATCAGTCTAATCACATCAAGAGGGATATAATTTATCACCATTGTATACACTCAAGATTTCAGTCTTTATCAGTGGTGGGCCAACCTTTCGGGCTTAATGACCACGAATTCGCGTTATAAGAGCATCAGACTTTATCAGTATCATGGTAAGGTTATAAGAGCAATGAATAGCCCTATGTGGGCGTGACTTGGATTTATAACGCCTTTTATTACTTCTACATTGTTAAGGAACAAAGGCGAATCTTCTACAATTTTTTGTGTTGATCGTGACCTGTAATCGGCAACGCCTCTACAATACACAGACAGTTGTGTGTCACTCATGACCTTTAATCGGTGACACGGTGAAGCGTCTTGTGTTTACATGCCTCCATATGACATTTTCGCAACGTTTCCAGTTCTACGTTTCGGAGTGAAATTTTCAAGTAAACTTTGACATGGTTATGGCGACCTGTCCTGATTCATCATCATCAGCGATATCTGCATTATGAGAATTACAGTATGTTCCAGTTTTATATGCAAGTGCGAAATATCAAGTAGCTCTTTCCAACAAGAGTGACAGACAGTGTACCTTTGCGACGACAGAGGGAACAAGTGGGTAACTTGCGCTGTTTCCAGTTTCCAGTGCTGTGTACGATCACATAGCATACTGTTTCCAGTTTCCAGTTTCCTATGCTGTGTATGACAACATAGCATGCTGTGTCAG
Organism: Oreohelix idahoensis; assembly: GCA_024509875.1. Taxonomy (NCBI): domain Eukaryota; kingdom Metazoa; phylum Mollusca; class Gastropoda; order Stylommatophora; family Oreohelicidae; genus Oreohelix; species Oreohelix idahoensis. Next base: position 198,453 of record JAMPIV010014909.1, read on the forward strand.
GGTGTAGTGAGAGTTGACATGGGACTCTGCTTATGTTGTGTCATCTTTGATGTTGATGCCCATCGATGGTAACAAGAAAAGAAGGAACTTTGCTATTTGCAAGATAAGTGGTTGTGTTGTTGTGAAAACTGTGTTTATGTATGCATGCTATCAAGTCTTCTCATATCACACATTATATATTCTATTAACTGTTTAGTATAGAATTTAGTGCATAATAATTGAGAATTGAAATATTTATTGTGTGAGGTGGAAATTAATTATCTAAATTTCCAGGGACATAAACTTATTATAATTAATTTTGATATGGATGCTAAGTGGTGTGATGTAGATCCTACAGATATAAGACCTATGTTGGAGTATGCATTGGTGGTAGGAAGAGATAAAAAGGGATTGAGAGGCCCACGACTTGGAGCATGGGTGATGGAGGATTTTTTGATTAATGTGTCAGCATCCCTAGAGTCATTTGCTGAACATAACTTTAAGTTAGTTTGTAATTTTGTAATGGCTAAGGATTTGGTTGATTTGCTACGGCACATTCGTGTGTTTGTGCAACAATATATAGAGATTGAACACGGACATATTGTGCAAAGTATATTCAAGATAATCCACAACAGTGTTTCTGACCTGCATAAAAGGGAATTGAATATTGAGAAACAAACAAAAGTAAACAAACAGAGTGCTTTACAGGAAAGTGATAAGTTTTTACAAGATGATGCTGAAAAGAAAAAAATTACAAGAAACAGTGTCTAGGCTCACAAGTGAGTTACAGAAATCAAACTTGGATCTTGCTAATGTAACAACAGCATTAGACTCTGCAGGCAGTAAAGTAAAAGATTTGGAAGTTCAGATAGAACATATGAATAGCGTAATGGGTAATCTCACTAGAGAAATTCAAGAGAAGAATGATATTTGTGAGAAATTAAAAGTTCAAACCAAGAAATGTGAAAACTTATGTAATGAAACACTTACTGGCTTATTGTGTGACAATGTGATTGTTAGTCACCGACTTAAAGAAAAGTATTTTGTACCTCCCGAGAATGTTAATGAGCTTGGGAATGGCCAGAATAGTAACACTAAGGAACTTCAGATGGATTTAACACAGTTGAGTGCAAATTAAGAAAAGGATGATAAGGAGAGATTAGAAGAGTTAACGATGTACAAAAGGAAAATGACTGATATTGAGAAATTACTCATGCAGGAGAAGAGTAAGCTTTTAACATCGAATGACTTAATTAAGAAACAAACTGAAGACATCTCACTTAGAAATGCTGAGATTAGTGATCTAAGAAATAGAGTTAATGGTTTGGTGGATGTTATTTTAGGCATCAAGGGGTTGTCTACTGTCAATGTTGACAATAGTAGACAGAAGGTTGCTTATCAACAAGTAAAACAAGCAAAGATCCAGCCCTATACATTCTTTGCTGAGACGAAAATCGAACATGATGGACGGAGATCACTACGTGGCAAATACAATTTCCCACGTACTACTTCTGGTAACATTACTGACTCGTGGCGTCAGGCCAGCAAAGATAATTCTGCTATAACAGTCAGTTCTATAGATTGCAAAAAAAAATGGAGATAAATTTCAAGGCAGATCTAAAAAGACCAACCATTATTCTGATTATGGAAATACTGATAAACAAATAATAAGGGACAAAGCTATTAGTAAGACTTGTACCCAAAATAAAACTCAACATGTTGATAACCATAAGAATTTAGTTATCACTGGTACTGATCAATTTAGTAAGCATATTGTCACAAAGGAGAATAAAAACAGTTGTGGTGAAAGAAATAACTACAATAAAGGTTATCAGCCTTATAATGATGGTTCTAGAACACAACAAAATCCATCGGTTAGATATTTTTATAGAAGTAGAAATACTAATCATAATAATGTTGCACAACAAAAGAACAATCTTGGTTGTAAACAAGGTAACAGTAAGGGTATTGTTTCAAATACTACTGCTTGTTATGCATTTTGAGTTCGAGAGAATATCTCGTTGTGTTTAAGTAGGATTTTATTTCAGCCTACTGTTGTGATGACCTTCATTTCTGTCAGGATGTCTTATCCTTCTGTGTTATCTGCTGTGTGACGAGGAAATGATGGCATCATATAGAAACCAGACGTTTTCACTGCCACACGTTTGGGTAAATGTAAGACTAATTTTCTGTTTTACTTCAATAAATCTCACAAGTTGATTGAAATAGACATTTTCATTTATATTTTCCCACAGTATTCGGCTTGTTAAGAATCTTCGCACCGAAGTTATTTTTTACTGTGAGAGGAATGTGGGTCAACCTGTGACCAGATGTCTAGTCAAGCGCAACCCAGCCAGCCTGTTGACCCGGTGTTGTATGACATCGCCCCGTGCGGTTTTACAGAATGCTATCGAGGACCGCGGATTTGTGACCTATTTTTTTTTGTTTGTTTAGGAGTTAGTTTAAGATTGCTATAGTGTTTTTTACACTTAATTTATTTTTTGGTTAATGAATTACTGTATTGTATAGTAACTTACATTACATAATGTCTTAGGTATTGTGTATGTTCATATGTATGCACTGTTATGACTCTGTCATTATTTACATGATTGTTTTGTTAATAAACATTGCATGTGTTATGATTGCAATGAAATTATGACATATCACTTTGTAGTGACTTATCTTTAGTTTTTGTAATGGGATTGTGGATTTATGATATTTTCATACGCTAGTCGGAAGACTATTCCACTTAGACCATATTATGTATGACCATAGGTGCTACGTTGTGAAGTTGAAGCAATGATAGTTGATTCATCAAACATTGATATGTTTTGCAGCGTTGGTTCTTAGGAAAATTTTGGATTTGATGAGATTGCCAGCCCTATGCACAAACTCATTAGCAACGAATATGCGTTAGTTGTTTCAGAGAGTCTTGTTATTCATTAATTTTTTTTTCTTTTATTCTGGTGCTATGTCTAATTAATATATTACCATATACAGAGGTTATATGCAGTAACTATTGTGTTGTGAAATGTAATTTTGAAACTAAACTTGTATGTGTTATTTATGTTTTTGTATTTGTATTTGTAAACATATTTTGAAACATTGGTTTTTGATATTTTTTTTGCCATGTGTTTTTTTCTACTGAGTTCTGTTTAAACTAGTATGCGTTTATTATGAGTCTACTTAAGTATTGGAATTCTTTTTTGTTAGATGTCATTCATTTGGTTAAAAGATGATTTTATTTTGGTATATTAGTTATAGATTTAATCTAGAAAAAATTAAAATACTATTTTTATTTAACTTAGCTTTAAAGAAACTTTTTTGTACTGTAATTTTTTTTTTTTTTGGAAATGTATTTTTCTTTGACATTGTTATATTTTTTCTGCGCCAAAGCGCTTAATTAGGTGTAATAATATATGTTGATATTCCATTTAAAATAGTAATTTTTGTTTTGTTTTGAGATTGTGATAATTTTATATATCGCACTTTTTTGTGTGATGTCTGTGATAAATCATTTTGGTTATAAGTTTTGTAATTTAGCTAAAATTATTTATTATGCATTAGTTACTTGGATTGTTGTTGGGATGTATTGTTGTCGTTTTTCTATGTATTCATTATTTTGTATTTCCTTCTTCCTTTCCGGATGATTTTTCGTTTCACTACATTTCTTTGGAAGCGGTCTATGCTTTGGTTATGCTTCCATGTTCCATCTGGATGTTACTTGATACTATTTGTATACGTTTACTTCTTACACTTCTTATACTTCCATACTTTGTATTCTTACGTATTGTAATATGGATTAGTATATGTAATTATTAGTGACAGTTCTATGTATTTCATGCAAGGAAATGATTAGCTTAATTGTTACAATTAGGTATTATGGATCTTTCTTCCTATTTCGATTTCTTTGTTGATTTTCTTTGCTGATCATGCTTCTTTTGTTTGATCTTGACTTTACTTTCTATTTATTGTGTCATGTTTGGTCTACAGTAATAATACCTAACTTTGTTTGTAAATGATTATTTCGGTGTATTTGGCAGATTATTATGGGTAATTTGTTTATTGTACATTTGCTTTATTATTTGGCGATGTATTATTTTGACCTTATCATAAAACTATTGTTGTAAGCATATATTAGAGCTTAGCTGACCCCTCATTTGTCGGTAATGTAGTTTTTTTCAAAAAAATGATAAATCATTTTTTTCTCCGGACCGGGTGGTAACTGTTAAGGTCAAAGGGGAATGATACGTACTATACTGATTATACAGTGTGAATTCAGGGTTGTCGCACTTGTTAGCTGGTTTAATTGTGAGTTGTTTAAACATTTATATGTTAGAAAACAGAGTGTACAGAAAGCGTGCGAGCGCTGGTCATGTAGTTATTCTGTACTGGTTTCGGCCGGCTGTGAATAGCTCACGGGGAGTCCGTGAACAGCCGAGTCCGGTGTCTGTTTGTGCGGGAGATGTGTCATCCCGTGGCAGTCTAAGTTGGGCGGTTGACTGGAGTCAGCCTAGTATCTTGTGTGTGTTCCCAAGGGTAGTGTAAGGGAACGATATTTGGCCATTTTTCGAGGTGTACTAGTACTTGCCTATTTAGGTGTGTTTATCTGCAGATAAGATGTGATAAATCTGCAGATAAGATGAGATAAGGGAAGATAAGAGAAGATAAGGTGTACTTTATGTTAAGGACATGTTCTGAGGCCTTGGTGTCTACAGGCCGATGTTTTGGATCATATTTACCTCCCTGATAGATTTCTATTGTGCAGGAACGGCGCTAGGAGATAGTAAGGCCATTGTTCCTTATGGAGGGAGAGTTATCGAAGAGATTATAAGGCCAGGAGTTGTGTAGGCCAGATTACTTATAGACTACAGAGCGGACAGTCTTTTGAGTATATATAGATTTAAGCCTGGGTGGCGTTTTGTAACTGCAGTGTCAGCAGTCGTTCTGGTGGAACATTAGAACTGCGAATATATATAGATCTAAGCCTGTATGGCGTTTTGTAACTGCAGTGTCAGCAGTCGTTCTGGTGAATTTACTGATGTAACATTAGAACTGCGATGTAAACAGGGTTTACATCATACTGAACAGCTGTAACATTCTGCGCAATTGATTATTATTGATTTCTGTGTATCCTGTTGTACCTGTGTAGTGTATCGTATCGGATTGATGTTGCTGTGTAAATAAATGATGTGCTGTCAACTGGAAATGAACACTAGTCTGATTCGTTGATCTATGCTTGACAGTACAGGGTGAGTGACTGTACTCTTCATACCACTCACTACAGACTTTATACACAGGGACAATACAGAGCTAACCTATTTATCATCTGCTCTGTGTGGGCGCATGTACTACAATCAGTCTAATCACATCAAGAGGGATATAATTTATCACCATTGTATACACTCAAGATTTCAGTCTTTATCAGTGACTAAAGCTGTTTTCGAAGGCTGCTTTTCAAGTTATTTTTACCCAGCTGTTAAAACACACGCAAGGACAACAATATCGCGTTTAAAGCATTACTGATATGAGATAATGCTCCAGGTCATCCAGCTACACTTGGGTCATTGTGTGAGAATGTACAAGTAATATTTTTTTGCAATCAAACACAATATCTTTATTGCAGTCTTATAGACCAATGAGTCATTGCAACATTAAAAAGCCTACTACCTAAGAAAAACTTTTGAAAAGGCAATTGCTAAAACTGCAGGCGACAATGATGCAATCGAAAATATCCGCCATGCTTGGCAACAAATAACTGCAAGCAACATGCGTGCGGTGTGGAAGCGCATTCGGCCATATTGTACAACTGAGTTCAAAGGTTTTCTGTCTCAAAAGCAGTATGTTATTGAAGAAATAAGAACCATTGGAAGAAATCTTGGATTTGATAAACTAAAAAAATGACGATATCCAGGTATTGCTCAATTCGCACTCGGAAGAGTTGACTTATGGTGGTCTTCTTCTATTAGATCAAGAACGAGCGTTTGACGAAGCCGACAATGATTCCGAAGATGCAGATAATATGTAAATGAAGGAGTTAGTCTCAAAGATTTTGAAGACATCTTTCGTGCTGCAGAAGTAGTGAAGAAAAATTATGGTTCCTGATCCTAACAACGAGTGAAATGAAGATAAACAGAAATCCCGTTCAACCTCTGATGGGTTATAATTAGGACACATATTGTTTTCAATTCCAAATAATATGAACAACTGCCGACATGAGAAAGTGGCATCACATTTGAAAATAGTGATACTCACAATTGTGCTTAGGCCTATACGTTAAATAATAAAATAAAAAACAAACAAACAAAATCAAGAAGAAACTATGAACAAGAATAATATTAAAGTGGAGGGGTGTATAGGCCTGGTGGTTCTAGTTATATAACGGACTTTACCAGATATTTGATTGACTTTCATCTGTCTAAAGTCACATGCATTGTAAGAACAGCATCAGACCTTCACATTCCCAGCCACTATATATTAACATGTGTTCGTGTTAAATATTGTTTGACTATATTATGCAATGAAGGAGTCTGTCTATTCTCAACACCTCCTCTATATTTATAGGTAAGTTGGATGCCTGCAAATAATCCAATATTGGTATTCTCATTTGATCATACCTCTTACACTTTAACAAGAAATGTTCTATATCATTGTCTTGAAGACATCCTGCACAGTAAGGTTCTTCTATTCTGAAATAGCATTTTCCCAGTTGTAGTCTGAGAAGTTTCTTATTACTGGGAATTTTCAATTCCCTAGATATCTGACATTTTCTTGTTGGAGCCCTGAACATCTTATATGCATGTCTTCCTTTCAGATTTTTATCCCACTCTGCTTTCCATTCATCTGTTATTAAATCTTTAATTAAGCTCTTAATTTCTGATTTACTCATCCCTACATTTATTAGATTTTTATCAGATCTACCTTTCTTGGCTTCTTTATCTGCTTTTTCATTTCCTTCTATGCCAACATGTGAAGGTATCCAAGCAATTAATACTGAACATCCTCTGGAATATAAGTATGTAGTAGCCAGAAAAATCTCCTCTGCTATATCAGGTCTACTACATTCTCGTAAGTTTCTAAGTGCTTTAATTGTTGAAAGAGAGTCAGTTAAAACTGTTAATTTTTTGGGAGGGTTATTAGAGAATATTTCTAGTGCTTTTAGTATTGCCACCATCTCTGCAGTGAAAATGGATGTATTTTCCGTGATGCTATATTCTTTTGCCATTTTCCATATTGGAATATATATTCCTATCCCCAATTTGCCATCCTCTCCCTTGGATCCATCTGTGTACACAGTAATGCTGTCTTTTGATATTTGTTGTATATATTTATTGGCTGTGTTTTTAATATTTTCTATATTATTTGTTTTCTTAAGTATTTCTGCTAGGTGGTAGTCCGTGTCTGGTTTCTTGATCTTCCAGGGCGGAATCACTGGCTTGTATTCACAACTGTTATTAATTGATGTAATTAATGTACCCAGATGGACAATTTCCTCCATACACTTCCATCCTGTAGGGTATCTAGTGGTATTCATTGGCTTGGCCTGAGTTGTTAGTTGGCATCTGGTAAAAGCTGTATGTGCTGGGTGAGACTTATCCAACATAACTCTGTTCATGTAATTTAGTCTTAACTCCTTTTTCCGTAATTCCAAGGGTATGATTCCTAAAGCCACCTCTATAGCTCCCATTGATGTTGATCTGATTGCACCTGCTATTGTACATAAAGCCTGATGCTGAATTCTAATTTAATCTTGTTACTGTGTGCAGCAGAGTCATATATTATACTTCCATAATCTATTTTTCCTCTAATAAAAGATTTATAAAAAGTGAGCATTGTCTTAGTGCTTGCACCCCATCCATTACCTTTCAAATATCTTAATAAGTTAGTCAATCCTCTGCAAGACTCCACTAGTTTATCTATGTGTTTATTCCAGTTCAGCTGTTGGTCCAATATCGTTCCTAGATATCGAGTGGTTTGAACTGTTTTAATGTTTTGCCCTTGGATATTTATATCTATAATTTTATTTTTTACAACCCTACCTTTACTGAAGATCATTCCCAATGTTTTATTTGAATTCAGCTGAAAACCCCATTTTGTCATCCATTTACATACTTTATTTATTTGCTTCTGTAGATCCTTATATAATTTTGGCACATGTCTCCCAGTCCTCCATATAGCAACATCATCTGCAAACTGTGACAATTTATTTGTTATATCATTAAATTCCTCACCTAAATCATTTACCATTATTGTAAAAATTGAAGGAGACATTACTGATCCTTGGGGTATTCCATTTTGTTGTTCATACAGTTCTGATCTATCATTGTTTACCTGAACAGTGAAATATTTATCTTGCAGAAAATTCTCTAAATAATTATACATTTTACCGGTTACTCCTATCTTCTTTATTTTAAAGAGAGCACCCTCTCTCCAGCATTCATCATAAGCCCTAGCTATATCTAAAAATCAGAGATGTGAATAAAGCTCTCTGCACCTACCAGTGTATGTATGAAGGTTTAAAGAAAGAGAAGACCGTTCCGTCTACGTTGCTAAAATTTTTGGAAAGACAAGAATAACGCTTTCGTAAAATCGTCAGGAACGACTTTCAGTAATTTTTATTTTGTTAAAATTTTGCTTTCTATAACTACTCTATTACTTTGTTTGTAATTTACTTGAATAGGAAATACATTTTTCTTATCCTTTGCTGTTATATTACCTTAATAAATAGATTTAAAAAAACAAAAGTAATGTTTAAAAGTTTTAATTGCATATTTCCATTCGTCTGGAACCAATTACGATATTTTACATATAATTATAACTTCGAATAGTGCGAATTCGAATTATACGATCACTTCTTGTGATTCATTATTCGCACTAATCACGGCCTTTGGATAATGGATCTATGTTAAATTTTTTAAAAATTAAATGGCTTCAGTTAAAGTCATAGGCGATAGTTTAGGATTCTCTCTCAGCAGAAGAAACGTCTTCAAGCAGAGAAATTTGGAAGATTGTATAAGCTCTGTCAGTATTTCGTGAGAGAAACATAGGCGAGACTTTAACACAGCAGCAAGTAACACAGGAGCTGTGAAGAACTGCTTTAGAAACACTAAGTGCCCTAAAGATCAACCTTGATAAAATCGTCAAATTATTTGAAATTTCCAATAAATACAGACGGCATGTATCTTTCCTCTCTGCCGAACCACATGCTTCCTGCAACTCTGTCGATAGTGAAGAATAACGTATTTTACAGAATGTTAACTTCACTTCAAAGAATAAATCGCGCTCCTATCTTATGCAGCCCACGATTAACATTAATTTTAGAAAGCTAGCTTGTGGGTTCTCAATAGGGATGCGAAAAAAGTACATTTCATGCTGGTAATACTGAGCTTTGAAATACCGGTAGGAAAAGGTTAGCACCAAATTTTCCCAAGTTTCAGATTATTTATTTCTCTCCCTTCCATCAGCTAGAGATCTATCAAATCATTCCCTGTGATCTACCATTAAATCTCTGCTTTAACACAATGAAAAACATAATGAAATATAACAAAGGTATTACGGTGGATTTAAGAAATTAGTGCTGGAAATTCAGTCCCTTTCCTTTGCAGTCTTCACAGTCACATGACACAAGTCGACGTCCAAAAGGCCAGTTGTACAATAATGGATATGGAGCTGGAAGACGCTCGTATTCTTCAGGATCAAAACAAAGAGGTATGCCCTTCCAGTGATGAACGGGTAAACAGGCTAATGGTCGTTGAAACATGAGACATTCTTGTATAGGCCACGGGAGTCCAGTCTGACGAATTCTCTGCTCACGACCAGGGCTAGGACCAATCATTGAGGACACAACAATGAGGGATAATTTTACCAAGGGCCAGGGGTTACTGAAGGCTTCCTGAATACATTCTTTTTTGTTGGTGCTAAGTTTGTTCAAAAATGTTTCATTTCGCAACATTTTCATATCTTTGTCAAACACAAAACAGTTTGCAATGAAATATCGTTCGACATCGTCAATGTCAGTATTGACTAAAACATTGAGCAGAGGTGATGCTTCGTAATCTTGGCTGATAAAATGATACATTGATTTTCCAAGACAAAAGTCTGCAATTCCATTGCAGACACAAAATCCTATAAAACTTTTTTTGTCAGTATAGTAACATGAGCTCCAATGGTCACTTTTCGATATTATTTGCTCAACCAAAGGGCGAAATTCCTGCTCCAACCGAAGGTTAACAATTTCATGTAGAAGTAGTGGTAAAGTGCCATGACTCCATACATCATCGTCGGAGTTGAAAGTTTTGAAGGCATGAATAAGCGCCGACCGTTGTTGTGTGTCTCTTTTGTCAATATCAGCACCCTTGGATATTAGAATATCAGTTTGTTCACAGTTATCGCTTTTAACAGCATACATCAAAGCTGTCATACCGTCACTGTCTTGTGCGTCAACATCTGCACCCTTCTCTATAAGCAACTCTGTAATTTCAGGATTCATGTCACTTTCAGGAGTCATGTTACTTTTAACAGCAAACATTAAGGCTGTCATACCGTCATTGTCTTGTGCCTTAACATCTGCACCATTCTGTATTAACAAGTTCACAGTGGCAAGAATATTGTCGTCGTCATTATCAAATGTGTCACTCATTGTTAAAATAGCGTGCATTAAAGCCGTTCTCCCTTTCAAATCTGTTGCGTTCACGTCAGCTCCAGCCATAATTAGGCGACGAGCATGCGTCATAGCCTGATGACCACAGGCAATCATCAAGGCTGTAAGTCCTTCTCTATCATGCCTGTTGAGGTCATCGCTTGCGGTAATCAGATGTAATGAAACACTTTCATTTTCTCCGCTTTCATCATCACTTTCGATGTCACTATCATCGTTGTACAAATATCCAAAGTATCTATCATCTGGATTAACAGCACCGGCGAGCATCAGTGCTGTCCTTTTGTTGTTGTCAGTCAAGTTAGCATCAGCGCCTGCAGCAATTAGGTGGCGAACACACTTGTTGCAGCACATTTCGCTAGACGCAAACATTAACGCAGTTCTACCTTCCAAGTTTTGTGCATTCACTTTAACACCTGTTTTAATTAGAATCTCTGCGCACTCAAAAGTGTTGATTTTATCATCAAACCTCAGCAACATTTTTGAATGCATCAGGGCATGCATTAATACTGTCCAGCCTTTATTGTCTCTCAAATGAACATTGCTACCAACCTCAAGTAACGCTCTCAGACACGCTGCTCGTTTATTCTGAGAAGCCAGGAATAAAGCGTTCCTGCCTTCAGAATCAACTTTATGAATATCAGCTCCAAATTCTATTAACTGTTTCAGACAAGATGTTGAATTCAACATGGCTGCTGCCATCAAAGCTGTCGTCCCATCTTTTGAAGCAATATTAACGCAAGTGCCAGCTTTTACCAAAATAGTAGCACATTCCTCCTTTTCATTCAACAAAGCTAAGATCAGTGCAGTTCTTTGTAATTTATCTGTGACATTAAGCTCTGCTTCATTGCTTATCAAAGTCTGAAGACAATCTATGCGTCCATTCTTGGCTGCTAACATCAGCGATGTCATACCTGCAGCATTAGCCTGACTGACTGTAGCGCCATTTTGAATCAACATCTTAAGACATCCCAAGCTACCAACTTGAGAACTGTACATTAACGCTGTGATGCCGTCATTGTCTGCTGTATCCACTCCGACAGATTCTCGTACAAGTTTAGAAAGGCACAGCTCCTGTGAACTAAGCGCAGCAATCATTAGAGCTGTCCGTCCTGTGTTGTCAGTCTGATATATATTGGCACCTGCTTGTAAGAACAATTCTAGACATCCCACTTGTCCTAGTGACGCCGCTATCATCAACACTGTCCTTCCAATATTATCTGATTGATTTATATTTGCTCCAGCTCTTAAAAGATTTGTTAGAAAGGTCACTTTATATTCACTTGACAAGGCAAACATCAGAGCTGTTTTTCCAGTTTTATCAGCGGCATTTAAACTGCAACCACCATTTATTAAAACTCTGAAACAGTTAGTGCAGTTTCCGCTACAAACAGCCATAAGTGCAGATTGCCCGTTTCTGTCTTGCAGATCAACGTCTGCTCCATGACTTACCAACTGCCACAGACAGTAACACTTGTCTTCTTTGGCCGCCATCATCACAGCTGTGTCTTTGTTATTGTTGGCAACACTGACATCTGCACCACCGCCCAGCATAGCTGCTACAGTCTGAGGATTACCTGTACGAACAGCCATCATGAGAGCTGTGTCTCCAGTTGATTGTGAAGTATATAAATCTAACCCTGTTTCTTTCTTCTCAGCTAGGTCAAGTTTAGCTCCAGCTAATATTAATTTTTGCAAACACGAAAGACTACCTTTAAGACAAGCGTGCATTAAAGGTGTGCGCCCTTGTTTATCAGCCTTGTTGACGTCGACTCCAGCATGTATTAATGTTAGCAGACATCGCTGGTTTCCTCCCTTTGCTGCTATTATCAAAGCTGTTTCTCTTTCAGTGTTGTGAAGATGAACGTTTGCACCAACTGCTATCAAAGAGTTCAGACACTCGTGCCTGTCGTATTCTGAAGCAATCATTAACGCTGTCATCCCAGAATTGTTGACCGTATTGAGATCAGGTTTAAAATGAAATAGCACTCTAGCACACATGTGATTTCCATGACGAATGGCTAACATCAATGGCGTATCTCCATTTGTGTTTTTCCAGTTGATATCCGCACCAGCACCGACTAGGCATTTAACACAGTCTACATGTCCTTTACGGACTGCTAATGTTAGCGCCGTTTCACTGGCTGTGTTGGAAATATTAATATTAACCCTGGTTGTTAGCAATAACTGGAGACATTCAATTCTGCCATTCTCTGATGCAATCATTAATGCTGTATTGTCGTACCCGTTTCTGAAATCAGGATTAATACCAGCGTCAATAAGACACTGAAGAAGTTTAGTATTTCCGTCAATGGCCCAGGTCATCAAACTGTCCACCCCTTCACCTGAGCTAGGATCAAGAGTAGCACCCGCGTGAACCAACATCTGTACACAGTCTAACTTGCCGTGAGTTAGCGCTGATATCAGAGCAGTTTTTCCAGACTGACTCCTAAAATTCACATTTGCTCCCATGCTTATCAAACTCTCCAAGGTCGTAAGATGTCCTTGTCGTGCAGCCAACATGAGTGATGTCATACCATCATTGCTCACTAAATCAACAATACCTCCGGCGTGTATCAGAAAATCAACGCACTCAGAGCTGCCTTGAATCGCTGCGAACATAATGGGAGTGTATCCATGTTTATCAACACAGTTTGTGTCACTTCCAGCTTGAGCTAGAATTTTAAGACACTCCAAGAGCCCCTTCGATGCAGCCAACGAAATGGCCGTTCTTCCACAGTGATCAGTAATGTCTATTTTTGCACCATATTTTATCAGAATGTTCATACATTCAACTTTTGCACATTGGGATGCCAACATCAAAGGAGTCATGCCGTTGTTGTTACTCACGTCGACAATAGCACTCGCTTCCATCAAAGTTTGGAGACACTCAATATGACCATGTCTTACACAAAAGATCACTGCTGTGTTACCACAATTGTCCATCATATTTAAAGAAGCACTGTGCTGTATAAATGCCCTGACACAATCAACGTGATTTTCGCGGGCAGCAATCATCAGAGCTGTCATTCCTGCATTGTTTGACAAGTTCACATCAGCACCAATGTCTACAAGGACTTGAACAGACTTGACACTTCCGACAAAGGACGCAAACATTAGCGCTGTATCCCCTGCATTGTTACACAGATCGACGTCACATCCGGCATCTTTCAGGAGCCGCATGTAGTCTAAAGCCCCAATCCATGTAGAAAACATTAAAGCTGTGTTACCATTCATAAACTTTTTGTTTACATCAGCTCCAGTAGCGATTAAACTATGTACTGCTACCAGGTGATCGTCTTCAATAGCCAACATCAGTGCCGTTTTCATAATGCCGTTTGTGCAGTTAATATCAACTCCAGTGTTTGATAGAAAATTATTTATAGATTCCACGCTTCCTTCTTTGGCAATCATGACCAGTTCCTCGGCACTTCTTCTCAGCTCCATAACTGACATTCAGAATCAGCTAGTTGTGCAGAATCAAATACGAAGTCCACCTAAAAGTTGAGGAATATTCCACATATCAATCTCTCCGGGTAGTAAATATCTCTGCATTTAAGAAAAAAAATGTATTTCAATTAATAAGATATGTTTACTAATTATAGTTACGTAGATTGATGATGCTATAAAGATTGTAATTGTATTTTATAGATTGGCCAGTCACATATTTCTGCTGCGCATGGATAAATGCAGGGGCGGTCCTAGGGTTGCTGGGATACAGGACAAAGTTAAGTTTAGACATCCCTATAATATGTTTGAAGCATACTGCTTTGAATTTACTCACCGAAATCAACCTCCGGGTGCTAAGTATTTCTGTATTTCTGAAAAAATGTATTCTAATTAAAAAAGATACGATTACTAGTTTTGTCATTTAGATTGTTGCTAGTATTTTAAAAATTGTAGGTTTCATATACAGATTGGCCAATCATATACGTTTGCTAAGCATGATTAAATGCATGGCGGGTTCTAGGGTTGCTAGCGCCACGAGCATCTCTAAGCATCGGCATCCCTTTAATATGTTTCTTCTTCTTCTTCTTCGTACACTCTCAGATGTCTAATTACTTGAATGTTTTCAAAGAAAGCAGTGGTCAGCTTGAGGCTATTTGTATTTGTATACGGTAGTTTTTTTTCCGGAGTGCTACTGATGACGGATATATTTGCTGTCGCAGTGTAAAGGACGCGACTGCTTTAAACATAATCATGTAGATAAGTATATATACTGATGGATCTAAAGTAGAAAATGAAGAACTAGGTACTGGAATACATATTCTAGCACAGAGGCTAAAGGAAAATTATAGTATAACTGAAAATTCATCTATCTTCACAGCAGAAATGGTTGCAATAGTAAAAGCACAACACCAACAGAGTGGAGTAAAGGAATAATTGTCAAATTGCCCAAGAAGGGCGACCTTGCAGACTGCAACAACTGGAGCGGAATTACCCTCCTCTCAGTTCCCAGCAAAATACTAGGCAGGATAATCATCCAGAGAATTTCAAAAGCAGTTGACCACAAACTGAGGAAAGAACAAGAGGGCTTCAGAAAAAACAGAAGATGTGCAGATCATATATTTACCCTCAGGAACATTATAGAGCAGTGCTCGGAATGGCAGAGACAGCTGTACATTAATTTTGTTGATTTTGAAAAGGCTTTCGACAGCATACACAGGGACAGCCTATGGAAAATTCTGAGGGCTTATGGAATCCCCAGCCGCATTGTTTCCATCATAAAAAGCCTCTATTCTAACTTTACGTGCAGTGTTGGATTGAGTAATGTAACTTTCGAAGTGAAAACAGGAGTACGACAGGGATGCCCCTTATCAACAACATTATTTTTGACAGTCATAGATTGGGTGATGTGCCAGACAACAGAGGGCAGTCCAAGAGGAATTAGATGGACAACGTTTTCTACACTGGAAGACCTGGAATATGCAGATGACACTGCACTACTCGCGCATTCACATCAACACATTCAAGACAAAACCGATAGACTGAATAAGTATGGCTAGTAGGTTGGCCTGAACATCAATCTGAAGAAGACGGAGGTCATGACACTAAATGTGGGCAATCCTGAGCCAATAACAGTAAGGAACCAGCAGTTAGAACAGACAGACACATTTACTTACCTAGGATGCATAGTAACACCTGACGGCGGAACAAGCAAGGACATTAACAACAGAATGAATAAAGCGAGAACAGCCTTTGCTGTTCTCAACAACATTTGGAAGTCTTCCCAGTACAGTACAAACACCAAATTAAGACTGTATGAGAGCTGTGTACTTTCTGTGCTTCTCTATGGTGCGGAATGTTGAAGAGTAACAGAGAAGGAAATGTCGAAACTGTCCTCCTTCCACACAATCTGCCTAAGGAAAATTCTCCGAATCTTTTGGCCAAACACCATCAGCAACCAAGAACTACTTACTCGGAGTAACCAGGAGGACATGCACACCATCATAGCTGGCAGACCATGGAGTTGGGTTGGCCACGTCCTCAGAAGGGACCCTGATACCATCACAAGAACAGCTATGCTATGGACCCCCGAGGGAAAGCGAAAGAGAGGCCGACCAAAAACAACTTGGCGGAGAACTGTGGAAGTTGAGATGCAAAGAATGAACCACAGTTGGGGCACTGTAAGAAGGATGGCCGCCGACCGAGCAAAGTGGAATCAATTTGTTGCTGCCCTACAAGACGCCACCAGGCGTGATGGCCGCTGACTGCTTTGACGGTTGGCGGTTATGGATCAAAGAAGAAGAAGTAAAAGCACTGGAAATAACTACTGACAAGGCCCCGTCCCCCCCCCCCCCTAATAAGCTAACGATCTTAACTGACTCTCTATCAGTAATACAAGCACTAATTAATGCAAATAAATGTAGCCGACCAGACATAGCAGAAGAAATATTTCAATTTAGCACACACCTAAATATCAGAGGCTGCACAGTATTAATAGCATGGATACCTTCACACGTGAGAATAGAAGGAAATGAGGTAGCAGACAAGGAAGCTACAACAGGAAGAAGCAGCATTAACCACATAAACACAGGTCTGGTTTCAATAGAGATCAAAAGCATAATAAAAAGTCCAATAGCAATTGAATGAACAAAAAATTGGAAACAAAGCCAGAAAGATAGACATCCTTATAAGCTGTTCAAAGATCCAACACGAACATGTCAGATAAAATAGAGAACCAAAAATTCCATGCAATAAAAAGCTACCCAGTGAACTACAAAACATAACAAAAATGTATATTACCAAAACAAAAATTAACATATGTATCAAAGCAAAGGAGACAGTTTAAAGTATAACAACATAAAATATTCACCACAAATGTTCACTACAAGAGTAAGATACATTTCAAACCATAAGAAGATGACAACTAGGAATATGATATTTTATGACAGAGGAACCCCACTGTGAAGCATGTCTTCAGAAAAATACCATAGCTCATTATGCGCTAACATGCAAGAAGTATGAACAGCAAAGAAAACCACTTAAAGAATATCTGAAAGCATAAGCTATCACTAGAAAATGTGCTAAACGTTGACCTACCCAGTGAACTACAAAACATAACAAAAATGTATATTACCAAAACAAAAATTAACATATGTATCAAAGCAAAGGAGACAGTTTAAAGTATAACAACATAAAATATTCACCACAAATGTTCACTACAAGAGTAAGATACATTTCAAACCATTACAAAGCAGTGCATTTCAAATATAAATACAAGAGTTAATATCAAGGGCAATAAATAAGAAGGTAAAGGGTAAAGGTAAAGGATCCCGTTACACGCCCATTGAGGCATATTGGAAATATGGTGTTAGACCCATATTTTCTTGACCATCGACACACTAGGGGTGATGTGGTCAGCATCACGCCGGCCGCCTTAACCTTCCCAGAGTTGCTCTGGTACCCAATTGGGGCTGGGTCAACCCAGGAGCCGTTTGCGGCCTAAAAAAATCCCACCTCATCTGGAGATCGAACCACAGACCACTGAGCTAGGAAGCCAGTGCACTAACCACTATGCTTCCGCGGCTCCCTAAATAAGAAGGTGGCATACAATAAATCAGAGCCCAAACATCACAAGGGTCAACAAGGTGAAGGGAGATATACTCAAAAACAGGGAAGAGATACATCAACAGATCTTAGAAAACGCTACACCAAACGCCAGAGAGTTTACAGTCTGGAAAAACAACAAACGTAAGGTACTATATGGAAGAAGGAACAGTATATACCCAAATTATAATCCATATGGGGTTGAACACTACCATTTTCGACACAGAAATAGGTGGACAGAGACACCATTGGAATTAACAAGTAAAAGCAGTTTTAAAAAAAAAGCATTTAAAGTTATGAATAAAAAAACGTAACCATACTTGCATTGCCTATATCTTTTTTCACTTGTCTGTGCACTTCCAAGCCTGCATAAAATAACATAGGTTTAATGTAGCACTGTAAAACCGCAGCTAACTATATTTTGTTTCTACTAATGCTTTTCACATTGTGACAAGCTGACGTGCTGTGTTACAGAACACAAAAAAGAAACACTTGGAAATGAAGCAGCTGAGGGCTGTCCCCTCGGGAAAAAAATGGGGGGGGGGGGGGGGGGCGGCGGCGCATTTCCCATAGTCATTTATGACTGAAGGGGGCTTCTACAGTTACAACTGTTGCATTGCTTTTTATTTATATTTTAAACACATCTTGAATACTGTATATTTAGCTATTTCTTTACGTGGCCTGTTTCCATTTTCCGTCTGCTGGACTAGATAACTTCGATGACACCATTAACAACAACCATGACCAATTGACGTTGCAGGTTCTTTTCTTCTTGTCTGATATTATCGGATGTTATACCCATCTCAGATTACCAGCACCTTTCACGGTGCTTTCAATATTAAAGGAAAAAAGACTCTAGGAATAACTCCACGCTTAAATACATTTGGTCACTTGACTCTCTGGGAACAAATTTGAAGTATTGTTTGATATAATAAATGTCTTGACCGAAGAATTAAAGGCATATTTTTAAAGCTGTAATGGAGCACCCTTTCCGCCTACCTCCCATGGATTTATGCATCTTCTGCGGCATTCTTGCCAAGTTCAGTTGTTAGACGGTATGTATATGTTTTTGAACCCCGCACTTGAAAACTGGTGTTTTGTGTGCAAGGGATACCCGGTTCAACCCCATGTGGATTATAATTTGCGTATATAGTGTTCATCTTTCCATATAGTGTTCAACTGTCCATATAGTGTTCAACTGTCCATATAGTGTATGTCTTATTCTCTGATACCAATTGCCAAAAAGGGTCTCCACAGCTATCTAAAGCTTAACGCCTTACCATGCCTAAATTCGGCACTGCCTGGAGCGTTCATACTCTAAACGAACAAGGGAAAACTGCACAGATGGCAGCAGAAACGTGGAATTACAGGACCAAATAAACACACGGAGAAGAGAGCTGGATACAGAAGTGAAAATGATGAGGAAGACGTGGAAAGAGCTTGAGCTTATGTCACGTGACAGGAGGACTTGGTATGCGTTTATTGAAGGCCAATGCGCCTTGAGGAGCATAAGGGTATTGACTGAAGACGGGAGGACATACACAGATTAATTTAAGATTAAATTAATAAAATGGTTCTTCTTCCGGCCAAAAAGTCTTCGTTTTGGGGCAATACATACTTAAAGAAAATAGAAAAGAAACTGGGAACTAATCAAAATACATTTTTAACTAAACAGGACGTGAATCACTGAATTAAAATCAGTGGATCTATAACCGTATGTGATTGAGTATTAAATAAAGTACTCTATATAAATGGATGACAAAATGGAGATTCCACTTAAATGAAAATCAGAAAGGTAGAATAATCTTCTATAATAGAGATAGGGTTGTTAAATATAAGATAACTAACATAAGTAAACAGGGTAAACAAATTAGTACAGTCCAAACCACCTGATAGACCAACAGCTAAACTGGAATAAACATATAGATAAACTGGTGTGGTGTTGCAGAGGACTGACATACTAAAGATGAGCATCTTCTTCTTCTTCGATCCTTAACCACCGACCGTCAAAGCAGTCAGTGGCCATCACGCCTAGTGGCGTCTTGTAGGGCAACAACAAATTGATTCCACTTTGCACGGTCGGTGGCCATCCTTCGTACAGTGCCCCAACTCTGGTTCATTCTTTGCATCTCAGCCTCCACAGTCCTCCGCCAAGTTGTTTTTGGTCGGCCTCTCTTTCGCTTTCCTTCAGGGGTCCAAAACATAGCTGTTCTTGTGATGGCATCGGGGTCTCTTCTGAGGACATGACCAACCCAGCTCCAGCGTCTGCCAGCCATGATGGTGTGCATGTCCTCCCGCCCGCCACGAGCAAGCAGATCCTGGCATGTGATGGCATTCGGCCAAAAGATGCGGCGAATTTTTCCCAGGCATGTTGTGCGAAAAGAGGACAATTTTGACATTTCCCTCTCTGTGACTCTCCAGCACCCCGCACCACAGAGAAGCACAGAAAGCACGCAACTCTAGCATAATCTTAATTTTGTGCCCGTGCTGCATTGGGAGGACCCCCCAGATGTTATTTAGGCTAAAGAAGGCTGTTCTTGCCTTATTCATTCTGATGTTGATGTTTTTGCCTGCCCCACCGTCTGGTGTTACTATGCTTCCTAGGTATGTGAAGGTATCTGTCTGTACCAGTTGCTGATTCCTTACTGATATGGGCTCAGGGTTGCTCACATTGAGCGTCATGACCTCAGACTTCTTTAAATTGATGTTCAAGATGATATGGAAATGTCTTTTTGCCTCGTTCTGGCAAGGCGCGTCTCGTTCGACATAGTTGGTTGTATTAGGGTGCATGTCCAAATATAAAAGACATTAAGGTCTGGTTTTAATAATTCGTGCATGAGAATGATAACCCAGAATGTAATACAAAATTACTACAGGAATAGCACTGTTAGAGCATACGTATAAGTTGATGACAGCTTTCTGCAGGAAGGTTACGGCAATTGTGGTCTAATATTCCAAAATGATGCGAAAAAGGAATGAAAACAAATAAGAAGAATAACTGTCTTAGCTTCAGGTATAAGGTAGCACTATAGATAAAGATAGTCCCCTAGCAGAAACTGTCTTAGCTTCAGGTATAAGGTAACACTATAGATAAAGATAGTCCCCTAGCAGAAACTGTCTTAGCTTCAGGTATAAGGTAACACTATAGATAAAAGATAATCCACTAGCAGAAACTGTCGTAGCTTCAGGTATAAGGTAGCACTATAGATAAAAGATAATCCACTAGCAGAAACTGTCGTAGCTTCAGGTATAAGGTAGCACTATAAATAAAAGATAGTCCACTAACAGAAACTGTCGTAGCTTCAGGTATAAGATAGCACTATAGATAAAAGATAGTCCCCTAGCAGAAACTGCCTTAGCTTCAGGTATAAGCTAACACTATAGATAAAAGATAATCCACTAGCAGAAACTGTCGTAGCGTCAGGTCTAAGGTAACACTATAGATAAAAGATAGTCCCCTAGCAGAAACTGCCTTAGCTTCAGGTATAAGGTAACACTATAGATAAAAGATAGTCCACTAGCAGAAACTGTCTTAGCTTCAGGTATAAGGTAACACTATAGATAAAAGACAGTCCACTAGCAGAAACTGTCTTAGCTTCAGGTATAAGGTAACACTATAGATAAAAGATAGTCCACTAGCAGAAACTGCCTTAGCTTCAGGTCTAAGGTAACACTATAGATAAAAGACAGTCCCCTAGCAGAAACTGTCTTAGCTTCAGGTATAAGGTAGCACTATAGATAAAAGACAGTCCCCTAGCAGAAACTGTCTTAGCTTCAGGTATAAGGTAACACTATAGATAAAAGACAGTCCCCTAGCAGAAACTGTCTTAGCTTCAGGTATAAGGTAGCACTATAGATAAAAGACAGTCCCCTAGCAGAAACTGTCTTAGCTTCAGGGATAAGGTAACACTATAGATAAAAGATAGTCCACTAGCAGAAACTGTCTTAACTTCAGGTATAAGGTAGCACTATAGATAAAAGACAGGACCATAGCAGAAACTGTCTTAGCTTCAGGTATAACGTAGCACTATAGATAAAAGATAGTCCACTAGCAGAAACTGTCTTAGCTTCATGTATAAGGTAACACTATAGATAAAAGATAGTCCCTTGCAGAAACTGCCTTAGCTTCAGGTGTAATGTAGCAATACAGATAAAAGATAGTCCACTAGCAGAAACTGCCTTAGCTTCAGGTATAAGGTAACACTATAGATATAAGATAGTCCCCTAGCAGAAACTGTCTTAGCTTCAGGTATAAGGTAACACTATAGATAAAAGATAGTCCACTAGTAGAAACTGTCTTAGCTTCAGGTATAAGGTAACACTATAGATAAAAGATAGTCCACTAGCAGAAACTGCCTTAGCTTCAGGTATAAGGTAGCACTATATATAAACGATAGTCCCCTAGCAAAAACTGTTTTAGCTTCAGGTATAAGGTAGCACTATAGATAAAAGATAGTCCACTAGCAGAAACTGTCTTAGCTTCAGGTATAAGGTAGCACTATAGCACTATAGATGCGCCAGACAACAAAGGGCAATCCAAGAGGAATAAAATGGACTACATGTTCTACATTGGAAGATCTGGAATGTGCAGATGACATTGCACTGCTAGCACATTCACATCAACACATCCAGGAAAAAAACGGATAGACTTAATAAGTATAGCCAGCAGGTGGGCTTGAACGTCAACCTAAAGAAGATA
The DNA here is from genome assembly GCA_024509875.1 of Oreohelix idahoensis. Lineage (NCBI taxonomy): Eukaryota > Metazoa > Mollusca > Gastropoda > Stylommatophora > Oreohelicidae > Oreohelix > Oreohelix idahoensis. The sequence continues at coordinate 220,838 of JAMPIV010014909.1, forward strand.
GAGGTCATGACGCTCAATGTGAGCAGCCCTGAGCCCATATCAGTAAGGAATCAGCAACTGGAACAGACAGATGCCTTCACATACCTAGGATGCATAGTAACACCAGACGGCGGAGCAAGCAGAGACATCAACAACAGAATGAACAAAGCAAGAACAGCCTTTTTTAGTCTAAACAACATCTGGAAGTCCTCTCAGTACAGCACAAGCACAAAATAAGGATTATATCAGAGCTGTGTGCTTTCTGTGCTTCTCTATGGTGCGGAATGCTGGAGAGTTACAGAGAAGGAAATGTCGAAATTGTCCTCTTTTCACACAACATGCCTAAGAAAAATTCTCCGAATCTTTGGGCCGAATACCATCACCAACCAAGATCTGCTTACTCGGAGCAAGCAAGAGGACATGCACACCATCATAGCTGGCAGACGCTGGAGCTGGGTTGGCCATGTCCTCAGAAGAGACCCCGATGCCATCACATGAACAGCTATGCTATGGACCCCTGAAGGAAAACGAAAGAGAGGCCGACCAAAAACAACTTGGCGGAGGACTGTGGAGGCTGAGATGCAAAGAATGAACCAGAGTTGGGGCACTGTACGAAGGATGGCCGCCGACCGAGCAAAGTGGAATCAATTTGTTGTTGCCCTACAAGACGCCACCCGGCGTAATGGCCACTGACTGCTTTGACGGTCGGCGGCTAAGGATCAAAGAAGAAAAAGAAGATAGATAAAAGATAGTCCCCTAGCAGAAACTTTCTTAGCTTCAGGTATAAGGTAGCACTATAGATAAAAGATAGTCCACTAGCAGAAACTGCCTTAGCTTCAGGTATAAGGTAACACTATAGATAAAAGATAGTCCACTAGCAGAAACTGTCTTAGCTTCAGGTATAAGGTAGCATTATAGATAAAAGATAGTCCCCTAGCAGAAACTGTCTTAGCTTCAGGTATAAGGTAGCACTATAGATAAAAGATAGTCCACTAACAGAAACTGCCTTAGCTTCAGGTATAAGGTAGCACTATAGATAAAAGATAGTCCCCTAGCAGAAACTGTCTTAGCTTCAGGTATAAGGTAACACTATAGATAAACGATAGTCCCCTAGCAGAAACTATCTTAGCTTCAGGTATAAGGTAGCACTATAGATAAAAGATAGTCCACTAGCAGAAACTGTCTTAGCTTCAGGTATAAGGTAGCATTATAGATAAAAGATAGTCCCCTAGCAGAAACTGTCTTAGCTTCAGGTATAAGGTAGCAGTATGGATAAAAGATAGTCCACTAGCAGAAACTGCCTTAGCTTCAGGTATAAGGTAGCACTATAGATAAAAGATAGTCCCCTAGCAGAAACTGTCTTAGCTTTAGGTATAAGGTAGCACTTGTCGCAAAATTGGCTCAAATACATTGCAAACGTGGCTTCGCATAGTTTTACAGACCATTCACCGATCGCTTATCACGGGGCCGGCCGCGTACAAAATGGCTGTGCATCGACAAACTGTCGATGAGACATCGGCAAGGATATAAAGGAGCATAACGGAATTATTATGAAAAGGATTTCACCTGTTATTCCAGGAGAGGATTGTGTATAACTGTTTATAAGAAAAAACAGTAGGAATTTATCATTTACGGAGATCAATGCGTATTACGGCTGTCTACAGTTAAGCTGAAAGCCTGTAAACCCACATCTGTTCTAAATATCAAAATTACCAAGTAACAGTTGGTGAAATTACATGGATAGAACGATAGAGATATATCGGCTGTACAAAACAAGATAGGATGGAACAGTATGGATAATATATAAGCCGAGGATGAGAAAGGGAAAGTTTCAGGCAACGCACAGATTCTGTGAAATCGCTGCTTCAGGAAGAAATTTCAGATCGAGTTTTAGGCTGTGACGTCATTGCCCCTCGACCGTCCGCCAGATCCTCATAAATAGCGGAGCGTTAAACTGTAGCGACACAAGATAGAAACACACAATGTACCCCAATTATAACCAACTTTCAGGTTGAACAGGGTATTACAGCAACATAGTAGACGAAAACAACAACAACAACTGTAGCGACACACTGAAAGCCGGTTTGAGACAGACTGGAGGCAGAGCTCGCCACTACACATGTATCATCTGAATTGTGAGCGGATCGCCAGAAATTTTCAGTCCAGTGTCTGGAGTCTGAGGGTAAGCGAAATTATGATAACTATCATGTATAATATTTTTTTTATATTTGTTTTATTGTATGTTCGTATAAACTGCTCAATATATGCAAGTAGAATATTCATTGGTATAAATGTATTGTGATTTTAATATGATTTAAACATGTGCTGTGTGGATGATTGTTGCTTGTACCAAAACGGATCACAACTAGCCCCACAGCCAAATGAAGATAATATCTATCATATTAATTGCTTTATCGCTTACGAAGATAAAGGCAGTCCCATGGAAAAGGCGTTTGTCAGGGTCCCCTGGAGCAAACTTTGGGACTGTTTGGCACGGAAGAACATTCCAGCACCTCTGATTCATGCTATACAGAGCTTCTACAAGTCTTGCAGAAATTATGTGAGGACAGCAAACTATAAGTCAGAAGAGTTCAGGACCACCACTGGTGTAAGACAAGGTGATATCCTGTCACCTTATCTTTTCATACTCCTCATGGACGATGTCATCAAGGCATGTAAGGAGAGAACAAGAAAGTATTCAGTGGGGTACTGGAAGATGAGACAGGTCTGTATTTCAGAGCTAGCATTTGCTGATGATGTTGTCCTGATTGCTAAATCAGAGACACATCTCCAATCCAATCTGCAAGTCTGGAAGGAAGAGCTGGAGAAGAGAGGGATGGTCATAAGCAGCTCTAAAACAAAATCCATGGTGATATCACGAGAGGAAAGAAGACATCAGATTAAGTTGGGAGAACAGGTCCTGGAGCAGGTCGACCACTTTAAATATCTCGGAGCTATAATAGACCGAAAGGGAGGCATCAAAGAAGAGTTGGCCACTCGAAAAGCAGCGTCTGGGAGACTTTTTCAGGCCATAAATCGAGGATTCCTCAGCAAGAAAGAGGTTGGTAAGAAAACGAAGATGGCTGTATACCGCTCCACCTATGTCCCAGTCTTGACATATGGATGCGAGTCATGGGCAATGACTACAACCCACAAAAGCCAGATCCAAACCTCAGAAATGAGGTATCTGAGGAAGGTGGTTGAAGTAACAAGAAGAGACATGGTCCGCAACCAGACGATACGTCAAGGCCTAAAATGCCACCCGCTGCAGACCCAAGTAGAACAGTGCCAACTAAGATGGTTTGGCCATGTCTGCAGAATGGGAGAAGATCGGCTACCACGACAAGCATGGGAAACAAAGAGCCAGGGATCCAGACCCCCAGGACGACCGAGAGTCCGCTGGGAGGACAACATTAGACAATGTTTGAAGGACCGAGGACTGGAATGGAACCAGGCCAGGAAGAAGACATCTGATAGAATAGTCTGGCGCTCTCTCTTCCAAACCTCTACACCTCACAGTAGAAGGGGAACGACTAAGTAAGTAAGTAAGTCTGGAGTCTGAGGGTAAGCGAAATTATGATAACTATCATGTATAATATTTTTTTTAATATTTGTTTTATTGTATGTTCGTATAAACTGCTCAATATATGCACGTAGAATATTCATTGGTATAAATGTATTGTGATTTTAATATGATTTAAACATGTGCTGTGTGGATGATTGTTGCTTGTACCAAAACGGATCACAACTAGTCCCACAGCCAAATGATGATAATATCTATCATATTAATTGCTTTATCGCTTACGAAGATAAAGGCAGTCCCATGGCAAGAGATTGTCATAGGGAAATGAAGTGTTAGAAGCTTCATCATGGAAGATCCCGCTTTTACGAGGTTAGGTGACCAGTTCCCTCCCTCGCTGCCTTTTCCTTCCCTAGCTCGAGAGCACAACGGAGTGCCCATTTACAGCTGGTAAACTGGAGTGTTCCACAGCCAGGTTTCAGTTCCAAAACTATGTAGTTGTGCCACCGAAGAAAGCAACCTGATCGCTTGGTCAGTCGGTCACTCACTTTAACTAATAGTGTATTAAGTTCGTGTAGATGCTAAGAATGGCATCAGTATTTAAAATTTGTACCTGATGTAGTTGGAAAGATCTAGTTATAAAAAATTAAAGGATGTACAGGGGAGGAATAAACCAGATGATGATTATTACTGAGAATGTTAATACTAATCCTGTATCACTGAAAGGATGTTACTTACTGTGACTGTATAACTGTGACATCTGATGACTGACAGGTCTGACATCTGTGCTAGTCAGTTACACGTCTAGCCAGATATTAGCCAAGGCTGATATGATGTTTCAGGTTCCATGAAATAACTCAAACCAGACTGTCAAGTATCAGAAGCCTGTGTTGTTCATCAGAGGCAATCCCACAAAAGTGCAGGACCCCAAAGAGTGAACTACAGCTGGTAATTGGTATCCCTAGTGCTGGGTCTACCAATGCTGATATCTACAAAGGACAGTTCAGTGTCAGCAGTCTCAAGATGCTCAGATAAGTGTCATTTAAGACACTGACCACCTATATATATATGAATCAACAGCCAATAGTTGTGATAGGAAACCAATCTACAACAGTATTCAAATCATAATAGATTTCAGTCAAATGATGACAGTAATGTGTAAAGTCAGAGGACTAAGAGAACAGTGATACAGTAAAAGTGATTCCAGTTTTCATTAACTTTATTGTTCAAGATCCTGAAGTCTGAAAGAACAAGACTACTTTTTAACATTGCTGAGTGACGGTTTCTAGTAAAATCATTTTCTTAAAGGACAGAAAATCCTACAAATCCATTAGTTTAGAAATAATAGTAATTATATGTGAATATTTTTCATATATTTTAATGCTCATTTCCATATAGCAGAAATAGAAGATCAGTGTATATATTAAAAGATTTTAATTGTACCTGAGGACTTATTCCCTTTTTACACTGGTGTTTAAAGTGAATGTTCATTGTATTTATCCCCTAGACATTAAGTAATCATAAGATAGTCACAGGGAGGAGACACCTTAAATCCTGGTACTACTTCTTACCAACTGGGCCAGGATTTTCACAGTCTGACTATTTCTATGATATCAATACACCAGTGCTTATTTCTAAGACTGGGGTATTACTGGTAAGACCAGAACTCTTTACTGGCACCTGGATATCCATCTGCCAACCCTCATCATCAGTTGCCATCTCCACAACGGAGGTTGGCTGTAATGGATCTCCAACGTCTTCTGTCTCTTGTCTTGGTGGTACACTCTGATAGACTCTTTCCCGTCCATCTCTTGATGTTATCTTCCCACTTATAGCGCTGTCTTCCCCTTGCACGTTTACCTTCAACTCTCCCTTCTGTTATGGTCTTCTGCAAGGTGTTATGCCTTTTTATGTGGCCAAAGTATTTTAGCTGCCGAACTTTGACCTCTCTCATTAGTTCTCTTTTCATACCTAGATTTTCTAGGACCTCCTTATTTGTTTTCATCTCTTTCCATGAGATACGCCCCATTCTTCTATATATCCACATTTCAAGAGCCTCAATTCTTTCTTCCAAATGCTTATTCATCGTCCATGTTTCTGCACCATACAGAAATGCAGAATATATATAACACTTTATGATTCTCAGTTTTAATTTATGAGATAACTGTTTGGATGTCAGTATATGTTTCATGTTGTTGAATGTAGCTTTGGCCATTCCTATTCTCTTCTTGATTTCTGTTTCACATCTGTTATTATATGACCAAGATATACGTAGCTCTTGACTTGTTCCAGGATTTTCCCATTTACGCTTATCTTTAATGTGGGTTTATCGTCTGTTTTGCTAATTATCATAGTTTTAGTTTTCTCAATATTAATGTCGAGTCCATATTCATGACTTATACTGTTCACTTGCTTCACTAGTTCTTGTAACTCCTGTTCGCTTTCAGCTAACAACACGGTATCATCTGCATATCTAAGGTTGTTTATTGATCTTCCACTGATGTTCAGTCCTGGTATTTCCTGTATCTGTTTGAAAGTTTTTTCGGTGTATAAATTAAATAGGCAGGGGGACAGCACACAACCTTGTCTGACACCTCTTTTTATGTCTATGTGTGGTGAATAATTCCTTCCCGATCTTACTGTGGCAGTTTGCTCCCAATAAAGGTTACTGAGTATTCTTATATCTTTTCCATCAATACCTATGTCTTTGAGGCATTCAATTATTTTCTCATGATGGATTCTGTCAAAAGCCTTCTTATAGTCAATGAAGCACATATACATACTTTTTTGGACCTCTGTATATTTTTCTGCTAATCTACTCTTACATAAATATATAATTTTAAAGAACCTCCCGCTACAGCACTATAGATAAAAGATAGTCCCCTAGCAGAAACTGTCTTAGCTTCAGGTATAAGGTAGCACTATAGATAAAAGATAGTCCACTAGCAGAAACTGCCGTAGGGGAGTGAAGTGTTACAGACTTCGCTATACTCTGTCCCGTTTTTTATGGGGAGGGGGTGTTGCAAAGGTGTTAGTATTAATGTTGTATAGCAGTTCTTAGCACACACCACACAAGCCATCGCATATGTTGCGAGGTTATTTTTGATGACACCATCAATAAGTCACCCACACAAAAGTACATGTTGGAGTCAGGAAGGTTTAAACTCCAAATACAGTTCTATACTGTTTATTACGCCACAGAAACATCGACATCAGGAACGGTACACTACACAGGATACAATAGCAATAAATCTCTACAGAAGACTGCAGACATCGCAGTACTAATAATATATCAATAATATGTCAATAACTCCTTCAAGCAAACTGCAGGCATTGTAGTGCTAATAATAATATGTCAATAACTCCTTCAAGCAAACTGCAGGCATCACAGTGCTAATAATATCTCAATAACTCCTTCCAGCAAACTGCAGGCATCGCAGTGCTATAGTCCGTTCGGAAATTCGTGCCCACAGAAAGCGTCAATTTTCTCCAAAACTGTTTGTTGTATGGACATGAATTTTTGCATGCAGTCTTAGATTTTCCATGCAGTTATTAATATATTTTTTGCCCTTACAAAACTCATGTCATGTTCGAATTTTCTTCTTTACGCTATATAAAAAACTCATACTGTTGTCTGGGTTAATTTTTAGTAGTTTTACAGGAAAGTTACAAGAAGTATAATATACAATAAGTTCTATCTGTAATATGTGCTCTAGGAGCAGAACATGGCGAGGTGAGTGAAAATGGGTAGGGTATGTCTTACGCGGACGAAGATATGGCCAGCGTTACAACCACAAGTTCTCTTTTTATTCTGTACAATGTGATTTAACTATTAATAAAAACAACTGATTGTGTGTGGTTTACTCTGTTAGCATTGCCTAAAAAGACTAACGCACAAGATGGCGGGGCAGGTAACAGATACCTTTGCCTCTCCGATAGCTGGGATGCTGCCATATTGTTCATAAGTAAGGTGACCATATTTTCAAAACCCTAATCCGGGACAAAATAGTAGATTTGACCTATTTCAATGCAAAAAATCGGGACAAAAGAGTAAAGAAAAGGTCAAAAGTCGGGACATGTCCCGGAAAAATCAAGTTGATGTCAATTTAAAATAATATACATTTTATATATACATTTGAATAACATTGACTAACATACATTTTACTGTAACAGTTTAACTACTTAAACTAATAAGAGAGAAAAACATCAATAATCTTTACTTAAGGCGAAGCTGAGTTACTGTACTTTTCAGATGAGTGGATTTTTATCGATAGGTCCTTCTTTGCAAGCAGCATCTTAAAAAACTCGACACATGTTTCCCCACAGTTCACTTTGGTTGTCAACTTAGCTTTCAAAGTGTCAACACCCAGCTGTGTTTTATCACTTGCCCATAAGCTGTTCATCAAAGAAAACACTCTTTCTGTGTAGCATTTGTTCAAGGTAGGCAACAAAAAAAACTCTGCCAACTTCAAAATATTTGAAAATGTCACATTATTGTTTTTGAAGTGGGAAACCATTTCAATCCAATGTTGTGGTAGCAATGTTTTTATGGCACTCCATTCACTAACTTTCTGAGAAGTAACAAACTGCTTCATATAGACATATTCGTCATAAATTTCAGTTGCTGTAAAGTGGGCTGAAGGTAATGTTAGAATCACTAGTGATGATGATATCTCAATATCTGCCCAAATTGGTATTCTGTTCAGCGTTACCCAGCTGTAGGATTCTAGGTCTTGAAAATTTTTTGCAGCCCATTTATTCAAATAATTGAAAGTTGTTTCATAGAGCGAAGAAACGCTAGCATGAAACTTTTTCACATTCTCCTTTGGAAGTCCTTCCATTTCCAGCTTTTCAAGGATTAGCTTAACTCTTGATGGCAAGAAACAGTCTTCCAGTTTGGACTTCAAAATAGTTTTCAACCTGTTGATGCTGTCAATGACTTCAAACACAGTGACCGTCTGTCCCTCTATTTTTTGCACTGCTTCGTGGAATGGAGAGGCCTGACTGTGAACAAAAACAAGCCATGCCTCAGATAGAGGATTTTCAAAGAATGTCTGTATAAAAACTGGGCATCTGTCTTGAGATTGAAAATATGATTTTAGATTCAGGAACATCTGAAGAACCCTTTCAACAGAAGGCAGCAGAGCAAGCCACCTAGTCTGAGCATAACCTAAGATCATCTGGAAGTCTGTTTCCACAAACTGACAAAAATCTTTGAGTCTTTCAACTCGTACTGTGTATGATTTGAAGAGTAGATAAATTTTAGCAATAATCAGCTCGACATCAACAGGCAGTACATCTGCAGCTGTTCGAACAGTGTTGTGGAAAATATGACCTGCACACCAAACTCCTATAAGACCATGTCCAAGGTTTTCTTGTAGTTTTTTGAAAACATTGTTCTGTCCTTTCCTTTCAGCACCTCCAAAATTGGAATTTGTGTTGTCTGCGCATAATCCAACTACTTTCCTGTCTAAACCATTTTCAGTTATGCAGTCATTAAGAAAACTACTTACAATATCAGATGTTTCACCTGGCAATGACTTTAACTCTAATATTTTAATTTTCACTCCATTACTGTGATCAAAGTATCTGACAAGCAAAGGAAAAATCTTGAATTCTTTGTGGTTGGATGCATCTGTCAGTACAGAAATAAATGTAGACTTTTCTAGGTCACATCTTAACTCATTTAGAATATGGGGTGCCAAGACATTTCGAATAATGGCTTCTGTTTTCGTACGTGCACATGAAAATTTTGGCTCTAAAGTAACCTGAAGTAATTTTGATGTGTAATCCATAGACCTGAAAGTATGATTGTGTAGCACTGTATGGTATGCAAAGGCGCCTTCTATAGCAGCTAATTGCTCTTCTTGGTCACCAATTTTATCAGCTCTGAAGAAAGTGGTTAACGACGAGCTTGATGCAGCTGTAAGGACGGCTCTCTTATGTTTCTCACTGCTTATGTGGTTCTTAATATCCCCACGTCTACTATGGTATATCGAAAACCCGGAGGCACATATATTGCATCATACATTGAAGTTTGATGTACTCTTTTTAATGAACGGATATTCCTTTTGTAAATCTTCATTGAAACTGCATTTACGCTTTGGTACCATTTTCTTACAACAATAACAAAATATGCACAAATGGTTCACCGTTTAAATTAATCAAACGTATAGGCTACCGTACGCAAAATCTTGGTACTTTACCACTACCTAAAATTTCAAATAACTGCGAATATCACATTGGAACTACAAAACTAATTCGCGGTCCTGACAACCTCTTGTGCTGTTTCGGCGCCAGTTCACTAATAATTAAAAATTCCCTCAAGTCAGCCACGGAATAATAATTTTTTTTTAATCGGTGAGATTTATGCCAAATTGACAAATTCGCCCAAAACCGGGACAAATTAGCGTCCCGGATTGCATCGAAAAAAAGTCGGGACAAATTATCAAAAATGGTCGAAAACCGGGACTGTCCCGGAAAAACCGGGACGTATGGTCACCTTATTCATAAGACATCATTTTTATTTCCGTGGGTGGGTAGGGCTGGTAGGGGCCCAGAGCATTGCTTTGCCCAGGGCCTACAATGCTGTTAAGACGGCCCTGGCCCTATTATTAAAATTAACATGAGGGGAATGTATAGAGTTAGCTATCATATACAGCAAATTCAAATCGCCTGTGTTACCACCTGTTGTTTCGTTCTGTGTCTGTATTTAGTAGTAACCTTTGTTGATGTTGTTATATGAAATTTAATGAATCAATCAATCATTACACCACCAAACCTTCAGAGACAATTATAGATAAAAAGAGCATGAAAACGTAACTACCTAGCCTTACCTGTTTGACCAGATTTCCGGCTACTGTCTTTCCAACAATTTTCAGTCATTCCAATCCACCTTAAAATAAAAATAAAATGCCATTTGGCGACGCAGTATTAATGTTCGTTTATCCCCGTCTTATTAAGATTCTTAATATCGTAAAATCTTGATGCTGCGAAAACCAACACATTAATGCGCCAGCTCATTGCCGTTACCCAGTATACACAACATACCCTAGACAGTTTGTAAAGGAATGCCCTTTTTTCCTAATGCAAACAGTCCTTTCCTGCAACAGGTTATAACAAACAGACCATATAAGGACAATGAATGCAGGACCGAAGTTCTTTCTTGGGGAACATAAATTTCCAGGAACAGGACTGACGTTATTTATCGCGACTACTGTAACATGGTTTAATTTAGCATCTTTATGATATCTTAAGCCCACTTGTAGACTGCATGGTGAAAGATCATTTTTTAATGCAGTAAGAAAGATAACCTTTAGGGTCTGTCTATTTTTGCTATCATATCTAACAGATGCATGTATATTAACAAAACAGAACTTAGGCAGTGACCGAACAGTTAAGCGGTCACCAGGACATTACAAACAAAATCCTGTTGTTACAAATTATTTATCATTGCTCTTTGCTTAGAGGATCTATTCTTTAAAGTGTAAATTAATATTAGACAAACATAAAGGTATGTTATCAGGCACTCGTAGGAAATAAAGAAGTAGAACACTAGACAACAGAAAAACAACAGACATGAGTGGCTTACCCAGGATTTGAACGATGCAAGCGAATCACACTATCCTCATATGATAGGGAATATGATATATGATATGTATGATAGGGAAACAACAGAAGTGATTGCGTCATTAATAGGCTAAACTGCCCATGGTGGATTGTGGTTCGCACTAATGACCTGTCATTGAAACATCATTTTTTGGTGATGCGTAGATGGCAGGGAGGATAGTGTGATTGAAAGCCTATGCTCCTTGGGGAGCTGAAGGGTACTGATGATGATGGCGGGGATGATGATGGTGGTGATGATGATGGTGGTGATGATGATGGTGGTGATGATGATGGTGGTGGTGGTGATGGTGGTGATGATGATGGTGATGATGATGGTGATGATGGTGGTGATGATGGTGGTGATGATGATGGTGGTGATGATGGTGGTGGTGGTGATGATGATGGTGGTGATGATGATGGTGGTGGTGATGATGATGGTGGTGATGATGATGGTGGTGATGATGATGATGGTGGTGGTGATAATGATGATGGTAGTGATGGTGATGATGAAGTACTTTGACTTTTAATTATTCTGATACCCCAAGTTACGACTTTTCCCTCTTTTTCCTTGTTCTTGGCCAGGGGTTCTCAACCTTTTTCTGCTCATGAGCCCCTCCCATTTCTGAGCCTCATATACCTCTGTGCTTCCCCCCCCCCCCCACCTCCCCTCACAGTCGCTGTTAGCTGGGAAAAAAGGTACTTTACCATCTTTCTGTGGCCCCTAGAAATATGGCATGGCTCCATGAGGGGCCATGTAAACCACGTTGAGAACCACTGTTCTAGGCAAGGAAATGTGCACGTCTTTTTTTCAATTGCTTTGTATCTCCAAGCAAAAGATAGGAGCTACCGATAAGTGTAAGTGTGTGGACACTGATAAAATGACTGCTGAACATCTGCTTCAAAGTTGCCCAACATTTGTGGAACAGAGAGATAGCACATCATTTAACTGTTTGCTCCCTACGGAGCATGGAGCTGCTACTACAGCTGGCCCCTTGCATGAAGCTTGTAACATAAAATGCATGTGCTTTCACAGCAGTAGTTTCCATCATGGAGTCCAATATGTTTACATTTCATTAGTACCATGAAGTCCAATATGTCTACATTCCTGTCTCTAGTACCATGAGTTCAATATGTCTACATTTCTGTCTCTAGTACCATGAAGTCCAATATGTTTGCATTCCTGTCTCTAGTACCATGACATCCAATATGTTTACATTCCTGTCTCTAGTACCATGGAGTTCAATATGTCTACATTCATCTCTGTCTGGTCCTGTTGGGTCCAATTTGCAACATTTCTCTCTCTTGTCCAGTCTAGTCAAGTGAGCATATTTATCTCTGTGGTCATGTAAAGTCCAGTTTGTCCACATTCTTCTCCCTGGTCATGTAGAATCCAATTTGTCTACATTCTTCTCCCTGGCCACATGGTGCACAGTCCGTTACTTGAAACTATTTCTTTAAAATATTACAATTTAAGAAATTAAATATAACACACTGCAAGTAAAATTTTTGTTTTCAATGACAATTTATTTTTAGGGAAACAGAATACAAATTTAACCAGCAAAAAAGCATGACAAATTTGTGATGGTGGGTGGGTTCTTCTCATATGTGGACCTAAGTCCACTACCTGAAACTTTCTTTAAAATCTAAAAATGTAAGTAATAAAACATAACATATGCTGCAAGTGATATTCTGGTCTTGAATGACAATTTAATTTTTGGAAAGAAAGAAACTATGGTGTTTTGCAAATATTACTGAAAAAAATCATGAATTGTGATAGTGGGTTTTTCACATACACATATATACAGAGTGATTGACAGATCACTTATTATTTTTAAATTGTTATTTCTTCACTCCTGTCCAACTAATTTATATTAAACATAATAATAATAATAATAATAATAATAATAATAATAGGCCCTTCAGTCATAACTGACTAAGGAAATGCTCTCCTGAGGTGACATCCCTCAGCTGCTTATTTTCCTGGTGTTCCTTTCAAAGTTGTTTCCTCTCTTCTGCTTGTTGTGTGAGCTTCTTTTCACCCAATCTGAGGTGGCACCATAGATAGCATCACCACTTGGTGTGAACGGCAGCTTCATCCTCCCACGTTGCTGGATTTATGTCCAGTCCCCTCATGTCTCTCTTCCACACATCTTTGAATCTCAGCTGCAGTTGCTCAACTATTCTTTTGCCATCTGCCAGTTGTGCATAGAAGACAATTGGGATGTGACTATCTTCTATGCGGTGGACAAGGCCAAGCCAGCGTAGTCTGCACTGTCTAAGCAGTATCTTACATGCTTTGACGGCCAGCACCTCAACATTTGTCACTTTATTTTTCCACAAAATGCCGAGAATGTGGCACTGACACCGTAGATGGAAGGTATTGAGCCTTCTTTCTTGCTTAGCATAGGTTGTCTAGTGGATACAAGTGGAGACATATAATTTAAAAATTTGGATTGACTTTTCAATCACTCTGTACATTATAGTTGATAAGAAGTGAAAATTCAAAACAAGAACTCTCAGCTTTGTCTATGACTCAAAGAGCGAATAATTCAGGACAGAAAAGTAAAGGTAGATAAAAGAAAAAAAATTGTTGGCAGATATCAACACATGTAATCAGATAAAAATTGTTGGCAGATATCAACACATGTAATCAGATAAAAATTGTTGGCAGATATCAACACATGTAATCAGATAAAAATTGTTGGCAGATAGCAACACATGTAATCAGATAAAAATTAATCTTATGGACAAAAAATGTAGGCACTGTACATTAATGACAGGAACTAAATAAAATAATCTGACACTAAGCATAAAATAGTCACGATTAAGACTTGGGTATTTAGAAAGGGGAGATATAGCGCTTAATACAGGGGTCAGCAAGAGTTGACTGTTATCTACCAGTAGATCCCAAGGTATTATTTGGTAGATCTCTTGGAGATGGTAAGGGAAAAATAATTTTTAACCATGGTAAATTTAGGACAAGCCCTCTCCTATTGGCACTTACAAGTGTGGTGTTCAGAGGTTTAAAGATACTTTAACCATATTTCCAGTGAAAACCCACAAGCTAGCTTGCTAAAATTCACTTTATTTGTGAGCTGCATAAGATAGAAAGTGATCTTATTTTATTTTTTTTTTTAAATAAAGTTAACATTTGGTAAAATATTTGGTTTTAATTTTCCACTGCTCTGTTAAGGGGATTGCAGGAAGTAGATCATGCAGCAGAGATAAATGTTAAATGGACTTATTCCAAACAGATATGAATTTCTCAATTTAGAACTTTAAAGAGCTCAGTATTTCTGAAGTACATCCCCAGAGATGCTGGGTTGCCTACTGCTGGCTTAATGTTAAATAACAGGAAACATCAGACATTTTCATTTCATTTAAATACTAAACAGGCAATGTAAACAAAATTAAGTACATGCCAGATTTATAACAAGGTGTCTGCAGGTGCAGCAGTAACACATGACCATTATTTTACAACAGTACTGGAAGAAATGTATGATATAGACACTAGCATTCTGAAGACAGGATTGTTAATCATTAACACACATGTACAAGCATTAGTAAAACCATGTGTCTCTAAGTGTGGTTGCTACAAAGGCACGTCATGGAAATTAATGAGAAATCACGTCAGCCATGATCCTCTCACTCTTACTTTTCTGAACAGAATGGTTGTTGTTATTTATTTTATCTCACTGTTCATATATTTATTATTTACACAATATCTTTTAATATTCCCATATTTCAATTATTTACTTAATACTATTCATTGTCTGTGCATGTATTTCCCCTGAGATCAAAATTACCATTTAATCCCACATTACTACTTATAATATATTATTTTTATTCATTTCTATTATCATTCAAATTTAATTTTTTTTCCCTTGCTTATTGCTATTCTATCTAGCAACTTCTATTACTGTTTTTTTTCCTTGGTTTTTTATTTTTATTTTAATGGTCTGTCTCATCTCCTCCATTTGCCTGCTCTACATTTGTATTCTTTGTTCCTAGTTTTCTTTAGTGTTCTCCCAGAATTTCTGACATAAATTTCTGATAGCAGTAAACTTTTAATGATTTTTTTTTTTGGTCTGTTGTTCTCTGTGTGTCTCTGAGGAGACAGAGAAAGAACAGGACTAATGTTCTCTCAGGCCTGTCATCAGAGGCAATAATGTGAGAGGTTGTACATGGGCTTGTCAGCCTCACCATAT
The DNA here is from genome assembly GCA_024509875.1 of Oreohelix idahoensis. Taxonomy (NCBI): domain Eukaryota; kingdom Metazoa; phylum Mollusca; class Gastropoda; order Stylommatophora; family Oreohelicidae; genus Oreohelix; species Oreohelix idahoensis. Next base: position 236,153 of record JAMPIV010014909.1, read on the forward strand.
ACAAGAAATTGCTACAGAAAACACTGCTGAATCAGCACATGAGTACTTTGGTGCAGGTTTCCTCTAAAGGTACCAGCTGCATTGGTGGCTACATGCTCCACAAGAACCAGAGAAATGATACTTAATGACATTTGTAAAAAGGTAAAGGATCCTGTTACATGCCCATTTGGGCATATTGGGAATATGGTGTTATGCCCATATTTTCTTGAACATACGGCACATGAGGGGTGATGTGGTCAGCAACACTTCGGCCACCTTTAACTTTCCTAGAATTGCTATGGTACCCAATTCATGAGGCTGGGTCAACACCGGAGCCATTTGCGGTCTTAAAAAATTCCACTTCAAATGGGATAACCATGGACCACCGGGCTCGGATGCCAGTGCACCAACCACTGCACTATCACGGCTCTAATCACTTTTGTGGGAGCTTTAAATTAACTAATTTAAATAAAATTACTGTTTTTCTTACCCCATTTATCATAAATCTTTTGTCATAAGTTCACAATATTTCTGTCATATTCTTTATAACTGATAGTGTTTAAACAAAATAAAACAACAACATAACTGCATACTGATCTAAATAAAAGAAATATTTTAGCAACATGGCATATTCTAATCTAATTAACAAGGTACTGCATACTGCTACTATGAGACTTTCTTTCTGAAGATTGCCTACCAAGGGTCATCAACCCTGTCTTCTCTATCCTACTGTAGTCCAGTTGTTTTCAGTTGCTTCAGTTTGTCAAATCATTTATACAACCTTCTGTAATATCTTTTGACAGATCTTGGAAACTGAAGTCTGGCAATTCACATATCCCATCTGGCAATCCACACAATAACATCATCATTTTCATTTACACCATTGGCCACAACATTGGCTATTTTCTTCATCTTTTATCATAGTAAGACAAATCTTCTTTTTTTCATATTCATCACCTTACACCAAGACAAAATTTGTTTTTACGTTACACATATGCAGAGAAACAAAAACAAATTATTCTAGATTATATAAAATGTATACATGGTATTTACACACACACACATATCTTGCAAAATAATGAAACAAATATATTAAAGCTTTTTTTAAGCTTTGAAGCTAAAGTAAAACAATGTATGTGGTGATATCAAAATGATAAAAGTCACACCAACTAAACAAGCTACTCAAGACTTTCCAGAGTTGCCATACACATAAAAATCAAATATACAGTAACGATGGTTGCAATTTCTTGTTTACATCAGGGTTCCTAAAATTTAACAAAACCAAATTCTAAAACTTGTCCACGAACATTCAGAAAAACTCCAGGACCATAAATATTGTATCATCACCCTTCAACTCCCCAAGGAGCATATGCCTTCTACAAATGTCTGCCAAGTCTTCCTGTCCCGGGCCATCAGGTCAAGGTCTTTCTATGTCTTCTTCATGTCTGTCTCCAGTTCTCTTCTCCATGTGTTCTTTGGTCTACCTCTGCCTCTCTTTCCCTGTGGATTCCAGAACAAGGACTGCCTGGTAATGCTATCAACAGGTTTCCTCAATGTGTGTCCTATCCATCACCATCGTCTTCTTCTCAACTCTTGTTCCACTGGCAAATATCTCATTCTTCTCATCATTTCAACATGAGTCATCTTTTCACATCACTTCAATCCTTCTGTTCTATAATATTATATATCTCACAATAAATCTGTGTGGTCTGTGGGGAACTAAAATCAGTGAGACTGTGGGGAACAAAAATTAGTAAGATATGTGGGGAACAAAAGTCAGTGTGATTTGTGGGGAACATAAGTCAGTGTAATTTGTGGGGAGCAAAAATCTGTCGCTGGAAAAAAAAATACAAAATTTATAACATCTCTTCTGAAGACAATACAGTAAATTTTATTTATTTTTATACATTTGCTTCAAAGATGCCGAATATACGAGGAACATAGAAAGCACCAGTACCATTGTCGTAAAAACTCTATGGAGATGCAAATAACCTCAAACTGACCACTGCTTTCTTTGAAGATATTCAAGTACACGTCTGAGAGTGTACAAAGAAAAAGAAGTATACATTTTACATCAATAAAATTACAGTACAAGCGTTTGTATACATTACAACTGTTATAACTTCATACTAATGAAACAGGAATGTATTTTTGCCCAGAAAATGAATTAAAATTTTGACACTTTTTAAAGAGAACAGTCCTGGATGTCAGTTACTGTTTAATATAAAACTCATTTATTTTGTGTTTATTAACGTTACGTCTATATGGAAATATTTTCCACATATTTTTTTAATCATGCTATAAAAAATAAATAATTTCTATGTGCACGTTATAGTATACATCGTTCAATGGTTAAAAATGAAAAGAATAGGATTTTTTTTTTTAAAAGAAAAACAAATGAAAGAATAATAAATTGTACTGATATCATTTACCTACATCAAGTGGAGGAAAAAAATAAACTGTACTTATATCATCTACCGGTAGGTCTGGCACTGTTTAGTTATAGCCAAAATGATTTTAATGTGACATGTAGGTAAGTTGGTCCTCACTGGCAGCTATTGTAAATCTTGAGAATTATGCAAGACTCACCAAGTTAAATTTTAAATTTTAAATCTACTATATGCTCTCATTTTCATCGCATAGGGATATATATATATATATGGAAATCAAAAGAAACGAATTCCAACACAAAAATAAGTAGCTTGAACTCAAATGTCAAGTCAGTATTATTGTATGGCTCTGAAACATGGAGAACAGCAAAAAACAACACCCATATGTCAAGTCAGATCTACTGTATGGCTCTGAAGCTCAAAAACAAGACAACAACAAAATCCAAGAAGTTAAAGACTTTCATAAATGAGTGCTTGCATTGAACAGAAGGACTGAATTGGTATGACAAGATCATCCACGTAGAACTGATGACAAGATCATCCACGTAGAACTGATGACAAGATCATCCATGTAGAACTGATGACAAATACCAGACAAGTGTAGGTAGAACAGATGAAAAGAAGATGCTGGCGACAGATAGGGCACATATTGAGGAAGCCTGTTGATAGCATTACAAGGCAGTTTTTGTTGTGGATTCCCCAAGGAAGGAGGCAGGGGGAGACCACCCACACAAAAAAAACAACAACATAAGAACGAGAACCAGAGACAGACACGAAAGTGATGAAGATGGCACAGAAAAGTCTTAAGCGGACGGTAAGGAAAGGATGACTTGACATGACAGAAAGATCTTGAAGGGATGGTAAAGGACAGGATGACTTGACATGACAGAAAGATCTTGAGGGGATGGTAAAGGACAGGATGACTTGACATGACAGAAAGATCTTGAGCGGACGGTAAACGAAAGGATGACTTGACATGACAGAAAGATCTTGAGGGGACAGTAAAGGACAGGATGACTTGACATGACAGAAGGAGCTTGAGGGGACGGTAAAGGAAAGGATGACTTGACATGACAGAAAGATCTTGAGGGGACGGTAAAGGACAGGAAGACTTGACATGACAGACAGATCTTGATTGGACGGTAAAGGACAGGAGGACTTGACATGACAGAAAGATCTTGAGGTGACAGTAAAGGACAGGAAGACTTGACATGACAGAAAGATATTGACGTGATGATAAAGGACAGGAGGACCTGACATGACAGAAAGATCTTGAGATGACAGTAAAGGACAGGAAGAATTGACATGACACAAAGATCCTGTTCTGAACAGATCTTTCTGCCAAAACTAATAGTAGAACAATTGTCAGAATTGAATTCACATTTATCTAAATACTGCAGTGACTCTAACAAGCCTAGCATAGCACTTTCAACAAAATATTAAAAGATTTAAGCAGCTTATGGATTCTCAATGGAGATTATAAACATTTTGAAAGGCAACTACTGTAATATTCAATAATTTAATATCACTAAAATTTAACTAGCCACTAAAATTTAACTAGCCTCTAAATATGTAACACTGAATCTGGATCGCAATTTATGTAGAAAACACAATCCTTTCATTCATTATTTTAATAACAAGAATGGGTTCTGGACTCAGAATCAACCTTTTTATATTTTTTAAAGCAGTGGATATATTTACAAGGAAGCTGAAAGCCTCCCACAAAAACTAATTGTTTATAGGCTAACTGTTCATGTTCCTTCTTTTGAATTACAGTTATATCTGGAGAGGAAACAGCAGATACATAAACAAACAAAGAGCTATTCACAGTGCTTAACATATTCTAAAACAACCGCATATAAAACAAAAGCAAATTAAAATTATTCCTGCTCACACAAGATAAATAAATAGCTTCCAGCAAACAGGTAATAAAAATCTAACATAAAGTCAATATGATGAGAGAATCACAAAGAAAAATATTTACATCCTATGATGTTAAGTGGTTTACAATAATAAGATATCATGATCTCCATAAAGAGATAATGTCATGATCTTGCTGATCTCCTGTCACATAAGCCTTATTGCACTCAGGGCCAGCTCATAGTAAAGCACAGCTAAATTAGTGGTCACACGAAGACGTAACGCGATAACAAATCCTCAAATATTTTTTAAAAGGGAAAAAGCAGAGTGTTATGTAAAAAGACTTAAAAAATTTTTTTTTTAACAAATTCAAATAAAATAATGAAAACCATAAACAATTCTAGGATGCACAAGGAAGGAAAATTAAATGCAAATTTTTACACATACATCACACAATCTCTGAAGGATCGAGGATTACCTTTGAACCAGGCCTAAAGGAAGACAGCTGACAGGACAGCATGGCACTCTCTCTGACTAACCTCAGCATCCCAGGGTAGAAGGAGCAACTAAGTAAGTATTTTTGTAAATAATGTTGCTTTCAGCCATCTTCACTCTGGAATTATTTTCAACAATTTCTCACACCAATGTCTTTACAAGCTTATCTAATGCTATGGTATATTCAGATACATATGGGTTTTCAATGTTCATATTATGATTTCATTGTCATTAATATTCTAAGATTTACCTCGATTACAAGCAGCATCAGAAATGAATCTGAACATAAATTTTGCAATCTGAATTTGTGCCACGTTTTTATAAACGCGAGATCATCATAATCAGTATAATTACTGTATGGATTTTTGTTTAAAATCCTGGATTTAAAACTGTTGAACCCTTTGAACTTTTTTTGAAAGCAAAAAATAGCAAGGAAATTGGAGTAGCAGAAAATATATTTTTAACATAATTAAATACAAAACAAATATGTAAGAAGGAGATTTTGAATGACACTGGCAAGAGTGGCCAAGTGATGGCCCCAGTGTCTGCACCAGGAAGCACAATGAATAAAAATAATAAAAGTGCGCAGCAACCAAAATATCTCTAACAAAAATCAGCAACAACAAAAATCAGCAACAACAAAAATCTCTAACACAAATCAGCAACAAAACAGATCTAACAAAAAGCAGCAACCAAAAAAAAAAAATCTTTAAATAAAGACAGCAATAAAATAGAACTAACGAAAGCCAGCAACCAAACAAATCTATTAAAAAACCCAGCAACTAAAGAAAATCTAACAAAAGCCAGCAAGTAAAACAAAATTTAACAAAACCCAGAGACCAAAAACATGTAATTAAGAAGCCAGCAACAAAACAAATCTAACACAAGCGAGCAAAAATATAGATCTTTCAAAAGCTAGCATCCAAAACAAACCTAAAAACAAAGCCATCAACCAAAAAAAAAATAAAAACTAACGAAAGCCAGCAAAGAAATAGATCTAACAAAAGCCAGCAAAGAAATAGATCTAACAAAAGCCAGCAAAGAAATAGATCTAACAAAAGCCAGCAAAGAAATAGATCTAACAAAAGCCAGCAAAGAAATAGATCTAACAAAAGCCAGCAAAGAAATAGATCTAACGAAAGCCAGCAAAGAAATAGATCTAACAAAAGCCAGCAAAGAAATAGATCTAACAAAAGCCAGCAACAAAATAGATCTAACAAAAGATAGCAACAAAACAAAATCTAACAAAAGCCAGCAAAGAATAGATCTAACAAACGATAGCAACAAAACAAAATCTAAAAGACAGCAACCAAAAAAATTGAATAAAAGCCAGCAACAAAATAGATCTAACAAAAGACAGCAACAATAATAACCTAACAAAGACAGCAACAACAACAATCGAACAAAAGACAGAAACCAAAGAAAATCTAACCAAAGCCAAGAACAACAAAAATCTAAGAAAAGGCAGCAGCAACCAAAGAAAATCCAGCAAATAAAAAAACAAACAAACAAAATTATTGCAACAGTAACAACGCATCTATTTTTATGGCACCCTCTCATTCTTTACAGTTTCTGTGGTTCTTTCAGATGAAGAAATAGGCGTACATACAGTGAGATATGCTAATACAGTGGCCAACATATGCTAACAAGTTTATTACCAACACTTGAGGGTGCAACAGTAAAATGCTATTTTCAAAAATAACTGCAGAGTTTCAATTAAACTACACAAACAGTATAGCACTACTGGTTGCCATGGAAATGGTAGCCATATTGGATTTTAATCTTACATCTCAATTCAGTAATGCCTAATTAATTTTTGTGCAGTCAGCACCAAATCTGAACTGGAATATCATTATCTTATTTAAAAACTTGTATCTAAATAGATTTTTGACAATTTTAGTTGATCCCAGCTATACGACTTTAATGTCTAAAATTTGCAACAAATGCAGCAAAATTTTAGAATATCTGCAGCAAATAAAAACCTTGATAAAATATCTGATCTGACAAAAAGATTTAAAATGCAACTGAAAGTTTCTGTGCTAAACTTCTTTTTGAAAGTTTCTGTGCTAAACTTCTTTTTGAAAGTTTCTGTGCCAAATCTCGCGTTGACTGATGAATAAATAAGTGATAATAAAGCTAGTAACATATTACAAGGTTCTGAGAAATTAAAATTGTTTTCTTCATTGGAAAAGCAACATTTCTTAAGAAAACACAATTTTTAAAAGTCAAATTACCTTTTTAGAATGTGACCTGACAATTGATTTTAACATTTTTAGATTCAGGAGATTCTAAATTATCAGAAAAGAGCTAAACCCAAAAGTATTATTATTATTTTGACATAAAATCCAGTGTAGCTCTCCCCTTTAAGTCACACAAACAAGCTTATACAACTTCAAGAAGAAAAATTTAAAAAAAAGGGGGGGGGGGGGGGAGAGACAGAGCGGCACAGCATAGGTATAGGTGTACAGTGAGTTCTGACAGCTGATAAGGTACATGTCATAACATGTTTATCGCTACATTTGATGACTTATTTGCAGCCCCCGTCATTCACAAACTACTCTCATTTTTCAAGTTAATTCCATCTGACTGAGGCACATATACATATATATACACGTAAATAAATAGCGAGCCTGTGCCTAGGTGGCAAAATTAACCTATCCGACTGACTGGTTTAACATGATTATTAACAAATTACAGAAAGTTTTTACATAATTAACGCACGTGCAAATTCTTCACCCAGGCATTGGCTGCAAAACTTGCAAAACAATGAGCTCAGCAGCCCTAGTTAAACAACATCTCAGCTAATTAGTCCCTAGATGATGGGGAGACAACTGTGATAAACAACACAAACTGTGCCCCTTAGAGTTACAAAGGATTTTTGAGGAGGCAAACAATCAAGAGGCCTACTGTTACCTCTGGTATGCTGTTGACTAACATAAGGCTGTATATTGATTGGGCTGGCAACCACATGACTTAAACAAGCTGCTAAAGAAACCACAACTGCATGAGTGTGTATTTTGATAGACTTCCTAAAGAGGGTCATCTGAAGTGGTGTCTCCATGCTCCATAAGGAACAAACACACAAAAAAGGAAATGACACAAAATATGAATATATTATATGTAAGTTATCTACAATTAAAAACGTCATAGTTCCATAAAAAGATAAGTTGTGATTATGCTGGTCTAAAACGATTAGTTGGACTCCTGCCATGCAAGTACAGAACTCTTGAGAGCTCCGTGCCCCTGCTAAAATCAGGGTCACAGAAGGAGCCAAGTTAAACGAGATGCCAAATTTCAAGGGGTGGGGGAAGAGAATTTCTAAAAATTTATGTAAGATATGAAAAGAATTCTAAAACACTAAAAATATAATCTGGGGGCTGGTGAACCCATCCTGTAAAAACTTGGGCAGGCCACCAACTGATGACACGAACCAGGCAGGTGCCAGTGGAGCTAGAGATGAGAGTGATGGGACGCACTGATGAAACTTGCTGATAGCCTTACAAGGCAGTCCTTGTTCTGGAATCCTCTGGGTAAGAGAGACAGAAGGAGACCAAAAAACATGCAGAGAAGAGAACTGGAAACATAAATTAAATGGATAAAGAAGACATGGACAGATCTTGAGCAGACGGCATAGAACAGAAGGTGTGAATTTACTGAAGGACTAAGTTCCCAAGGAAGTTGAAGGTTAACGAATGAATAATCTACGAAGCAAACAGTCTCAGGAAACAAAAAAGAGCATAATATTCCACTACCAAAAACAGAAGTAAACTAAAATGTTCAGAAAGAGATAAGAAGCTACAAATGGGGAAGAGACCAATGATATAATGCTGACAGTTTTATCTCATTATCATTTTCTTCCTGTCTATTTTCAGAAATTTGTGTGGTTTTTAGGATTTTTCCACGGAATGGTATAACCAGCCCCATGCCCACCCCCTCCTAAGCCGTCTATTACGACATGCATGGTAGGTTACAATGTTATTATTCTTTGCGCCCCTTTCGAGCCCCGGTAACATACAGCAGACCTTGTTCTGCACAATCCCCAAGGTAAGAGAGGGGTAGGAAGACCAAAGAACACTTAGAGAAGAGAACTGGAGGGAGACATGAAGGGCATGAGGAAGACATGAAAAGACCTTGAGCAGACGGCACGGGACAGGAAGACTCGGTATAAGTTTGTTGAAGGCCTATGTTCCTTGGGCAGCTGAAGGGTTAGGATGATGATAGTTTTGTGAAATAAATGATTTTCTAAGATGTGCCTGTGCCTGCATAAATTTCCATGAATCCAAATAAAATGTTTTCATAATTAATGACTAGTCAATGTGTGAATCCATGCATTTATACATCTTTATACTAAAGACTAACGTGAGATAATAAATAATCATTAAAAAAAAGTATTTATGGCTCAAAATGTAATGCAGTGCTGGAAAAAGTGAAAAAAAAAAATTAATTAAATTAACCAAAAAAAAACAAAACAATTTCCAGATCTTTTTAACTCTTCTAAGACGTGGCGGTTCTTCCATCTTTAACTCAAAGAAATGTTGTCACTCTGGTAGTTTTAAAGTTTAAGGTTGGTTCTTTTATTAAAGTTTTTGTAAAAGTATGGTATTGTTAAAAATAGTTGTGAAGGAAATTCAATGAGGATTAATAAAATATAAAACAGGGATAAAGAAACACGAACTTAGTTCAAATAAACTGGCCAGAAAAACTGGCCTCCTGCCATGAGTGGCTGGGAAAATCAGCCACGAATACTGGCTTCTTAGCCTTTAAGAGTTAACTCCCAAGTCCTTTGCAGCAGAAACTTCCGTGTTATTTTTCTTGTCTCATAGGTCTTGAATCCTGAGGAAGCCAATCCAGGTTTTTCATGCTTCTTTTTTTCACCCCTGTTGCGCACAGATTCTTTTATGTGGTAGTCTGTGACGCACAGATTCTTTTGGTAGGCATACATGTAAAGTAATATCTATTTGTCTGATGAAAGTATTTATTTGAGAATCAAAATACTTTCTTGATAATTTAAGGGACAGAACCCTGATTGGTCGATGTTATATCCCGTTATATGGGTTATCTTTTCTTGTGTCTCAACCTGGCGTATGAATACTAGATTTACGTCAGTTTGCTTCTGGTATGGCCAGAAACAGATTGGTCTTGCTTAGAATGTTTATGGCCCGAGTTTATATTTATTCCTTGACTATTTAAGGTGATTCGGTCTAATATCTTTGTATCTTTGTAATGTCTATGTCGGCCTATTTTTTGAGTTGAACTCTGGGGTCAAGCGAATTTCTGCGCATGCGTCGATGTGAGTGTCTACGAGAGGCTTCCGTGATGGCGAACGGTGTATTCTGCTTGGACGAAGGAAAGTCCGAAGATTTTGTCTTTGTGGTTGATCCATGGGGAAGGAGAAGTTTTCTCAGTATGACTATGATGTCCGTAGTTCTCCCCAACAGTTATTCTAAACGCCAAGGGATGGCGTGTGCTATTTGCTAGTGTTTTTTCTGGACTTAAGGTAAAGCAGAAAACATTTACTGAACTTTCCTTAGGCCTAACTTTATGCAGACGTCATGCTGTCTGCCGATGTATTTGATTGATTGTGCTTAGACGACTCTTCTACTAGCAACACTATGCATTGGACATATGCAATATTTATCATGGGATATGGAAAGCCCAATATATTATTTGAGTAATGAACGGAGCCTTCACTTACGTTTAAGACATCTTCAGAGTGAGCGACGCTCACTGGAACTAGCGCCATTTTGGATCCCACTTTCGGTCTATTAGGATTATCGATCAGAGAACAGGAATGCCTTATTACCTGATGGCGATACCAAGACCTAGATTATATTGAAGTCCACTCCTTGTCTATTTAAGATTGTCGTCATAAGAGTCGGCTGAATTTACGGCCTGAAAGACTTAGCTAGAAGAAGGTTCTGACAGTGAACCATTGTTGTTGATTATGTATTCACATTAACTGATGCGATTAATCAGTTAAGGCATGAGACGATAGACAACCAGAATATTGAATGCTTGCCTACTATCGTTCTATTGTATTCACATGCTACACGAATGTCCATTTGATGTTGTCACCCATTTTTCAAGTATACGATGATTTTTGTGCCAGCCTGTTCAAGTAACTGTAAACCGTGTTGTCGGAGTGTGCGTCCCATTAAATTATAAGAAAACGTCAACAGTAGTCTATGTCATTGACTTCCAGCTATGAGTGAGTGAGTGTCCAGTCTACTTGTCAACTCCACAGAACATTCCATCCATTCGCGTACCTTGCACTCTCATTCCATATAAACATTGCCTTTTGCTAGCGCCTCAACACTTGGCGAGCAAGGTGACCTAGATACACTACACTGCGTCGGTCGAGTTGACCATTTCCATCATTCGTCCAGTCTTCATCATTACTAGTATATCCACTTGCAACACTGGAGATACCCTAACTATGCAACACACCATCATCATTCCAACACCGACTGGGTTTGCAACAACCCCACTTCTGACTTCCTGCTTGCTTTAAGAATTACTGAGAAGCTGTCAGGCATACGACAACAGCCCACAAGGAAACCACTGTCACAATTGTATTCTAACAGCAATAACTGTAACAAGGTCACTCCCTTCATACCAAATATGCTGCCACTATTTGTATTAACGCCCAGTGTAGTTCATAAGGATCTCTGAAGGCACAAAGAAATAACAGGTTTTCTGCATCCTCAGGCATGCTGGGTAAGGCAACTAATATAAAGCTGTGCATATAGCTGGCAACATCATTACGTACAACAAACTGATACAAAAATCACTGCTGCAAGCATGTCACTGATTGGTCCAGGACTCCTGCAAGCATGTCACTGATTGGTCCAGGACTCCTGCAAGCATGTCACTGATTGGTCCAGGACTCCTGCAAGCATGTCACTGATTGGTCCAGGACTCCTGCCGATAGGATAGTATGGTGTTCTCTCTGGCAAACCTCTACACCTCAGGGTGGAAGAGGAACGACCAAGTAAGTAAGTACTAGATTAACCACAGGGTGACTGAAAAGTCCCTCTCTATTTTTAAATATTTCTCTCTTTACTCTTATCCAACAGATTTATATGAAGAAATAAATAACTGCTCATTATATAAAATGCTATTTAACATTAAAATTAGAGCTCAACATGAGATCCAGCCTTTTCAAAACATGACTTTATTGTGGGCAGTAATTTTTGCTCTCCCTTATAACGTCAATTTATAGGCCATTTTAGATTTGATTTGATTTTGCTTCTGGGAATTAAAATGTAAAACTTATTAGTCAAACATCACATGGCAGTTACTGACATTTATTTCATCTATGTTCCACACTTACAAGGGAAGAAATAACATTAACAAAAATATAGAGGTACTTTTCAATCAACCTGTAGAACTTAACAAGATCTCTTATCTCCTGGTTTCCTTTTTTAATTGGGCATGTATTCCTCTCTTTAATTCCAAGTGCTCCAACAGCTGGAAGATGTAGAGAATACAGAAGACTATTGGCAGCAGGTCAAAACTGTATGGAAGGAGACATGTGAAGAAATACTGGGGAAAAGGGAAAGACAACAAAAAGCATGGATAACAACAGAAACCATCAATAAGATAAAAGACAGAAAAAACAAGAAAGCAGAGTTAAACACAAGCAAAACCAGAAGTTCCAAAGCCAAGGCTCAAGAAGTGTACACAGAAGCAAACAAAGAAGTAAAAAAAAGTATCAAAAGAGACAAGAGGAAGTATATTGAGGAGTTGGCAAGAGAGGCAGAAGATGCTGCAGCCAAAGGAAATATGAGAGAACTGTATAGCAGCACAAAGAAGCTAACAGGGAAATACAAGCAAACAGTTGCCTCATAAAAGACAAGAATGGGGAACTGCTCAGCAATATACAAGAGCAAATGAAGAGGTGGACAGAGTATTTTGGGGGCCTTCTCAGTGGGCCAGCTCCACAGGGCCCGCCGGACGTCCGGCCAGCGGAGGGGGAGCTACGGGTTGACGGTGGGAGACCAACGGGAGAAGAGATAGAGAAGGCCATGGAGCTTCTGGGAGATGGAGGGGCGTCTGGACCTGATGGCATTCCAGCGGAGGCCATCGGGGCGGATGTCGACACGGCTGCGGAGATGTTGTATAGGTTGCTTGGTGGGGTCTGGGAGGGGGGGGGGGGGAGATGCCGGCGGAGTGGGGGGGGGGAATGTCTGGTTGGGTTGCCTGGGGAGGGAAATTTGCAGGAGTGCATAGATTGTGGAGGAATGGTGTTGCTATCGGTGCCGGGAGAGGTGTTGGACAGGATTGTCCTTGAGAGATTGGGGGAGTCCATGGGCAGGAGGCTGGGAGATGGGCGGGCGGGTTTTCGACGGGGCGGATCGTGTGCAGACCGGATAGCCACTTTGAGAATGGTGGTTGAACGGGGTCTGGAATGGGGTTCGCCACTGTGCATCGGATTTGTGGACTGCGGGGGGGGGGGGGGGGGGGGCGTTTGACAGTGTGGACAGAGGGTCGCTTTGGAGGTTGTTGAGGCATTGTGGAGTTCCCCTGGGGATCATTGATTTAATGGGGAAAACGTGTGGGGACATGACGTGCAGAGTTCTTCGTGAAGGACGGCTTGCGGAACCGTTTGGGATGGGGGCGGGAGTGCGGCGGGGATGCCTCTTGTCTCCATTTCTTTTCTTGCTGGCAGTGGATTGGGTTGTAAGATCATCGGCGGCACACAACGGAGGTGGAATCCGGTGGACTCTGACTGGGCAGTTGGATGGTCTGGATTTGGCTGATGACTTGGCTCTTCTGTCCCATGGCCGTAGTCAGATGCAGGACAGGTTGAAAACACTCGATGGGAGGTCACGGCGGTTGGGTCTGGGAGTGCACAGGGAGAGGACAAAAATAGTGCGAATGGATGCAGGTGGTGATAGCGGGGTTGAACTTGGGGAGACACCAATACAGGGTGTGGAGTCGTGCGCATGTCTTGGCAGTGGTGTAGACGGGGTTGGAGGGACGGACAGCGATATCGGGATGGGAATACAAGGGGCAGGGGGAGCTTTCGCTGCATTGGGAAGTGTATGGAAATCGGGAGAGGTGGGATCCAGCACGAAAGTGGGGGTCTTCAACTCGGGTGTGAGGTCGGTCCTGTTGTGTGGCTCAGAGACATGGAGAACGGCAGAGACAGCGGCCAAAAAGCTACAGACTTTCATAAATGGGTGCTTGCGTAGAATGGAGGGATTAAAGTGGTGTGACGGGGTTGCCAACGTGGAACTGATGACGGGAGCTGGACAGGTGCCGGTGGAGCGGGAGGTGAGAGGAGGACGATGGCGATGGATGGGACGCGCACTGGGGGGGCCTGTTGAAAGCATTACAGGGCAGTCCTTGTTCTGGGGCACCCAGGGCAAGAGAGGCAGAGGGGGCCAGGGGGTGCATGGAGAGGGGAGTTGGAAACGGAGGTGAAAATGATGAGGAGAACATGGAGGGAACTTGAGATGATGGCACGTGACAGGAGGACTTGGCATGTGTTTGTTGAAGGCCTATGCTCCTTTGGGAGTAGAGGGTTATGAATGAATGTATTCCTCTTAAATTGTAGTTCTCTTTATGATTTGGCTTGTCTATAATCTTGTGATTCCATTTCTGGCTGGGCATGCATTCCTTCCTATTTATTTTACTCTGGTTCCATTTTTGATTGGGCATGTATTCCTTTCTCTTATCTCCTAGTTTCATGTTTTTTATTAGGCATGTATTCCCCTTATCTCCAGGTTCTCTTTATGATCTGGCATGTATTCCTATCTCTTATCTCCTAGTTCCATTTTCTTTATTAGGCATGTATTCCCCTTATCTCATTGTTCTCTTTATGATCTGGCATATATTCCTATCTCTTATCTCCTAGTTCCATTTTCTTTATTAGGCATGTATTCCCCTTATCTTCTGGTTCTCTTTATGGGACCCAAAGACGCAGCAATAGAGAATGCAGTCAGCAACCCATAGCTTGACTGCTTGCGTCAGGGTCAGCGAACCAGAGCTGACCAAGACCCTACTCCACCTCCACGTGGTGGTCCTGGAAACAGACTGCATCACTGCAGTCTGGCTGAGAGTAGGGATCGAAGAGGGAAGGCAAACCCGGTCCCAAAAAATGCTGTGCTGAAGTCGGATGTGCCGGCCGAAAGGCGCAGATATCGCAGCTCTGCTGTAAAGAGACACAACGCAACCAACGTCCTTTTCAGGACGAACGAGGAAGAAGAAGAAGTTCTCTTTATGATCTGGCATGTATTCCTATCTCTTATCTCCTAGTTCCATTTTCTTTATTAGGCATGTATTCCCCTTATCTCATTGTTCTCTTTATGATCTGGCATATATTCCTATCTCTTATCTCCTAGTTCTATTTTCTTTATTAGGCATGTATTCCCCTTATCTTCTGGTTCTCCTTATGATCTGGCATGTATTCCTATCTCTTATCTCCTAGTTCCATTTTTTTTAATTAGGCATGTATTCCCCTTATCTTCTGGTTCGCTTTATGATCTGGCATGTACATACCTGTCAACCTCCTGAGACAAAAATCTGTACGCCGGACCAAAAAAAATCCTTACAAACACCCAAAAATCCTTACGCAAAAAAATAAATATATTAATAAATTATACGCAATACAGTTTTAAAATGAGAAATGACATATACAAATCTATTAGCATTTGAATTATTGTGATATAAAACATGCTAATAGTCTCATGCTGTTCTTTATATATAACAAACTTAGTGATCATGATGTACACTGTTCTTTTGATGTACAGTGTTTTGTATTATAATCAACGCATGCACTTTTAACACTTTGCAGAATTGCATTTGTGGGCTTAAAGTCTGCACAGCATGTATCAACGTTAATCATATGAAATTTTGTGAACAGATTATCAACATCACTGAATATCGCCTCACTGGTTCCACCACTGCATACAGGCATGTCCAACAATCTCGTTCTTAGTCCCAATCCTTCTTCAAAACTCTCACCATAATAGCTAACCGCTTCTCTGTTTTCTTGTCATTTGATTCTTCTTCTTCTTTGATCCTTAGCCACCGACCGTCAAAGCAGTCAGTGGCCATCACGCCTAGTGGCGTCTTGTAGGGCAACAACAAATTGATTCCACTTTGCTCGGTCGGTGGCCATCCTTCGTACAGTGCCCCAACTCTGGTTCATTTTTAGCTTCTCAGCCTCCACAGTCCTCCGCCAGGTTGTTTTTAGTCGGCCTCTCTTTCGTTTTCCTTCAGGGGTCCAAAGCATAGCTGTTTTTGTGATGGCATCTGGGTCTCTTCTGAGGACATGGCCAACTCAGCTCCAGCGTCTGCCAGCTATGATGGTGTGCATGTCCTCTTGCTTGCTCTGAGTAAGCAGATCTTGGTTGGTGATGGTATTCGGCCAAAAGATTCGGTGAATTTTTCTTAGGCATGTTGTGTGAAAAGAGGACAATTTCGACATTTCCTTCTCTGTAACTCTCCAGCATTCTGCACCATAGAGAAGCACAGAAAGCACACAACTCTGATATAATCTTAATTTAATGCTTGTGCTGTATTGAGATTACTTCCAGATGTTGTTTAGGCTATCATTTGATTCATCAACCATTAATGAGAAGGGTGTTTCCCTGCACAGCTTTATCACTGGTTCTGTTGCAGATGGAGCCAGGCAGTTTTTAAATGATAAGTGTTGTCTTGGTCCTCTTCGACTGGAACTTTCTGGCAATATCACTGTCAGGAAACCTTACAGGCGCCAAGTCACAAAAGTGATCAGCAACAGATGCAGTTAAGTTATACTGGGCAATGAAATTGGCAAATAAAACTTCAGCCCTTATAATGCCACCCTCTTCCTGCTTTGGCTGAGCAAAAAAGGTCTTAATAGATGCTCCCTTCTTCATTGCAAACATTTGTTCATGCAATTTCGATTTAAAATGTACTTTCAGATCATATAATCCTGAAGCTACTACTTTAATATCTTTGCTGCATAATCTACAAAAAGCATGGGTTGATCCTAACTTGGATGCATCTACAATGCCAGGGAAGAGTTTAACCCATTCGACCTGAAACTTACCATGACCTGCAAGCTTTTGTTTCTTTGAATTAGGCTCAGTCATCATTCAGTGGATGAAATATTTCAACTAATAATCTTTGTAGACGAAGAGAATGATTAAAAAATACAACGAACAAAGCAAACGGCTAACAGCAAAAAAAAAAATAAAATAAAATAAACAAAATTATGAACAGAATATCAAATCTAGGAAGAAAAAACGTACCACCAAAAATTTACAAAATTATTATTTACAAATTGGTAGCTTAAAGTGATAACAGATTGCCACTTTATTAAAAAATAAAGCAGCTAATCTCGAGCGCTGGAATAAAGTAGGCCTACTCAATGCAAAGAAATTTTTTTTTCTAGTTATGTAGGGCCTACACAGAATATTATGACAATTTATCGGAAATATATTGAGGGGCAAGATGTAGGCCTAACTGGAAAGTTTAAGGCCGCGATTAAATTGCAACAAAGCAAAACAACAGCAATATTTAACCAAGTTATAAGTACTTAGCTTTTTTAAACAAAATGGCGTCGTTGATAACATGTAACTTTAAAAATACGCGATGTCACGCCGAAAACGGAAAGCGTTTGAGGCCGAATTCAAAGTGTTTGCCGAATTCTTGGGTATAAAAGGATTGGAAATCCTCCGAATACTGGTCCCAAATGACTCAATATGGTTTGTGTTAGAAAATGTCCCTTACAGGGCCTCATTTGGTAATGCCGGTTCAGGGGCGACATTAAATGGGGAACAAAGATCTAAAATTACATTTTAATACTCAACAATGTTGGTCTACTAAACCATGGCATCTATGATCATACGGCTGTTGTTCATGCTAATAATTTCGTTGACCCTGTACACAGTAAAATTCACACCCAAACTATTGAAGGTGTAAGGATGCAAGCGAAGAGGAAACAACGTTACCAAGGCGGCACTAGTCGTGGAAAGTTTTATTCTTATTTAGCAGAGTTTAAGTGGCGCTATAGTCACAAACAACATGTTTTCGGGCTGTATTTACAACTTTTGTGCGAAAATTTAAAAATATAAACTTCTAACATTATTAATACGTATTGACTTCACTTCACTTGCCGCCAAAAGTTCCTTTTTGGCAATTTCTGTGTTTCAAGAGTAGTTTCCCATTCATTTCTACTCGTATATTTTTTATCATATGTCAAAATGAGCCCCTGTAAGGGATATTTTCTAACACAAACCGTATTGAGTCATTTAGGACCGGTATTCGGAGGAGTGCCAAAGGATTTGATTGGTTGCTGAAAGAGATCTCAGTTTAAAAAGGAACGCCGATTTCCAGAATTAAAAATTTAAAAAATTGGTTACAAAAAAAAAAAAAAAAACCTGGGCTAGAAAATATTTTCTGATTTAAAATTTAAAAAAACTTGGGTTGGAAAATATTTTTAGAATTTAAAAAACAAAAATTTGGGGGGGGGGGGAGGGGGAGAAAAATCAGTACAACGAGTCTGTACGGCCGTACACTGCTAAAAGTATCAAAAATCCGTACACTCTACGAAAAATTCATATAGGTTGACAGGTATGCATGTATTCCTATCTCTTATCTCCTAGTTCCATTTTCTTTATTAGGCATGTATTCCCCTTATCTCATTGTTCTCTTTATGATCTGGCATATATTCCTATCTCTTATCTCCTAGTTCCATTTTCTTTATTAGGCATATATTCCTCTTATCTCCTGGTTCCCTTTTTGAGCTGGCATATATTCCTCTGATCTTGTGGTTCTCTTTATGATTTGGCATGTATTCTTATCTCTTATCTTACAGTTCCCTTTCTGACTGGGCATGTATTCATAACTCTTTTTTTCTCCAGTTCCTTTTTTGACTGAGCATGTACAAGTAACTTGTCATTCCCTCTAGACTTCTGCCATAAATGTCTGAGGAGAACACTACTGAAATAAGACCAGCAACAAAGAACTACCGTAAAAAGAAAACCAGAGCAGATAAATAAAGATTAAGCCAGACAAAAGTGGCAACAGACTTTAACATATATTAAATACACAAAAATTAATTTACCAGAAAGCCTTTTTTTTTTAACAAGCAACCCACAGAATGAGACAAACAAGATTATCATGTAAGATAATATAAATTGATTCTATGGACAAGTCACATAAATCAAAAGCTCAATCACCGAGAAGAGTTAGGTCTACGTCAAATCAGAAAGGCAATCACCACAAGAAAGGTGGGAATACTTGTCCATGCCCATCAAAAAGGGAACCAGAGATAAAGAGATAGGAAAACATGCTAAATTAAAAAGGGAACAACAAGATATGAGGCAAGCCAAAATCAAAAAGATAACCACAAGATCAGAGGGATATATGACCAACCAAAAAGGGAAACAGGAGATAAAGAGATTCAAATACATGCCCAATCAGAAAGGGAATGACAAGATAACATACAGGAATACATGTTCAAGTAGAAAAGGAACCATACGTTAAGAGATAGGACTACATGTCCTATTAGAAATGGAACCACACCAAGAGAATCACAAGATAAGAGATAGAAATACATGCCTTATCATAAAGAGAACCACAAGATAACAGACAAGGATACATGCCAAATCAGAAAGGGAACCATCAGATATGAGGAACACATGCGCAAATAGAAAGAACATCACCAAATGAGGCAGAAATGTTTGCCAAATGACAAAGGAAATCAGCAGCTGTAGTATACAAACACATATCAAAGACAGGATATGATTGACAGCTGCATCTCTGATGACGACCCATACGATCAAGAGTGACAAAAACCTATTTGTGCTATAACTGAGCTAAAGCTAAGATGTCGTATTTTTACACAGCACCATGCGTCGCCTTACAATAAAATGATGGTATAAGCCGAGTATAATTACAGTACTTAATAAATAAAAGATTACACACAAACTAAAATCTATATGGGTCAGTCCCCAAAGGCGGAAGACCTGACTTTCATCTTGTCTTCATCTGACCTGTTCTGAATAAAAGGAATCTTCTCTATCTTCAATTTTGTGGTTTAAATCTCCTTTCCCAGTCTCTCGTTTCTTTTTACGCAGCAACAAGACTCGTCTCAAATCTCCAGCTTGCAGATTGTTTTCCCACCAATCTACTTCGTTATTTCCAGCGGACATATCAATGACACCTTTAGTCGCCTGATGTGCATCTCTGAGTTCATTTGATATGACAATGCTCTTCTCGGAAAAGAAGTTTACTAAGAATTCCAGCACTTTTGCCATTTCCCAAGAAAATTGTGTGCCCTCACCCACAGACACCTCAGTGTGACATTGAGGACACATTTTATCTGATGGAAACTTAATCTTTGGGTGCTGAGGATCTTCAGTGACATCTCCATGTAGTCTCTTGTTAGCTTTATTGTGGGCACTCCACAACCACAGCACTGAGTCCTTGTGGGTGTGCACCTCCTCCTCAATGGACTTGGCCATCAGCAGAAAATTTTTAGAACATTCCTGACAGCCGAAGAAGTGCTCCATGTAACCACGAACAGTCACAAGAACTTCCTGAGGATTGCTGTGTCCTGAATTAAAACAAGGCAACAGAAAAAGTAAACCAAGAGAATGGCACCATTAATCAAAACAGAACAAAACTTCTATTACTAATAAACAAGGAACTAGACTTATGTTATTACATATCTGTATCCTTTCATCTGAAATCATCTGGGACAGCTTTGCTTCGGTAACTAGAATTTCTTTAGTTTTCAAATGTCACCCCAATGTAGCCCAAATAGCTCAAGTCATTCAAAACGTGTTTAAAAGTTGTCCAAAATAGTAAAAAATCGCCTAAAATGTGATCCACAACTAGCCCAAAGAAACTTTCTATTTTCAGAATATTTCAGTTTTCGGGTGTTCTGAGAAAAGAATACAGACCTGCAGTACAAAAGGAATTAGACTTACACTTCGAATACAAAAAAGTATTAGCTTTGTACTACAAGTACAACCAGTTTTGCCTTATTAATACAAATAGAAATGAGAATGACACTCAAGCTGAGATCAAATTCAGCCTTTATATACTGTTCAAAACAAGAAACGCAACATTATTGCAGTGGTAATGGACACCAAATTTCATACTTCTACCAAAATTTTATTTTACGGAATTAATGTTTCAATCTTGGCATGAAGAAACATTCAGACTTTAACAATGAAATGATGTTCATTAAATTTGGTTTGGACTTTTATTCTTTGCGACTGAAGCCTCCGTTTCAGTAAGGTGTATGGCCTCCTCTGGCCTCTATCAGAGAACCACATCTCCTTGACATGGATCCGATTAGCCGTTGGATCTATTGTTGTGGGATGGCTGCCCACTCTTCCCGCAGTGCAAGAGACAACTGTCGGAGATTGGCTGGAGCCACGTCTCGCTGGCGGAGTCGTCTGTCGAGTTCATCCCTTAAGTGTTCTATGGAGTTCATGCCAGATGACATGGCTGGCCACGGAATGGTCTGGACGTTGTTGTCAGCGAGGAACTGGGTGGTGAGTTGTGCCACATGAGGTCGAGCGTTATCCTGCTGAAAAATCGACCCTCGTGCAGCCAGAAGTGGAAGGACGTGAGGACGAAGAATTTCAGCGACGTATCGTTGAGCATTCAAGCGTCCTTCAATTTGCACCAGGTCACTTCTTCCCATGACGTTGATCGCTCCCCACATCAGTACAACTCCACCACCATGTGGAGGAGCCTCATCAACGCTGTTCTGGGTGTAGCACTCATAGACTCTGTGGTAAACTCTTCTCCGTCTATCGTGTCGCTGGAGCACAAAAAATGATTCATCACTAAACCAAACCCGTCTCCAGTCATTCCCAACGGTCCATTGACGACGCTGGTTCGCTCACTGCAGTCAGTTCTGGCGATACCGGTCCGTAAGAACAGGACCTCTGTAGGGTCTTCTAGCCCAAAGACCAGAGTCGTGCAGCCCGTTCCTGACCATTTGATCTGAAATTCGACGAGCTGCTGACATTGACTGGACTATGGAGGACACAGATGCAAGTCGATTCCTGAGGTGACGCAGTCGTATGAAGCGGTCTTCGGCAGGAGTTGTGACTCTGGGTCTTCCACTGCGTGGCCGGTCTGCCACTGAGCCAGTTTCTTGAAATCGCCTCCAAAGGCGACTAATGGTGCTTCTAACCACATTAAATTGTCTGGCCACTACACTTTGTGACTGTCCAGTCTGTAAACGTCCAATGATGATGAGTCATTGTTCTGTAGTGAGATGAGCCATACATGCGCATTGAATTTTCAACGAAATTTATTCGAAGATCGTCAATCTTTTATAGGCATTCAATAATATGGTCAGAGAGTTTTGTGTTCAGTAAGTTTCACGGGATTCTCATGAACCTGTCACGAGTTATTGTCAAAAATGTTGTTTTGACCTTGACCTCTTTCATGACCCCACGAGTCATGAGGTGAGTACAATTCAGGTAACCACGAGAAGTCAATAACCAGGTGGACACAGTCGATAGGTTGACTGATGTCCAATCAGCGAATATCTTTTATAAAAGTAACACCAAAAAAGTTGCGTTTCTTTTTTTGAACAGTATATTTGAGCATGGTTGGGGATTTTCAATATTTTCTGTCTTCAGTCTGGTAGTAAACTCTGAGAGACCTTTCATATACCTATGGTAGTAAACTCTGAGAGACCTTTCATATAACTATGGTAGTAAACTCTGAGAGACCTTTTATATAACTATAGTAGTAAACTCTGTGAGACCTTTCATATAACTATGAAGTTTCATAAGTCATTGTTATCTTTTGGCTCCCTGGGGAGCATAGACCTTCAATCAGTTCCCATCAAGCCCTTCTGTCTTGTGCCATTCTCTCATGTTTTCTGGATGGCTGAGTTCAATATATTAAATTACGTATTTGCTTTTAATGACTTGTTCATTCTCTTGAATGATGTTTTTATGGCTTCAAATTTTATTTATTTATTCTCCTGACTGATGGTTCTGTGGATGTAAGTTTTGTTCATTCTCATGACTGATGATTCTGTGACTGTAAGTTTTGTTCATTCTAAAGACTGATGATTCTGTGACTTTCACAAAAGTTATTGTTTACTGCTTTTTCCTTGTTTGTATTGAGCACATTTAGTACAATTCTTCGCACTGGATATAAGAGGAAACTCAATACGGATGTTGACAACAATATATACATTTTTTTAATAATTAGGCCAAAAAAAAACCTGTACAGAAAGTATGTACCATACATGGCACACGCTATGGTTTACCCATAATCTGTACAAGGTGTTTGTGTTTTCAGATGTGTACGCCCCATACATAATTTCTATACAGGTTATTCGCCTAATTATTAAATATATATAAATCGATCATCTTGTGCTACACCTTAGCCAATATTTGCGACGTGAGATTCGGTGAGATGTTAGGCCACGTGAATAAAAAAAAATCAACCAATAAAATCAAGCTGTCTATATTTCAGTTGATGCGGGATTTGGGAGAGTCAGCGTGGTGTGTCGTTCATTCATCATTTTTTGCTAAAGCTGACGGCAGCCAGCAAGTTACTGATTATTTTAACGATTACGTCGCACTGAGCACAATTTATTATTTACGGCTGCTTTTAATTTTTTTTTAAAGTTGATAACACTACATATTACTTGATTTTAAAAAAACGTAGAAAGTGCGTAAGAAATGAACATTTTAATAATAATAATCTATAAAGAAATATGTGAGAAACACAGAAGAACAACCTAATGGATTAACCTCTGGAAACCCTCTGGATTAAATTCAAAGACATCTTGAAGACAGCTGCAGCAGAAGCATGTGGTGAAGTCCGACTTGGGAACAAGAGAAAGAGGGCACCTTGGTGGACAGAGAAAGTCAAAGAGAAAATAAGAGAGAAGAAAATGGCATGGAAACAATACTTTGGAGCTAAAAACACAGCACGACAAATAGAGAAATATAGAGAATATGTGATACTCGGAACAGAAGCAAAGAACAAGGTGCTAGCAGCAAAATAGAAGTACTTACTTACTTAGTCGTTCCCCTTCTACCGTGAGGTGTAGAGGTTTGGAAGAGAGAGCGCCAGACCATTCTATCAGCTGTCTTCTTCCTGGCCTGGTTCCATTCTAGTCCTCGGTCCTTCAAAGATTGTCTAATGTTGTCCTCCCAGCGGACTCTGGGTCGTCCTGGAGGTCTGGATCCCTGGCTCTTTGTTTCCCATGCTTGTCGTGGTAGCCGATCTTCTCCCATTCTGCAGACATGGCCAAACCATCTTAGTTGGGACTGTTCTATTTGGGTCTGCAGCGGATGGGATTTTAGGCCTTGACGGATCGTCTGGTTGCGGACCATGTCTCTTCTTGTTACTTCAACCACTTTCCTCAGATACCTCATTTCTGAGGTTTGGATCTGGCTTTTGTGGGTTGTAGTCATTGCCCACGACTCGCATCCATATGTCAAGACTGGGACATAGGTGGAGCGGTATACAGCCATCTTCGTTTTCTTACCAACCTCTTTCTTGCTGAGGAATCCACGATTTATGGCCTGAAAAAGTCTCCCAGCCGCTGCTTTTCGAGTGGCCAACTCTTCTTTGATGCCTCCCTTTCGGTCTATAATAGCTCCGAGATATTTAAAGTGGTCGACCTGCTCCAGGACCTGTTCTCCCAACTTAATCTGATGTTTTCTTTCTTCTCGTGATATCACCATGGATTTTGTTTTAGAGCTGCTTATGACCATCCCTCTCTTCTCCAGCTCTTCCTTCCAGACTTGCAGGTTGGATTGGAGATGTGCCTCTGATTTAGCAATCAGGGCAACATCATCAGCAAATGCCAGCTCCGAAATATAGACCTGTCTCATCTTCCAGTACCCCACTGAATACTTTCTTGTTCTCTCCTTACATGCCTTGATGACATCGTCCATAAGGAGTATGAAGAGGTAAGGTGATAGGATATCACCTTGTCTTACACCAGTGGTGGTCCTGAACTCTTCTGACTTATGGTTTGCTGTCCTCACATAATTTCTGCAAGACTTGTAGAAGCTCTGTATAGCATGAATCAGAGGTGCTGGAATATTCTTCCTTGCCAAACAGTCCCAAAGTTTGCTCCAGGGGACCCTGTCAAACGCCTTTTCCAGATCTATGAAACAAAGATGGATCTCACTCTTATACTCAAGGGCCTTTTCACTCAGCTGTCTGAGTGTGAAGATTAGGTCTTGAGTACTTCGGTTTGCTCGGAATCCGCACTGGACCTCATCCAATTGTGGCTCAGCTAGGCGTCGGAGTCTCTGCTCTAGGATTCTAGAGTAGATTTTACCAGGGACACTGAGAAGGGATATGCCTCTATGGTTTCCACATTGTCGATTGTCACCCTTTTTGAAAATTGGTGTTATGATGGCAATCTCCCAATCCTTTGGTATGGTCTTGTTGCACCATGCTGCCTGTAGGACTCCTAAGAGTAATAGGTCGCCTGATGCTCCCTCGTACTTAACCATTTCTGGATCAGCAGCCTAAGTTAAACAACACGAACAATCCCTCCATTAAAAATTTCAATGTCATGCTTTTTACATTAACAGCCAGAATTTAATCTCGTGATATACTCAAACAGTTTTCACAACTGTGCTCCTTGTTTCATCAGTTTATACTGTTTGGTCAAGGAATTTAGTTCTCATTTTCTTTCCTTTCTGTTTTTGTTCGTCTGTCCCTGATGATGGCCTTGTAGCCACAATGTAGGTTTTTTCTTTTCTTTTGTCCTAGTAGGATGTATTAAACGCCCCCCCCACCCCCCTCTCCCATTTCAAAGGTAACATTTCTGTTTTTGATGCTTATACTATGAGGATTTGATGTTTAGTTATGAAATATACAATGCTGAAGGTACTGCGTTCTCATTCTGGGCTCTCACAAGGAATCATCACTTCCTGCACAGAGAGCCACTTCCCAGCTCCCCTCATTTGTCATCGGTCCATTGTAACAGACTTGTGCAAAAGTTTACTTTATATATATATATATATATATACACACACACATACAGTGCAGTTCAGATAAGCGGAAGCTGCTTGGGCCATCTAAAATACTTTGGCTTATCTGAAATTCTGGGAATCAGGAGTTTCTACCAAAGAATCCTTCTGGCCAGGACATGCAAAATTGCTTCGACTTAACTGAAATTTGGCTTAAGCAAGTGTCGCATGTTACGCAATTGCCTAGTTAAATGTTTGAAGACCGAAAAGTGGGACACCAGTGTTCTGGCCTGAACAAAGGAATGCGGGGGTATTTTCCTGTGTGTATCTAGGGCAGCCAATCAGAAAAGGGGTTTCCCACGGACAGAAATAAATGACTTCGGCGAGTGTATAAGGAAGAATAAATCGTCCGAAATCATGGTTAGAATTAGACATCGGGAAGGAGAACGGAATGACAGACAAGGATGAGAATGGTCTCCTTTTGACGGGAATATCTTCATTTATGTATAGGTACAAACAAATCAGAAGGGAGTAAGTAGTTGTGAAGAATTTTGCAAGAATAAGTGTCCGTGCATTGAGAAATCCTGTGTTTTTCCTATTTAAAATTCTAGATAAAATCGTTAACACGACAGATATGGGAAAACAACATATGGATATAAAGGTCAACTCAGGGAGAACGGAAATATATAACTCCAAAGGCTTGAACTGGGAAAGGTGAAATGCACGAGACCAAGGTTGGAAACTCATTTAGCACAACCCCCTCGAAGTTACATTTATTTTGGGAAGTTTGCTGGAGTTGCGAGCCTTGTTTCCTGTACGTCCGATAGCTCCCTATATAAGGGCGGTCGTAAATGATTTCAAATTCACCAGATAAGGAAACACATGATGTCAGCTCATACAGGCCAATATCGTTAACATCGCATCTAGGAAAAATTCTAGAAACAATAGTCAACAGCAGACTAAAATTTCAGCTAGAAAAGCATAATTTGTACAGTCCAACCCAGGCAGGCTTTAGAAGCCAACATAGTACAATAGAGCAACTGTTGAGGGTGGAACGTGATGTTAAAACAGGCTTCAAAAGGAATGAAAAGACAGTAGCAATATTCCTTGATGTAGCAAGAGCATATGATGAGTGTTGGAGGGAGGGTGCACTACATAAAATCAGGAAATTAGGTATAGTAGGCAGAACCTACAATTACCTAGAAAACTTCCTGCAGGATAGATACTTCACGGTACAAATAAACAATGATAGATCTGAGGTGTATGAGCAACAGAATGGAATTCCCCAGGGATCAGTAATATCACCATCTATCTTTACGATTATGGTCAACGACCTAGGAGACGAGTTTAAAGACTTAAAAAACAACTTATCCCAGTTTGCAGATGACGCTGCGATATGGAGAACGGGAAGAAATCTCCAATTCCTCTATAAAACAGTACAAAGGCAAATGGATAAAGTAACTGACTGGATGAACAAGTGGGGATTTAATCTAAACGTTAAAAAAACCATAGGAATGATCTTCAGTAGAGGGCGTGTAATTAAAAACAATATAATTGACATAAGCATTAATGAGCAAAAAGTATGCACAGCAAAATCAACTAGATTTCTTGGTATGGTATTAGACCAGCAACTAAACTAGAACAAACACATAGACCTATTAGTGCAAAGCAGTAGGGGATTTATTAACATGCTAAGATATATGAAAGGAAGTGGTTGGGGCGCCTGCAATAAGACCATGTTAACCTTCTATAAATCATTTATTAGGGGCAAAATTGACTATGCCAGTGTTGTATATGCATCAGCCGCCCCAAGCAATAAGAAAAAACTAGACACAGTCCAAAACCAGGCACTGTCAATAATAGCAGGTGCCTCAAAGGGAACATCAGCAGAGGCACTAGAAGTAGCGCTAGGCATTATACCCCTGGATCTAAGGAGAAAAGAACTGAGATTCAGCTACTGAGCAAGAGTGGCAAAAGATCCAACTCACCCAGCACATAAAACCTTTGATAGGGGTAACCAGTACATAGGCCACATTCCATTAAACCATAATAGATACCCGTCAGGGTGGAAAACAATGGATGAAGTGGATCAATACCCAGACCTATTTGATGCAATAAACAGTAGTGCTATGTATAAAGCAAAGATCCCACCATGGGAATTAAAAGTGCCAGAAACTGACTCCCACTTAACAAAGATCATAAATAAATCTAACGACATAATCTCAGCAAAAAGTAAAACACTAGAGTACATAGAAAGGTATATAAATAATAGCCTAACTATATATACAGATGGGTCAAAAGATGAAGAAGGACAATTAGGAGCAGGAATAGCAATACCAAAATTAAAAATTTATAAAAGATACAAAGTAACAGGTAATACATCCATCTTTACAGCAGAATTAGTGGCAATCCTAAAAGCTTTAGAAATAGCTGCAGAAAATCCACCAAAAAAAGTAACCATTCTCACAG
This sequence comes from Oreohelix idahoensis, assembly GCA_024509875.1. Taxonomy (NCBI): domain Eukaryota; kingdom Metazoa; phylum Mollusca; class Gastropoda; order Stylommatophora; family Oreohelicidae; genus Oreohelix; species Oreohelix idahoensis. The sequence goes on from JAMPIV010014909.1 coordinate 264,273, forward strand.
ATTCCCTATCATCAGTATTAGCTATCAGAAACAGAAATGAATGTAGCAGGCCAGATATTATAGAGAAAATACTACAGGTTAATACATATCTACAAACTATAGGATGCAGTACAACACTAACATGGATACCATCACATGTGGGGATAGCAGGAAATGAGCTTGCAGACAAAGAAGCCAAAGGGGGGAGAGCTAGCCATAACAAAATTGAAGTAGGCTTAGGGAAGTTTGAAATTAAGAGCTTAATTGCTCAAGCAATAACTAAAGAATGGATAACAGCATGGGACCAAAGTAAACAAGCAAGACACTCATATAAAATCCTTAAAAACCAAGCAAAAAATGTCAAATAAAAGATGAACTAAAAATACCAATTAATAAAAAATTGCTGAGGCTCAAGCTTGGAACTGGATATTTCATGATTGAGGAACCCACATGTGAAGAGTGTCAAGAACCAAACACAATTAGACACTTTCTGGTGGACTGCAAGAAATATGACCAACAGAGGCAAAACATTAAGATGTACTGTAGTAACCACAATGTAGAAATGAGGGTAGAAAATCTCATAGGCACAAAGACCCCTTCAGAAATGCAAAAGTTAATAAAACACTATATTACAAAAACTAAAGCTAACATATAAAAAACAAATAAGGATTTGAGTCAGTAGTCCAAACTGGTGAAAGACTCGCCCCAGATACATACAGATTAACCAAAGAAACCATCCAGTGAAAATTAAAAACATACTAACTTAGAAAATAGCATATTTTGGAACTTCTTTTAAAAACCATGTTGAACTATAACTACAAAAGAAAAAATACCGACTAAAGATAATATAGTATAAAATAAATACAAACAAAAACATATTACAATAAAGGAAACACGTCCTGATATAACCAACAACTCCATGTACATGGTAGATGGTTGAAAGGGGTGTGCTACAAAGAAAAGTAGCAAACACATTAATATTTAAAAAAAAAAATTTCAAATTCACTTGTACAGCGAAGCAAGACAGAAGGACAACGGCTGGAGAGAGAGAAACGTGTCACGGCCAATATCTTGTTATTTGCAGCCAGGCAGTTCTGTTACTCCACAAAAGCCAGTCTTTACTGATCTTAATTAGATCCTGCGAGGGTATGTAAAGTTACTATGTAAAATAATACAGTAATTACAACTTTATTTCAGGATTTGTTTAATCTATATGTTATGAAAGTATCATGTATATTAATTGATTACTTGGTATGATTGTTGAAGATTGTAACCCGAAATATAACCACCATGACTGAGTCCGTATCAGGGCTAGCACAATCCTTTTCAGGACTAATATCAATTTTTTTTTCAGGACTACCAACACTCATTATCAGGGCTTATTCAATCTGTCTTCAAGTTACTGCACTTTACAGAGCTAACGTGTCAGGCAGGGGGATACTATAACCTCATACCATATATGTGTGTACATATTATTTTGTATTATTTGATTTTATAAAATGTTCCACAGTAGACACCTGTCTTGTCACTGATCCATAATCATGCATTTTCACGCATACATCTGAAAACAAATTCATCTCACCTACAATAGGAATGTGGTAATTGTTATCCACAAATAGCCACATATCCTACAATTATCTGCAGGTTCATACTTGTCAACCAAACGTCAGAGATCAATGATCAAGAATTGCTCGATGATCAATGCTAATCGCCCCGGCAGTTTCTGGATTGGTAGAAGCACGACCTACTGAAGCTGTACATCTCATATGAACACTGATTAACCTAACAGATGAGTGATATTTGTGACAATCGTGCACCCAAGAAGTGATAACTGTCAAGCAGAGTTTTATGATGACAATTTGCGTGATAAACTAGTGAAAGATATAAAGTGAATAAGACAGTGAAGAAGTCTATTACCCAACTAATTGGAAGAGTCTAAAGAAATGACATTTTAGTGTAACTTGTAAAAACTGTAATTGTTTTCGCCAATTTGGTTTTGTATAAATATAAATTTTGTATCAAGTCACATACAATCACCACAATTAGATAGATGTAAATAAAGAGGATATAAATTGTATTCACCAGCTTTATTCATTCAATATAGTTGATACTGAGTTTGGTTGAATTTTTATTAATATCACAGGTGGTCACATAGCGGAGGGGGTGCAGTAAGGTCTGACTGTTCTCTGAATATTTTCAGTTCAGATACTTTCACAGCCGTGACTATCGAGTGATACCAGTGTACTTCTCTGTCACTGGGACCTCACACATTCTGGAGAGAATACTATTTCTACTCTAGCACTATCATCTCACACTTATAAAACCTTCTGCTACAGTGGGGGCTCGTCCGGGATATTCTCGTATATCCTGAGCCATCCTCTATCTAATACATCTATCTTTAGTCTATCTTGGGCCACCAATAGAGAAAAAAAAAGAAAAAAAAAATTTTTTTGGAAATTCTAGAACAAAGATTTTATTCTCAGTAACAGTACCTTAGAGTACTTAGTAAATATTGACTATCACAAGGTTGCACGATTAATTGTGTTGTCCATTTGATAATTATTTTAAGTAAGTTTAGGTAAGTTTTCATACTCTACTTAACTTAATATAATGGCTGACTTAGTGAAGTTCAGAACTGCGATCATGCAGATGGGAAGGGAGCTTGGCTTGACAGGTGATGCTCTCATCCAGTATGTCACAACTGAAGTGGACAAACATATGGATAGAGAGGAAAGGAAGCTGCAAGCAGAAGCTGAGAGAGAAGCCGAAAGACTAGAAGCTGAGAGAGAAGCCAAAAGAATGGAAGCTGAAGAAAAGAGGCTGCTGTTGGAAGTTGAGGCTCAAGCCAAGAAATTGGAGGCTGAAGAAAGAAGATTAACAGCTGAGGAAAGGAAGCTACAAGCTGATAGAGACAATGAACTGAGATTAAAAGAGCTTGAAATACAGGCATCGGCTACCACTAATGGTAGTAGGTCATCTCATTCGGATACCAGCGCCAGCCAAAGCACCTCCAATGGAGCTATGAACTTCCACTTGGACCCATTTGTGGAGAAAGAAGAGGGAATAGAGGATTACCTTGACAGATATGAACGATTGGCCACTACTTATGGCCTAGAAAAAGAAAAGTGGAATTTGAAGTTGTCACAGGGATTGAGAGGTGTATCTTATAACGTCTACTTGAAGATGCAAAAAGAAGATCAGGAAAATTATGAAGCATTGAAACAAGCATTGTTGGTGCGTTATGAACAAAACGCAGAAGCTTATAGAAGGCGATTTAGAACTGCTAAGCTCCAGACAGGAGAAACGTATCAGCAGTTTTCAGCAAGGTTGGAAAGTTACTTGCTGAGGTGGTATCAGTTAGGAAACTTCAATCAGGATTTTGAAGGGATTAAGGAGATGATGTTGATAGAACAACTCCTGGAGTCCATGTCTCCTGAGACGAAGACATTCCTAGTAGAACATAAAAGAGAGAGATTAGATTAAATAATCATCTATGCAGAAAGTCACAAACTGGCTCATCCCCTGTTTCAAGGAAACAAGAAGAAGCAGGTAGATAGTTTCAAGTCATCACAAAACCAAAACAAGTTTGAACAAAAGGACAATACAACCAAGAACAAACAAAGATATGACTACAAAGACAAGAACCCTCTAGGATCTGACAAGAAACCTCCAAGAAAGGAAGATAAGTGGTGTAAAATTTGCAAAATTAGCAACCACAATACTGCAGAATGCAGATGGAAGAATCCTCCTCATCATGCTGCATGCCTTACAACAGGGAACAGTGGAAGGAAGGAACAGGCAGTTAGTCCCAATGACCTCCATCATCCCCCTGTCTGTGAGGAAGTGACCTTGAATTGCACCCAAGTACTGTGCTTATATGATACAGGCTTGGACTTTGACTCGGTAGTGTGCTCTTCTCTGGTGAGTCCTGACCAGATAACCACAGAGACAGTGGAAATCAGAGGACCGATCAAGGGAGCAGGAACCATGACACTACCCATAGCCCGAATCAACATAAGATCTCGCTATTTGGAAGGAGAAATCAAAGCAGCAGTGATGGACGAACCTATTTACCCATTGATTTTGGGATGTAGGTATGTTTTCCTAGGAGAACCCATTAAACCTGTAATTATGACAACAGTCCAGACCAGGGCAAGCTCCAGGAAAATGGAGGAAAATCCTATTAATACACATCCAGGAGAGATGAAAAAGGCTCAAGCAGCTGACAGCACCTTGAAGCCTTGCTTTGGCAAACTACCTAAGGCACATAACCCTCCAGAGAAAGGAGACTTCTACATGAAAAATGGTCTACTCTACAGAAAAGCTGGAACACGACCTCAAGGGCATGGACAGCTTGTAGTGAAAAAATCATACAGGGAGAAGGTTATGGAACTGGGACATGCTGTACCTTTCAGTGGACATATGGGAATAGGGGCCACTGGACAAAGGATAGCGTGTCACTACTTTTGGCCAGGAATCACAGAGGACATAAAGAGATATGTGAGATCCTGCCCAGAATGCCAAAGAGTAGCTCCTAAACATATAACTGCCCCAGCAACACTAGGAGAAATGCCCATTATGGGAACACCCTTTGAACGTGTTGCAGTGGATATTGTTGGACCCCTCACTAGGACCAAGAAGAGGAATGCTTATATCCTGACCTTGGGTGATACTTGCTCTATGTGGGGAGAAGCAGTAGCCTTGTCATCTATAGATTCTAAGCATGTGGCTGAGGCACTGTTGACAATATTCACTAGGTTAGGTTTCCCAAATCAGATATTGACTGACAATGGTTCTCAGTTTAAGGGAAAGCTAACACAAGAAGTGTTCAGGATCTTTCAGGCCAGACATTATCATTGCTCTCCATATCATGCCCAAGGAAACGGGCAAGTAGAGCGCTTCAGCGGGACGCTTATATCCATACTTAGAAAGCTAGCAAGTGAAAAATCTGACACTTGGGATGTATATTTACCTGCTGCACTATTTGCATACAGGGAAGTCCCACATAATTCAACTGGATTGGCTCCAGCTACTTTGTTGTTTGGAAGACCAATCAAAGGTGCAATGCAAGCATTGCTGCGAACATGGACTGATGAGAAGGCTGAGGAAACAGTGACATCCTCATATCAGTATGTCAACGAGTTAACTTCTCGATTAAAAACAGGGTGGAAACTGGCAAATGAGAACTTGGGACAGGCCAGGAGGAAGCATGCTGCTTATTACAACAAAAAAGCAAAGGATAGAGAACTTGCTATGGGAGAAAAAGTTCTACTTCTGTTGCCCAGCAGCAATAATAAATTGCAAATTGGATGGCAGGGACCCTATGTCATTCTGGAGAAACTTTCCAGAACTAACTCCAAGATTGACAAGAAGGGAAAAGAGAAAGTGTACCATGTCAATCTTCTTAAAAAGTATTATGACAGGGAATCATCAGAAGTTGCACATATCATGACCCTAGCCATTGCAACAGAAATTGAAAATGAACCTCTTTCCTCTATGGAATACCCATTGAAGGCTACAGAGAGTTATGATCAAGTGAATATTAGTGATCATTTAACTCCTGAGCAGAAGAGGCAAGTTCAGGAGGTGTTGGAAACCAATGCTGATGTGCTCACAGATAAGCCTGGTTGTACAAATCTGTTAGAGTACAACATGACAGTAACCGATCCCACACCAGTATGTATGAAGACTTACCCTATCCGTTATGCAAAGGCACAGGCACTACGGGAAGAGATTGATTATTTATTAAAGGAGAAGATCATCTCAAAGTCGGAATCTCCCTACAACTCCAGTGTAGTGCTATTAAGGAAACCTAGTGGAGAACATAGGTTGTGCATAGATTACATGAAGTTAAATGCTGTCACAGAATCTCAAGTGGATCCGTTACCTGACATCAACCAATTGTTCTCTACCCTGAGTGAAGCTAGGTATTTTTCTAAAGTAGATCTAAGCAAGGGATACTACCAAATACCAGTGAAACCAGAAATAAGGCACATGTTGGCATTCAGTACATCGGAAGGACATTATGAGTTCAATGTACTGCCATTTGGCTTGAAAAATGCACCAAGTGTATTTTCAAGAATGATGAGGAAACTGTTGGAGCCTCTAAAAAATCCACACATCACTAACTTCACGGATGACATACTGGTTGCTACCAATACATTTGAGGAGCATGTAGAATCACTCTCCATGTTGTTTGACAGACTAAGAGAAACTGGACTGACTGCACGTCCAACCAAGTGTTATATTGGGTGTAAGGAATTGGAATTCCTTGGTCACACTATTTCTAGAGGTCGCATGTCTCCTGACCCAAAGAATACTGAGAAGTTGAAGAAGAAACCCAGACCAAGAACTAAGAAAGATGTAAGGTCATTTGTGTCCTTATGCGGATTTTACCAAAAGTATATATCCAACTTTAACTCTCTGTGTGCACCGTTAACAGACTTAACGAAGAAAGGTCAGCCTGATAATATTCAGTGGAATGCTGAGTGTGAGAACGCTTACACGGACTTAATGAAAAAACTCACCAGCAAACCCATCCTTGCATTACCCGATATCACTCAGGAATTTGTATTGCGAACGGATGCAAGTAATATTGGAATAGGAGCAACGCTGTTGCAAAAATCAAAAGCCCAGCCGGAAGAACTTTTACCAGTCGCCTACGCTAGTAGGAAACTAAATTCGGCCGAACTGAACTATTCTACTATAGAGAAAGAATGTTTGGCGGTAGTCTGGTCCATCGAGAAGTTCTCGACCTATTTGTACGGCAAACATTTCATATTACAAAATGACCATCAACCTCTCACATTTTTGGCGGTGTCGAGAAAATTAAATTCCAGATTGCTCAGATGGAGTCTACTTTTAGCTCCATATTTGTTTACAGTGCATTACATTCCTGGTAAAGAAAATGTTGGAGCAGATTTTCTTAGTCGACACCCAACTGAGATAGAACGAGAGTAAGAAGAACATTAACTACGGCAAAGCTTACAGTTGTTAGCTGTAGAAATTTACAGCTTAAAAGAGAGGGAGGCTCTGTCGCATGTTACGCAATTGCCTAGTTAAATGTTTGAAGACCGAAAAGTGGGACACCAGTGTTCTGGCCTGAACAAAGGAATGCGGGGGTATTTTCCTGTGTGTATCTAGGGCAGCCAATCAGAAAAGGGGTTTCCCACGGACAGATTTAATGACTTCGGCGAGTGTATAAGGAAGAATAAATCGTCCGAAATCATGGTTAGAATTAGACATCGGGAAGGAGAACGGAATGACAGACAAGGATGAGAATGGTCTCCTTTTGACGGGAATATCTTCATTTATGCATAGGTACAAGGAAATCAGAAGGGAGTAAGTAGTTAGGAAGAATTTTGCAAGAATAAGTGTCCGTGCATTGAGAAATCCTGTGTTTTTCCTATTTAAAATTCTAGATAAAATCGTTAACACGACAGATATGGGAAAACAACATATGGATATAAAGGTCAACTCACGGAGAACGGAAATATATAACTCCAAAGGCTTGAACTGGGAAAGGTGAGGTGCACGAGACCAAGGTTGGAAACTCATTTAGCACAACCCCCTCGAAGTTACAACTATTTTGGGAAGTTTGCTGGAGTTGCGAGCCTTGTTTCCTGTACGTCCGATAGCTCCCTATATAAGGGCGGTCGTAAATGATTTCAAATTCACTTTATACAGAGCACTTCTGTTTATTGCATTAAATAGGTCTGGGCACCATGGGAATTAAAAGTGCCAGAAACTGACTCCCACTTAACAAAGATCATAAATAAATCTAACGACATAATCTCAGCAAAAAGTAAAACACTAGAGTACATAGAACGGTATATAAATAATAGCCTAACTATATATACAGATGGGTCAAAAGATGAAGAAGGACAATTAGGAGCAGGAATAGCAATACCAAAATTAAAAATTTATAAAAGATACAAAGTAACAGGTAATACATCCATCTTTACAGCAGAATTAGTGGCAATCCTAAAAGCTTTAGAAATAGCTGCAGAAAATCCACCAAAAAAAGTAACCATTCTCACAGATTCCCTATCATCAGTATTAGCTATCAGAAACAGAAATGAATGTAGCAGGCCAGATATTATAGAGGAAATACTACAGGTTAATACATATCTACAAACTATAGGATGCAGTACAACACTAACATGGATACCATCACATGTGGGGATAGCAGGAAATGAGCTTGCAGACAAAGAAGCCAAAGGGGGGAGAGCTAGCCATAACAAAATTGAAGTAGGCTTAGGGAAGTTTGAAATTAAGAGCTTAATTGCTCAAGCAATATCTAAAGAGTGGATAACAGCATGGGACCAAAGTAAACAAGCAAGACACTCATATAAAATCCTTAAAAACCAAGCAAAAAATGTCAAATAAAAGATGAACTAAAAATACCAATTAATAAAAAATTGCTGAGGCTCAAGCTTGGAACTGGATATTTCATGATTGAGGAACCCACATGTGAAGAGTGTCAAGAACCAAACACAATTAGACACTTTCTGGTGGACTGCAAGAAATATGACCAACAGAGGCAAAACATTAAGATGTACTGTAGTAACCACAATGTAGAAATGAGGGTAGAAAATCTCATAGGCACAAAGACCCCTTCAGAAATGCAAAAGTTAATAAAACACTATATTACAAAAACTAAAGCTAACATATAAAAAACAAATAAGGATTTGAGTCAGTAGTCCAAACTGGTGAAAGACTCGCCCCAGATACATACAGATTAACCAAAGAAACCATCCAGTGAAAATTAAAAACATACTAACTTAGAAAATAGCATATTTTGGAACTTCTTTTAAAAACCATGTTGAACTATAACTACAAAAGAAAAAATACCGACTAAAGATAATATAGTATAAAATAAATACAAACAAAAACATATTACAATAAAGGAAACACGTCCTGATATAACCAACAACTCCATGTACATGGTAGATGGTTGAAAGGGGTGTGCTACAAAGAAAAGTAGCAAACACATTAATATTTAAAAAAAAAAATTTCAAATTCACTTATACAGCGAAGCAAGACAGAAGGACAACGGCTGGAGAGAGAGAAACGTGTCACGGCCAATATCTTGTTATTTGCAGCCAGGCAGTTCTGTTACTCCACAAAAGCCAGTCTTTACTGATCTTAATTAGATCCTGCGAGGGTATGTAAAGTTACTATGTAAAATAATACAGTAATTACAACTTTATTTCAGGATTTGTTTAATCTATATGTTATGAAAGTATCATGTATATTAATTGATTACTTGGTATGATTGTTGAAGATTGTAACCCGAAATATAACCACCATGACTGAGTCCGTATCAGGGCTAGCACAATCCTTTTCAGGACTAATATCAATTTTTTTTTTTCAGGACTACCAACAATCATTATCAGGGCTTATTCAATCTGTCTTCAAGTTACTGCACTTTACAGAGCTAACGTGTCATGCAGGGGGATACTATAACCTCATACCATATATGTGTGTACATATTATTTTGTATTATTTGATTTTATAAAATGTTCCACAGTAGACACCTGTCTTGTCACTGATCCATAATCATGCGTTTTCACGCATACATCTGAAAACAAATTCATCTCACCTACAATAGGAATGTGGTAATTGTTATCCACAAATAGCCACATATCCTACAATTATCTGCAGGTTCATACTTGTCAACCAAAAGTCAGAGGTCAATGATCAAGAATTGCTCGATGATCAATGCTAATCGCCCCGGCAGTGTCTGGATTGGTAGAAGCACGACCTAATGAAGCTGTACATCTCATATTAACACTGATTAACCTAACAGATGAGTGATATTTGTGACAATCGTGCACCCAAGAAGTGATAACTGTCAAGCAGAGTTTTATGATGACAATTTGCGTGATAAACTAGTGAAAGATATAAAGTGAATAAGACAATGAAGAAGTCTATTACCCAACTAATTGGAAGAGTCTAAAGAAATGACATTTTAGTGTAACTTGTAAAAACTGTAATTGTTTCGCCAATTTGGTTTTGTATAAATATAAATTTTACTCGTTTACTTGGTTTCTTGCGTGATGTTGGGCAACTCCAGCAAACTTCCCAAAATAGTTGTAACTTCGAGGGGGTTGTGCTAAATGAGTTTCCAACCTTGGTCTCGTGCACTTCACCTTTCCCAGTTCAAGCCTTTGGAGTTATATATTTCCGTTCTCCGTGAGTTGACCTTTATATCCATATGTTGTTTTCCCATATCTGTCGTGTTAACGATTTTATCTAGAATTTTAAATAGGAAAAACACAGGATTTCTCAATGCACGGACACTTATTCTTGCAAAATTCTTCCTAACTACTTAATCCCTTCTGATTTCCTTGTACCTATGCATAAATGAAGATATTCCCGTCAAAAGGAGACCATTCTCATCCTTGTCTGTCATTCCGTTCTCCTTCCCGATGTCTAATTCTAACCATGATTTCGGACGATTTATTCTTCCTTATACACTCGCCGAAGTCATTAAATCTGTCCGTGGGAAACCCCTTTTCTGATTGGCTGCCCTAGATACACACAGGAAAATACCCCCGCATTCCTTTGTTCAGGCCAGAACACTGGTGTCCCACTTTTCGGTCTTCAAACATTTAACTAGGCAATTGCGTAACATGCGACAGAGCCTCCCTCTCTTTTAAGCTGTAAATTTCTACAGCTAACAACTGTAAGCTTTGCCGTAGTTAATGTTCTTCTTACTCTCGTTCTATCTCAGTTGGGTGTCGACTAAGAAAATCTGCTCCAACATTTTCTTTACCAGGAATGTAATGCACTGTAAACGAATATGGAGCTAAAAGTAGACTCCATCTGAGCAATCTGGAATTTAATTTTCTCGACACCGCCAAAAATGTGAGAGGTTGATGGTCATTTTGTAATATGAAATGTTTGCCGTACAAATAGGTCGAGAACTTCTCGATGGACCAGACTACCGCCAAACATTCTTTCTCTATAGTAGAATAGTTCAGTTCGGCCGAATTTAGTTTCCTACTAGCGTAGCCGACTGGTAAAAGTTCTTCCGGCTGGGCTTTTGATTTTTGCAACAGCGTTGCTCCTATTCCAATATTACTTGCATCCGTTCGCAATACAAATTCCTGAGTGATATCGGGTAATGCAAGGATGGGTTTGCTGGTGAGTTTTTTCTTTAAGTCCCTGTAAGCGTTCTCACACTCAGCATTCCACTGAATATTATCAGGCTGACCTTTCTTCGTTAAGTCTGTTAACGGTGCACACAGAGAGTTAAAGTTGGATATATACTTTTGGTAAAATCCGCATAAGGACACAAATGAATTTACATCTTTCTTAGTTCTTGGTCTGAGTTTCTTCTTCAACTTCTCAATATTCTTTGGGTCAGGAGACATGTGACCTCTAGAAATAGTGTGACCAAGGAATTCCAATTCCTTACACCCAATATAACACTTGGTTGGACGTGCAGTCAGTCCAGTTTCTCTTAGTCTGTCAAACAACATGGAGAGTTATTCTACATGCTCCTCAAATGTATTGGTAGCAACCAGTATGTCATCCATGAAGTTAGTGATGTGTGGATTTTTTAGAGGCTCCAAAAGTTTCCTCATCATTCTTGAAAATACACTTGGTGCATTTTTCAAGCCAAATGGCAGTACATTGAACTCATAATGTCCTTCCGATGTACTGAATGCCAACATGTGCCTTATTTCTGGTTTCACTGGTATTTGGTAGTATCCCTTGCTTAGATCTACTTTAGAAAAATACCTAGCTTCACTCAGGGTAGAGAACAATTGGTTGATGTCAGGTAACGGATCCACTTGAGATTCTGTGACAGCATTTAACTTCCTGTAATCTATGCACAACCTATGTTCTCCACTAGGTTTCCTTAATAGCACTACACTGGAGTTGTAGGGAGATTCCGACTTTGAGATGATCTTCTCCTTTAATAAATAATCAATCTCTTCCCGTAGTGCCTGTGCCTTTGCATAACGGATAGGGTAAGTCTTCATACATACTGGTGTGGGATCGGTTACTGTCATGTTGTACTCTAACAGATTTGTACAACCAGGCTTATCTGTGAGCACATCAGCATTGGTTTCCAACACCTCCTGAACTTGCCTCTTCTGCTCAGGAGTTAAATGATCACTAATATTCACTTGATCATAACTCTCTGTAGCCTTCAATGGGTATTCCATAGAGGAAAGAGGTTCATTTTCCATTTCTGTTGCAATGGCTAGGGTCATGATATGTGCAACTTCTGATGATTCCCTGTCATAATACTTTTTAAGAAGATTGACATGGTACACTTTCTCTTTTCCCTTCTTGTCAATCTTGTAGTTAGTTCTGGAAAGTTTCTCCAGAATGACATAGGGTCCCTGCCATCCAATTTGCAATTTATTATTGCTGCTTGGCAACAGAAGTAGAACTTTTTCTCCCATAGCAAGTTCTCTATCCTTTGCTTTTTTGTTGTAATAAGCAGCATGCTTCCTCCTGGCCTGTCTCAAGTTCTCATTTGCCAGTTTCCACCCTGTTTTTAATCGAGAAGTTAACTCGTTGACATACTGATATGATGATGTCACTGTTTCCTCAGCCTTCTCATCAGTCCATGTTCGCAGCAATGCTTCCATTGGACCTTTACTTGGTCTTCAAAACAACAAAGTAGCTGGAGCCAATCCAGTTGAATTATGTGGGACTTCCCTGTATGCAAATAATGCAGCAGGTAAATATACATCCCAAGTGTCAGGTTTTTCACTTGCCAGCTTTCTAAGTATGGATATAAGCATCCCGTTGAAGCGCTCTACTTGCCCGTTTCCTTGGGCATGATATGGAGAGCAATGATAATGTCTGGCCTGAAAGATCCTGAACACTTCTTGTGTTAGCTTTCCCTTAAACTGAGAACCATTGTCAGTCAATATCTGATTTGGGAAACCTAACCTAGTGAATATTGTCAACAGTGCCTCAGCCACAAGCTTAGAATCTATAGATGACAAAGCTACTGCTTCTCCCCACATAGAGCAAGTATCAACCAAGGTCAGGATATAAGCATTCCTCTTCTTGGTCCTAGTGAGGGGTCCAACAATATCCACTGCAACACGTTCAAAGGGTGTTCCCATAATGGGCATTTCTCCTAGTGTTGCTGGGGCAGTCCTATGTTTAGGAGCTACTCTTTGGCATTCTGGGCAGGATCTCACATATCTCTTTATGTCCTCTGTGATTCTTGGCCAAAAGTAGTGACACGCTATCATTTGTCCAGTGGCCCCTATTCCCATATGTCCACTGAAAGGTACAGCATGTCCCAGCTCCATAACCTTCTCCCTGTATGATTTTGGCACTACAAGCTGTCCATGCCCTTGAGGTCGTGTTCCAGCTTTTCTGTAGAGTAGACCATTTTTCATGTAGAAGTCTCCTTTCTCTGGAGGGTTATGTGCCTTAGGTAGTTTGCCAAAGCAAGGCTTCAAGGTGCTGTCAGCTGCTTGAGCCTTTTTCATCTCTCCTGGATGTGTATTAATAGGATTTTCCTCCATTTTCCTGGAGCTTGCCCTGGTCTGGACTGTTGTCATAATTACAGGTTTAATGGGTTCTCCTAGGAAAACATACCTACATCCCAAAATCAATGGGTAAATAGGTTCGTCCATCACTGCTGCTTTGATTTCTCCTTCCAAATAGCGAGATCTTATGTTGATTCGGGCTATGGGTAGTGTCATGGTTCCTGCTCCCTTGATCGGTCCTCTGATTTCCCCTGTCTCTGTGGTTATCTGGTCAGGACTCACCAGAGAAGAGCACACTAACGAGTCAAAGTCCAAGCCTGTATCATATAAGCACAGTACTTGGGTGCCATTCAAGGTCACTTCCTCACAGACAGGGGATGATGGAGGTCATTGGGACTAACTACCTGTTCCTTCCTTCCATTGTTCCCTGTTGTAAGGCATGCAGCATGATGAGAAGGATTCTTCCGTCTGCATTCTGCAGTATTGTGGTTGCTAATTTTGCAAATTTTACACCACTTATCTTCCTTTCTTGGAGGTTTCTTGTCAGATCCTAGAGGGTTCTTGTCTTTGTAGTCATATCTTTGTTTGTTCTTGGTTGTATTGTCCTTTTGTTCAAACTTGTTTTGGTTTTGTGGTGACTTGAAACTATCTACCTGCTTCTTCTTGTTTCCTTGAAACAGGGGATGAGCCAGTGTGTGACTTTCTGCATAGATGATTATTTCATCTAATCTCTCTCTTTTATGTTTTACTAGGAATGTCTTCGTCTCAGGAGACATGGACTCCAGGAGTTGTTCTATCAACATCATCTCCTTAATCCCTTCAAAATCCTGATTGAAGTTTCCTAACTGACACCACCTCAGCAAGTAACTTTCCAACCTTGCTGAAAACTGCTGATACGTTTCTCCTGTCTGGAGCTTAGCAGTTCTAAATCGCCTTCTATAAGCTTCTGCGTTTTGTTCATAACGCACCAACAATGCTTGTTTCAAGGCTTCATAATTTTCCCGATCTTCTTTTTGCATCTTCAAGTAGACGTTATAAGATACACCTCTCAATCCCTGTGACAACTTCAAATTCCACTTTTCTTTTTCTAGGCCATAAGTAGTGGCCAATCGTTCATATTTGTCAAGGTAATCCTCTATTCCCTCTTCTTTCTCCACAAATGGGTCCAAGTAGAAGTTCATAGCTCCATTGGAGGTGCTTTGGTTGGCACTGGTATCCGAATGAGATGACCGACTACCATTAGTGGTAGCCGATGCCTGTATTTCAAGCTCTTTTAATCTCAGTTCATGGTCTCTATCAGCTTGTAGCTTCCTTTCCTCAGCTGTTAATCTTCTTTCTTCAGCCTCCAATTTCTTGGCTTAAGCCTCAACTTTCAACAGCAGCCTCTTTTCTTCAGCTTCCATTCTTTTGGCTTCTCTCTCAGCTTCTAGTCTTTTGGCTTCTCTCTCAGCTTCTGCTTGCAGCTTCCTTTCCTCTCTATCCATATGTTTGTCCACTTCAGTTGTGACATACTGGATGAGAGCATCACCTGTCAAGCCAAGCTCCCTTCCCATCTGCATGATCGCAGTTCTGAACTTCACTAAGTCAGCCATTATATTAAGTTAAGTAGGGTATGAAAACTTACCTAAACTTACTTAAAATAATTATCAAATGGACAACACAATTAATCGTGCAACCTTGTGATAGTCAATATTTACTAAGTACTCTAAGGTACTGTTACTGAGAAAAAAATCTTTGTTCTAGAATTTCCCCCCCCCCCCCCAAATTTTTTTTTCTCTATTGGTGGCCCAAGATAGACTAAAGATAGATGTATTAGATAGAGGATGGCTCAGGATATACGAGAATATCCCGGACGAGACCCCACTGTAGCAGAAGATTTTATAAGTGTGAGATGATAGTGCTAGAGTAGGAATAGTATTCTCTCCAGAATGTGTGAGGTCCCAGTGACAGAGAAGTACACTGGTATCACTCGATAGTCACGGCTGTGAAAGTATCTGAACTGAAAATATTCAGAGAACAGTCAGACCTTACTGCACCACCTCCGCTATGTGACCACCTGTGATATTAATAAAAATTCAACCAAACTCAGTATCAACTATATTGAATGAATAAAGCTGGTGAATACAATTTATATCCTCTTTATTTACATCTATCTAATTGTGGTGATTGTATGTGACTTGATACAAAATTTATATTTATACAAAACCAAATTGGCGAAAACAATTACAGTTTTTACAAGTTACACTAAAATGTCATTTCTTTAGACTCTTCCAATTAGTTGGGTAATAGACTTCTTCACTGTCTTATTCACGTTATAACTTTCACTAGTTTATCACGCAAATTATCATCATAAAACTCTGCTTGACAGTTATCTCTTCTTGGGTGCACGATTGTCACAAATATCACTCATCTGTTAGGTTAATCGGTGTTCATATGAGATGTACAGCTTCAGTAGGTCGTGCTTCTACCAATCCAGACACTGCCGGGGCGATTAGCATTGATCATCGAGCAATTCTTGATCATTGACCTCTGACTTTTGGTTGACAAGTATGAACCTGCAGATAAAGATGGAAAAAATATTTCTCAGAACTCCTGGATGGTGAGCATGGTGAATCATCAGAAATGATAACCACTAGCACAGAAGAGAAAACCAATGATGGTGAAGATGACATAAAGATGGAAGAACTGAAGGCAGCACTGGAGAAAATCAAGATGGGCAAAACAGCAGGTCATGATGGTATAACACCAGAAATGGTTAAGTACGAGGGAGCATCAGGCGACCTATTACTCTTAGGAGTCCTACAGGCAGCGTAGTGCAACAAGACCATACCAAAGGATTGGGAGATTGCCATCATAACACCAATTTTCAAAAAGGGTGTCAATCGACAATGTGGAAACTATAGAGGCATATCCCTTCTCAGTATCCCTGGTAAAATCTACTCTAGAATTCTATAGCAGAGACTCCGACGCCTAGTTGAGCCACAATTGGATGAGGTCCAGTGCGGATTCCGAGCAAACCGATGTATTCAAGACCTAATCTTCACACTCAGACAGCTGAGTGAAAAGGCCATTGAGTATAAGAGTGAGATCCATCTTTGTTTCATAGATCTGGAAAAGGCGTTTGACAGGGCCCCCTGGAGCAAACTTTCGGACTGTTTGGCAAGTGTCGTACATTTTTGATAGGTATTTAAGATATATTTTGGTCCCGCCTAAATAGAACTGAACAGAGGTGGTACTCAGTGAGAGATAAGGTAATGCAAATTGATTTCACGAGTGAAATGGCGAAAAGGTATAGTCTGTCCCTGGATTTGAGAAGATACTCTAGTCCAGTGTTAAGGTATTTTATTGGCATGGTCTGCTAGAGGTTAACAGCATAAGATTAATAGGTGACTACGTTTAATATAATGTAAATAATTGTTAGTTAGTGTACGCGATACACACGATTGATTATGACGTGTATGCGTTGGTATGTCACGCACCGTGACTAGGTTACCAGCCCCTTTTCTTAGATGACCGTCAAACGGATAAGACGTGTCCTATAATCCTTCCAGTGGTAGGCATGATATTGCCGCACATATGTTATTGCAGTACGGACATGGGTCAGTCCGATATTCTTATGAAGAGAGGAATGTATCGAGGTTAGTAATTTTAACTAAAGTCAAGGAAGGATGAAATTATGGTCCACATTCGTTTTATATCGCCAGACGTCTAATCTCATTGTCGGCCGTTGGATGTCCCAACCGCGCGTACATATAGTTACGACATTCTGACTATAGTGTTGCATATTATTGGACCAGGACTATAATGCATGGATAGCATTTATGATGTATGATTCAATTCTAATATATAATGTTTTCATAATCAACCTCCATGGACTGTCTACTGTTTGAAATGTATATTAAAAATTGTGTGGACTCGAGAAGAGACTTATCACGTTCATTGAAGTTACAAATTCAACAATTATGATACTGAGTTCAAACCTTGTGACAGACAGAAAGTATTAACTCACATTCGCGTAACTATTCCAACAATAGCACGATCAAGAATTAATGAATCAAATGACCAGAACTAAGAAGCTTATTGAATCAATGAGAACGGTGGCTTTCCACAACGACCACTGAAATAGAAGACGGGGCCGCAACAACAATAAAAGAAGTGAATCGTATAAAGCCCCGCAACAAAGTGGTTGCCATTGTGGGGAACGAAGGAAGAAAGAAATTTTTCTTGTTTACATACTTTCACGGACTGTTTACGATTACAAGAAAACGTTCAAGTCACATGATTCCGAACATGACGTGGCTTGTGTAACTATGCAAAAATCAGTGACGTCACAATATTCCGTGTACAAGCCAACGATCGAAGGACGATGCCAGCTCACCTAATGTTTCATTCAAGAATACAACTTCTCAGTAGATCATAGGATTGAAAAGACATTATTTACCAACAAGGAGCAAACAGTCCTATCCTCTAGTCTAGGCCGTTGGTGAAGATCGCATCGGACGACGGGTTAAAAGATAAGTCTCAGTTCGTGACTGTTGTCATTCATAAGAAACATCACTGAGTCTAATTCACATTTTGCAGGCATGTCCGTTCTATATATTTTATATGCACGTTATATTTGTTTTCATTGTTTGTGCTGTGCCTAATTTGTGGGAGGTTGGAGTGGAGATTCAGAATGAATAAATTATGGCTCTACGGATTGCCGATATTCATTCTGAACGGTCTTTAGGGTAGTGAATTAAATCGCATTTCGCGGAGAACGCGTCGATGACATTTCCGGGGCTTGTTTCGTTCGGGACTGCATTTAATTCACAGTATATGTTAGATGTCTAGTTTGGTGAAATAATCGGTGTATTTTATCGTATTCAGTTTAAATTCTATTTAGTTTGGTAACAATGTTAGTAATCTATCTTGTTCTTTCTGATCTTGCTATTATTCAGTTCATTTTTTTTTGTATAACCGTCAATGAGTCCATGTTTGCGTCATTAATTTTTGTGTACGCAGATTTAACTCTATATTCAGTTAACCTTCACCCTACTCTATATTTCCGGTTTGCAGATTTGGTTTCATAATATCAATTTTTATTGTAGAAACGTCTTGTTTCGTGATAATATGGTTTGTTTATCCTTGGTTTACCCATCGTATCGTATGTCCTCATTTCATCTGTTCATGATTTAACACTAATAATATAATTTCTTGCTTAATAAGAGTGTATATGAATATAATTAAAATTTAATGACTTTTAAGGAGAATTAGGGACTTTGCACCAATTTGCAGTGGTAGTCCAAGAAATGGGCGATGCACTTTATAGCTCATGATTAAGGCATAATATAATAATAATATATATTTATAAAATAATTTGACTTTTTAGTCTGTCCTGCATATAAAGGACATAGTGTATATTATTTGGTACATTTTTTCCATTACTAAATGATTTACTTAGCACATATCACTGACTGAATGATATAATACTTGAGGAATAATACTATTTATTATTAGGTGCATGATAGTAATTCAGCACCCGAAATAGATAAATATCATAACTATTTATGATATATTAACGAGTATATATGTAATATTTTCCCAACATAGTATGTCTATGTATGGAATCTACAAATAATAGTTAGATAATATTACAATTAATTAAATTGAACATTCCCAGATTAAGTTCAATAATATTATGATTGTTTATATCGACTATTCATAAATTGAATAAGTATAATAATTACTTAAAATTTATTGGTGATTATTACATAACCATTACGTACAATATTAACGTCAAGATGCTTAACTTAGACTATTTTATTAAAAATGGTAAAGATTTTGGGAAAAAAGGAGAACTTCTCGAGGCTTATGCATTGGCTGAATTTGCAAAATATAAAGCAGAGATGGAAGAACTTGAAAGAAAACAGGCGGAAAAGAAGGCAGAATTAAGACAAGAAGAAGAAAGAAAGATAGCAAGAGATGAAATCCTACGGATTGAAGAAGAGAATAAATTGAAACGACAAGAAATCATACTGCAGCAAGAAATGGAATTGCAACGACTTAAATTAGAAACAGCAAAACTTAATTCACAGGGCGCTGCAGCAACCCAAAATGATACTGCTCAATCTGGATCTTCATCCACACGACTTAAAGGTAATTATTACTTTAAGCTGCCTCCATTCAAGTTACACGTAGATGACCTTTCATCGTGGCTCGCGCGCTTTGAGGACATATGTAAGGTGAATAACCTTGACAAAGCGGCATGGGCACTGAAACTTAAGGAATTTCTAGATGGCGAACCTGCAAGTGCAGCACAAAATATAGATCCAACACTATCAACAGACTATGAGGCCATTAAGACGTTGTTACTACGTCGTTTCCACTTGAACGAAGAGGCATGTAGATTGCGTTTTAAAAGTTTGTTGCCAGATAACAATAGAGATTTCACAGGTTTTATTGCTAACATACGCAATACTTTTAACAGATGGGTTGAACTGGCAGGTGTCAACAAATCCTACGACAAGTTAGTCGATTTGTTATTGAGGGATAAAGTATTATCGTCTGTCAGCCCACCATTCTTTGCTTATCTGCAAGAAAGAAAACCAGAATCTATTGATGAGTTAGAAAAAATTTCTTTAAATTACTGCACAGCTCATCCGAATGCTAATATTTCTGGCACATTGATAAGAGAACCACTTCCTGTAGCCTCCAATATGGCATATCATAATCATAACAAACCTAGAACACACAGTGTAGACAGGGGTAGGTTCAAAGGAAACTATGACATTAATTTTCATAAGGGACAGAATAACTTTAACAATAACTTTAATAGAGGACGACAACAAACCAGAAACTATTCACCTCAGTCAAGAAATAACAGTAATCCACGTAACTCAAGTTATAATCGATCATATAACTATAATAATGATTACAAGTGGAACAATAGCGATAATTATAACTCGAGACATCGAGATAACAGTTACAATAGAGGACAACGGGATAATTCATCTAATTATTCTCGTCATCGTTCTCATTCTCGTAGATCGACAACTTATAACCATAATACAGGGGCAGCTGTTACTACTGCTACAACCCCTAGGGTTCAGAGTTCAACTACTGATAACAAAATACAGTCATCGTCTACTTGTTTTGCAATGAATTATAACGTGGCAAATAGTTGCCCAACATGTAATCTTATATTTCAGAAAGCAAAAGAGACAGTTCTGAACTGCGGTCATATTCTACCAGAAGTCAGTCTAGCAGTCAATGACGGAACAGGATCACTGATCTTCAACAGAGGAAAAGTTAATGGATCCATCGTCTCAGTCTTAAGAGATTCGGGATCGACCACGATCGGAATCCGTCAGACACTTGTTCATCCAAATTGTGCAACTGGAGAACATGTCAGGTGCATGACTTTTGGGGGAACCATAGAATATTATCCAACAGCTATTATTTACATTGACACACCTTTCTTCACAGGCAATGTTAAAGCATGCATGTTAAGAAACCCAATTGCCGACCTTATGGTGGGATGCATACACGGGAGTAAAGATTGCACACCAGATGAGATTATTCAATGGGAAAAAAATAATCTATACATCGGAAATGCAGCAATAACCAGAGCACATACAAAACAATTAGAGACTATAGACACGGAAAACAAGGAAACAAATGATCATGAAAATATCGAGATTCATTCTGCTATTGACCGAGTATCATTTGCTGCAAAACAGAGGGAAGACAGGTCACTAACAAAATTTTTTACGCTGGTCAACAAAGATGACAATCTTTCTAGGAACATAAATTATAGTCAGTGGTTTAGTATTAAAAATGACATTTTATTAAGATGTTTTATGGATAAAACTCAGATAAGACAACAAGTCATGGTACCTTTTGCTTTTAGGCGGTACATACTTCAACATGCACATGATTCTAAGTGTGCAGGTCACATGGGTTATACTCGTACACGTTCACGAGTATTATCTTCTTTTTTTTGGCCGGGAGTATCACGAGATATTTCACAGTACGTACGCTCCTGTACGATATGCCAAGAAGTGAAAGCACGGGGAGCCTTTCACACGGCGCCTATTCAGGCTTGTGATATATCGGTGAGACCTTTCGACAAAATGGCCATTGATATCATTGGCCCACTTTTACCATCAGCCAGAGGACATAGGTTTATTCTCACTTGCATCGATTTATGCACACGATGGCCAGAAGCCATCCCATTAAAAACAACCACCACCACAGATGTAGCTGATGCACTACACTTGATCTTTTCTAGAGTAGGTTTTCCTAGAAAACTTTTGTCAGATCATGGTTCTCAATTTATATCTGAGACTATGACGGAGGTAATGAAGACTTGGCAAATAGATAGAAACCTCAGCAGCATTTATCACCCAATGAGTAATGGTGCTGTAGAAAGACTTAACCGTACACTCAAACAAATGCTACATAAAGTTACAGTTAACCATCCACAGGACTGGGACAGAGTGCTACCAGCGGTGTTATTCGCTTATCGAGAGGTGCCAAATGAACAAACTGGCTTCTCTCCGTTTCATTTAGTCTTTGGCGCTCCTCCAAGAGGTCCTATGGGACTGATAAAAGATTTATTAATCGATTCTGAGATGACTCAGGACACTCAGTCATCCTATGAATATGTAATTAATCTCCGGAATAACATTATTGATGCCTGTCAAATGGCAACAGCTTCATCTGAGGCTGCGAAAGAGAAAGCTAGAACTTTCCAAAACAGTAATAGACGATTACGTCAATTATTTCCAGGAGATCAAGCTTATGTGTTATTGCCACATAACAATAATAGACTACTAATCTCGTGGAATGGTCCTTACCAGGTTATCAATAAGATTTCTGATGTTGATTATGTCCTGGACATTAAGGGACATCACAAAATATTTCACATAAATATGCTCAAGCAATTTCATACTCGACCTGAACATCTACAAGCTATTTTTCATGAATTAGATGACACTTTCAGACCTACATGTCACTATTCTAATTTATCCGTTATCCAGGAAGAAGAATCTTCTTTTCCTGAGGTACAGTTAGCTTTACCTGTACCTGTAGTACAATCTAGCGAATCTTGGCGGGACGTAACCATCTCTTCGTCGGTTACACCGCAACAGCATCAAAAGATTGCTGATCTGCTACAATCTTATCCAGATGTGTTGACCGATGTTCCAGGTCGCACATCAGTCATTAATCATGACATCACTCTTAACGAGGATACTCCAATTCGGGTACATCCTTATTCTGTTCCTATACACTTTCTTACTAAAACTACTAAGGAACTTGAACAGATGTTATCTTTAGGAATTATCGAAACTAGTAATTCCCCATTTTCTTCTCCATTAGTTATTGTCCGAAAGAAGGACAATAACATTAGACTATGCGTCGACTATAGAAAATTAAATGCACAAACGATAGTTGATAGCGAACCACATCCACTTCTCGATGACTTACTGCCACGTCTATCGACAGCAACTATATTTACTAAGATAGACTTAACTAAAGGTTATTGGCAGATACCACTAACCGAAAAAGCAAAATACTACACAGCGTTTTCAACTCCGCTAGGTCTATACCAGTGGAACGTGATGCCTTTTGGGCTGGTTAACGCTCCAGCTACCTTTGTTCGCATGATGCGACACATTTTTTCAGGTAGACCAGACATTATTACATATATAGATGACATATGCTTGTTTAGTTCATCTTTTGAGGAACATTTTTTGGGTCTTGGATACGTTTTTGATACCTTGAGAAGGTACAAGTTAACTGCTAAACCTACAAAATTACAGGTAGCATTTCATGAGATCACTTTTTTGGGTCACATTATTGGAGCTGGATATATCCGAACATTACCCAGTACAGTTTCAAAAATTTTAAACATTTCCGTTCCTCAAACGAAGAAACAAGTGAGAAGCTTGTTAGGTCTAGTCCAATATTACAGTAGATTCGTACCTAACTTGTCATCCATCACTGCTGTATTGTCCTCATTACTAAAGAAGAACATGCCAGTGAAAGTGACATGGACTGACGAATGTGACAGAATTTTTCGGCAAATAATTTCTATATTTTCAAATCCACCTATTTTGAGATTAATTGATGCTTCTAAAAAGTTCATTCTTCGTACAGATGCGAGTAACTACGGAATTGGCGCATGTTTGCTCCAATACCATGACGACATCCTCCATCCAAACTTGTACGTGTCACGAAAACTGAAACCACCAGAAGTGAAGTACTCTACGGTTGATCGCGAACTCTTAGCCGTCGTGTGGGCGATAACCAAACTAGAAAAATTCCTACTGGGAGCCCCTTTTGTAGTACAAACCGATCAAAGGGCCGTAGCATCACTACAACGAGCAAATCACAAGAGTCCAAAATTGACCAGATTTGCTATACTCCTCCAACCCTTCGAGTTTTCAATCGAGTACATCACAGGATCCGACAACATCTTGGCAGATACATTATCTCGAAATCCTAATGATGTCGATTCCTAATTTACGTTGTTTGTCGCAAAGACAATACTATGTACAGAGAAACTTAATCAAAGAACATAGCACCATCGTTGCTTTTTGACACATGAATGAACCATTTACTCAGCTGCTTTCTATAGGCAAATTATACGCAAAGTGACTGCAATCAATTGACACTATATTCGTCTTTACACCGGGACTTTCCTGGTTTACATTTGTCACAACATTGTTTCAAAACACTTCGGAGAAAATAAATGACATTCCAGTCGAACTAATTCGTTATATAACGTGATTCAGAATACTTGAACATTTTGTCTAATGGAAATTCAAGGATCAAGACTACGAATGGATCTTCATATCCAATGTTAATTACTTTAATTTATTCTTTAAAACTAATCCACATTAAAATGACAAGTGAGTTGAATTTTAAAAAAATGAATGAAACTTAAAAAAATGAAAGAAAGAAAAGAAAACTCACATAATTCTTTGATTATATTCTTAGAATTACATGATTATATTGCATACTATTGTTTAAATTAGTTAGAAAGGTATTAATAACTTAATACTACACTTACTTGATGTTCAACACACATAACTTAGTTAAATTTATACATCATTTTTTTTCTTTCTCTAATTTATTCTTTATTCGTTATTATGTCTTTCTTTAACAGATCCTCTCATTTTTCTTACATTAGATTTTCAACAACTTATTCTTATTCCATACCTAGTATAGTTATTTAGTTTAATTTTAACACTTTAAATTAGTCTGACATGACATTTTATCACGACATATTTTAAGTTAATTAATTATTTAATTAGAGATCGACATTACCATTCTCTTTTAGTTCTTATTACCATTTATATTTATTTATGATATAAATAATGAATATATTACATGACTATTGGTTAGTCGACATGACCACGACATTGGTTCTAGACAGAACGTCGTAGGCCATATGCCGCAATCTCGTTAAATTTTTTTTTTGATATTGTTAACATATTGGTATTTTTTTCAGATGGGTTTTTGTTAAAAAAAATCTATCTAATAGATTTTTTTTTCCCCAGTGGACAGGGAATTGTTAAGGTATTTTATTGGCATGGTCTGCTAGAGGTTAACAGCATAAGATTAATAGGTGACTACGTTTAATATAATGTAAATAATTGTTAGTTAGTGTACGCGATACACACGATTGATTATGACGTGTATGCGTTGGTATGTCACGCACCGTGACTAGGTTACCACACCCTTTTCTTAGATGACCGTCAAACGGATAAGACGTGTCCTATAATCCTTCCAGTGGTAGGCATGATATTGCCGCACATATGTTATTGCAGTACGGACATGGGTCAGTCCGATATTCTTATGAAGAGAGGAATGTATCGAGGTTAGTAATTTTAACTAAAGTCAAGGAAGGATGAAATTATGGTCCACATTCGTTTTATATCGCCAGACGTCTAATCTCATTGTCGGCCGTTGGATGTCCCAACCGCGCGTACATATAGTTACGACGTTCTGACTATAGTGTTGCATATTATTGGACCAGGACTATAATGCATGGATAGCATTTATGATGTATGATTCAATTCTAATATATAATGTTTTCATAATCAACCTCCATGGACTGTCTACTGTTTGAAATGTATATTAAAAATTGTGTGGACTCGAGAAGAGACTTATCACGTTCATTGAAGTTACAAATT
Source organism: Oreohelix idahoensis (assembly GCA_024509875.1). Lineage (NCBI taxonomy): Eukaryota > Metazoa > Mollusca > Gastropoda > Stylommatophora > Oreohelicidae > Oreohelix > Oreohelix idahoensis. Next base: position 289,912 of record JAMPIV010014909.1, read on the forward strand.
CAACAATTATGATACTGAGTTCAAACCTTGTGACAGACAGAAAGTATTAACTCACATTCGCGTAACTATTCCAACAATAGCACGATCAAGAATTAATGAATCAAATGACCAGAACTAAGAAGCTTATTGAATCAATGAGAACGGTGGCTTTCCACAACGACCACTGAAATAGAAGACGGGGCCGCAACAACAATAAAAGAAGTGAATCGTATAAAGCCCCGCAACATCCAGCCTATCTCTACAACAGAACTTTGTTGATCAGACAGTATACCTATATATATATATATTAATATATATTATCAACCACTCACATACACACACACACAGATAGTGACGACACTTAGACGCACAAACGTGAAAACTATATTAATGGAATATGGATATTGGGACAAGCTGACCGACACAGTTAATACGTTTTATGTTAATGTTTATTTATCATAATGAAAAATAAACTTCACAACAGTTAACAGCAATTATCAAATATATATATCTAAAATCATAGGTACAGAATTAATAAAGAAATAGACCCATAAGTGTAATTCCCCCCTCCCTCTGTTGAGACAAGATCCCGTTAGAAGAAGTTATTAACCCCCAAAGGTCAAAAAGATTTGCGCTATGGTCTAGAATTTGCCAATGCTGTAAAGAACAGAGTTTCTAAGTTAATCTATTCTGAAATGAACAGTATTAGCAAAAACAAAAACAAAATAATAAAGGCACAACAAAATGTGTACATGCATTATACAGTGGAAAAAATTATTCATTCCTTCTTTCTCTCTTCTCAGACGACCGTGGCCACGTTCATTCGTTCTTACCTAATCGTTGATCTACCAACGTCTGGAACATAGTTTCATGGGTCACACAGCAATCCAGTGTTATTTTGGCAAATAAACCCCAGCTCCTCAAAGACTGATTAAATCCTCTTCTTCGTTATTGTTATTAGGATTTCTGTTTATGTCACATTAATTAGTCCAGGTAAGAAAATTAACAGTGCTTACAGTGCCAGTAGCTTGAGATTCCAATATATGAAGGAATGTCAGGTGTGTAACTTCTCTCAGTATAAAAATTCCTTGTCACACCACAAATGGTCGATAGTCGGGAAATGTCAATGTTTGGTTATGTCGCCACAACGGGCTGAATGTATATGAAATTGGGAAAAAGAAATCTGAATAGCTATAAGTCCAGTTAAAAATTTATTCTTAATATTCTTCGGGTTGGTACTCTGTCTCTTTAAGGGTGTAAACAAGAGACCAGACTGGTCCACCTTGAAGACCCGTTAGTTATAAAAAGAATGTTCTTTTTGTACTGTAGGACTTAGATCCGTTATTCTCAGATTTGACTTTATTTTCCCCAGATTAAGGCCGCTGGTGGATTTTGGGTTTGTGACCCGTACTGAATATAGGAGGAAAAAACAACCATATAATCACAATAACAACTACACCACTATTCTATCCTAAAATAAGCCCGCGCAGAATTATAGGTTATTATCAACTCGGTTATTTAACTCTGAATAGAACTACACGTGTATAGCTTATCTTATCGTTAAAAAACAACCCCGTGAAATAAGCGCTAGTCATTTATAAAATTGCTCATAATGAATTAGAAATAAATATTTATTTCGTCAGTACTCATAATGAATAGTGCATTTACTAGTCGATTAAAATATCTCTTACTGGTTACTAGCAATTAATTAAATCAACGCTACAGCTGGAACAATTTAGCTATAAATTATTTTAATTCGCTAGCCAATTAACTGATTCCCTATGCAAGATCTTTTAAAAGACGCAATGGCCGACCGTTGTGTCCGCAAGATCTTTTAAAAGACTCTGATTTATTTCGTTGTTTCTTTCCACTCTGATATTTTATACTGACCGGAATTTATCTCGAACGGAAGTAAACACAAAACTGCGCAAATTTCAACAAGCTTCAACTTCCTTTGAGTTTGAAGGAAATTTTTCACATTTACTCTCGTATCTTCATTTTTCGTCGTGTTTTGCCGTTTCACTATAATGGCTGAAAACACGCAGGATATGTTACTAATATATGAACAGTGAACAAACTGTGTAATCAAGCACAACTTTCTTACTTTTTCTGTGCTTCTAAGTGGATTACCTTCACAAAGAGAGCAGTGAAACTGTATTGTGATAATAATTTATGTTACAAGCCTTAGGTAAGTGGAAAATTTATGTTCAAAATTTCAAGTTATCTTTTGTTCTGTGTACATATTATCTGCCATAACATAAACATAATATAAAATTAGCTAGAAAAGTTTATATATTCATATTGTCCATCCAATGTACTTTAATTTGATATATAGTATATTATACTTAACTCATGATTAGACACACATTGTTAGTAAAAGTAAATTATGTATATGTACATTTTTGGGGCTTAAAAATAATTCCGTCCAGAGCTGAAAATAATTACGTAGGGAATCAGTTAACACAGTAAATCCTAGTGAAATATAATGACGGACTTTAAAAATTAATCACTCCACACAGAAAAATCTTAAAATAATATATACCGCAGCACAGAAATTAAAACAACTCCAACGAAAAACTAAGTAATTCCAATGATATAGTGGATCTAGAAATCGCAGCTAGATGTTCCAAAACTTCTGTGGGTACTGAATAATCTAAGTTTGAAAGCTGGAATATATATATATATTAAATAGACAGAAATTCGCTGACCAGTGTTAGACATAACACCTTTGGGGAATTCTTTGGTTAGATTTTGAATCAAAGTCTATTTTGTCACTTAAGCCGCCCGTAGACGTTTACAACGAGCAGCTCGTCTCTTTGATCACGTCTCGTCCGCAGTTTAATTACATTCACAAACGAACGGATGTGGAAAAGGGGGGGGGCGGGTGGACTTGTGATAATATCCCCTGACCAAAGTAAATAACAAAAGTACGACTTAGAACAATCGCCCTTAATTTTCCGCATAAGCTTATCTCCCCCTTTTCTCTTTCTACTTGCATCTATCAAAAGGTACAACTTTTGAATTATCGCTCTTGGTTCTAAAAATAGACAACCCGTTCCCTCTCTTTAAGTGAGACATAGTCTGTTTGTAAACATTCCTCGTGGTTTATAAGACATAGAGAAAAGAAAAAAATAGTCGTGGTTACCTGTTGCTGTCGTTATTGACGGAGTCATAAAAGGTAAATCTATTTTATACTTTTGTTGGTCAAAGTTGGAGAACTGGGTTTGACTTCTATGACAGGTTGTTTGAGGGTTATCTTCCCTCTCTTTCAATCATTGTCGTTGATCTGTCTTAACGAGGCTCAGATTTATGCTGTCTAGGCATGCGCAAGTTCTGAGCGCTAACGGAGGGAACTTCCGTCAGGGAGAGTTTTTTTTGGGCTGTCGGACATGATATCCGTTGCGATTTTCTCTATATCATCGTGGGGATTGGAAAGTCTTCGATATGACTGAAATGTCAATGTTTTCCCCCCAGAGATTCCCTGTTCGTCAAGAGTGACGACAGTTATTAATTGTGTATCCGGAGGATTCTGTAAAAGGTAAAGAGATATTCTTATTACTATGCCTTTGGTTGCAAAACATTTGAAGTTACCTATCTGCGAGTGAAGCTCACAGATCTTGAGAGACAGAATTCCTTCTTGCTTCTTGTTATAGCCAAAAGAGATTATGTGTCTTCTATTGAACAGAAGCCTAATGATGATGATAGATTATTGTGGACACCGCAGGTTAGCGGTATATATATATATATATATATATATATATATATATATATATATATATATATATATATGTTTAGCATGGTTGATCGTGCCTGCTAACGAAGGATACACAGCTGTCTACATATTGAGGCCCTGTATTACGGCCAATATTTTTCAGCAAGAGGAAATATACCTGGCGAGCTATGCCAGTTGAATAACAGCCTTATGTATTATTGCTACGCAATTTAGGAGCTCGTTTTTGGTCGACGGAGTTTATTAAGTACCTGACGCGCTGAGTCAATGCTACGGAAGCTACATTATAAGCTGTAACATAAGGACAGATGATGATTGTGTATGTCCTAATCGATGAATGATTCAAGCCTTAGATTACCAGACATTTAACAGTCATTCCGTATTTATGTGAAGTCTTTGATGTTGTCAATTTGACTGTTCCTGTTGATGCTACTGTCAGTTTCGTGAATAAATGTTTGAAACGTGCTAGCAGTCTTCAAACATCATTGACTACTGCATGCGAGTGTATGGGTGCATTATTGACTTTACTAAGAGCTTCAAGCATTCGCGTTCTCGTCTACACCCACACTCATCTGATCATAATACCAGTACCACACATCTGATAACATGTATGCTGTTCTGTGTGACTGACCATATTATCCCTGGCCGCGCCTCACGCTGGTGGCCTACATCAACACCGCAACATTACACCGTCCAGGTGATAAACGACACGCTCACTCTGCCAGTTTTCACATCACGCATAAACAGTACGTTACATTTCTGGTGGACCAGATTTGTGGGTTTTCTACATTTTCAAGACAGTGTTAAATAGGTCAACAACTGCTGACTCACATAAACACTGGCATTGGCCTCTTTGTGTTACTACTACATGGACCACAACTGCTACGGAAGTGAAGTGACATTGTTATACATTTCTGGAGTTCTACAGATGATGGCAATATATCTGGGCGATCAAGTCACATCGTTTACTGTCAACCGAAGATTGTAAACAGTACCGCTAGTTGTTTACACTACATTCTACAAACATATCGACGTTGGATCTTCTAGTCTTAACTGGTGTCGAGTATGATTTTTGTAGCTACACTTTGGAGACCACTGCCTGTTATCAAGTTACGGTGACCTTCAACGGTGGATCGTCTGCCATTGTTGTTGACAGTATTACTTTGCGGCTGTTGAGGATTGTGCTTAAAGATAAGTGGCCTGTTTAATGTAAACTGTGCCTTTATTTTGTGTAAAGCTGAGCCTTCCTCTATACACATTCTATTTATTGTGTATTTATATATGCCATGCATGTTTTTTGTATACATATTTTTGTTTACATGTTTATTTAGTGTGTATTTCAGCGGGCTGGTTGGGTAGGTGACTCCTTTAGAATATACCACGTGACAGAGGTTCTATTGTGAGCGTTTTCTGTAGGGACTGTGCATATTTCCCACAGCGGAAATTGCTAGCGACGTGTGTTGCTATTTTTCATTTTTTTTTTCTTAGCTGTGACGAGATGTGTTAGTGTTGTTTTCGTTATTTTTTTTCCATTCTTTGATTTTTTATTTGCTTTGTTTGTAGTTGTCTGCTCTTTTCCTTCCTTTCATTTATTTCTATACACCTTTTTGTTTATAACAGTGTTGTCAGTTGTGTTGATTTTTTGCAGTTATCATTGTAATTTTTTACAACATTAGATTTAGTTAAGCTTTATTTATCATTTGACTTCTGCGAACGTTTTCGGTTGTTCTATATTCTTGTCCTTGTATTTATTATTGTAATACATTGTTGTCATACAGTCTATAAATATACTTGATCATGGACTATTATTATTAATATCATACACTTTTCAGATAGAGGTTATTTATAATGATAATATTATTTAAAAAAAACAAGGTAACTATACAAGGTCTTTGACTAAGACTTGTCTCTCAAAGAGAGTGAAATAAAGTGAAGTGAGTATACAAGTCTAGTATTACAGACTTGTCTCCCATCGAAGTGGAATAAGGTAATTTATTTAATTTTTCAGGTCTGATCTCACATAGTTAGATAATGTCTACACTAGACTACTTTATTGAACAAGGGAAAGCCCTTGGGAAGACAGGGGAGAAGTTAGAAGAATTCGCAACTGCTCAATTTGACAAAGCATTGAAGTCTGAAGAAAAGAGACAAAAAGAGGAAAATAAAAGATTAGACAGAGAATCTGAGAATATAAGATTACAGATGCAGGCAGAAGAGAGAAAACTTCAAGTTCAAGCTGCTGCTGAAGAGAAAAAACTTCAAGCTGCTGTTGAAGAGAAAAAACTTCAAGCTGCTGCTGAGGAGAGAAAACTTCAAGCTGCTGCTGAGGAGAGAAAACTTCAAGCTGCTGCTGAAGAGAAAAAACTTCAAGCTCAAGCTGCTGCTGAACATAGAAAAATTTCAAGCTGTTGCTGAGGAGAGAAAATTTCAAGCTGCTGCTGAAGAGAAAAAACTTCAAGCTGCTGCTGAAGAGAGAAAAGCAAAAATGGAACATGAGGAAAGACTCGCAGCTTTGGAGTTAGAGAAATTAAAATTGATGAATGCGGGTGCTCATCAAGCAACTTCGGGTACGACAAAGAGAATTCTAATAAGATCAAATTACCTCATTTCAATCCTTTAAAGGACGACATAACGGATTATCTTGATAGATTTCAACTTTTATGTGATACGCATAAAATAAAAAAGGAAAAATATGTCGAACAACTGATGGTATTTTTTTCAGGTGAACCAGTAACTACTCTTATGACAATAGAGGAACATGACAGGACTAACTATGATGTTGTCAGAGCAGCATTACTTAAAAGATATCAACTAAAAGAAGAAGATTATCGTCCTCGTCTTAAGACAATGTTGCCAGAAAATGGAGTAGATTTCTCTGATTTTATTACAAAGATACGTCGTACATTCACACGTTGGATTGAGTTGTCTCAGACTGAAAAAACATATGAAGGCATAATGGACTTATTACTGCGAGACAAAGTTATGACATCGGTCAACGAATCTTTCCTTGCTTTTCTTCATGAGCGTAAACCTAAAAACATAAAAGACATGGAGGAATATTGTTGCCAGTACGTCACTGCGCATCCCCATGCTACAATTAGCAATTCTAAAGCGAAAGAAGGACTGCCAGTTGCTTCGGCAGCACCATATGGCTCTAATTACAATCGTAAATTTCAAGGTGCTCAACAAAGCTTTAATAAGAAGAGTAATCAGAATTACACTCAGTATCAAAGCAATCCATTATACAATGGGTTTTCTTCAAAGAAATGGAGACGAGCTGATAGTCCTCGTAATGTTGGGTCTAACAATTATAGACACTTTTTCAAAAGTTATAACAATAGAAACTATCCGAGTTTATCTTCTCGAGATAATTATCCTCGCCATCAAGAATATTACGATGACGGTTATGGAAACTATGATTCAAACCAGAATAATGATTATAATGGGCAATATAATGATAATTACAGGGGAAATAATAATCGCGGCAGACCTAGACATAACAAAAGAAAATCTTATCGTCAGGCAAACGCTGCACAACATGCGTCTCAGGAAGCCTATAGTCAAGTGAACGATAGTAGAAACTCTAATGCTATCACTGGCTCTGCTTTCGATTTTGGGAGAGCAGCTAAATGCCCCCAATGCTCAACATTGTTCGAGCCATCTACAGTATCTACCCTAATTTGTGGTCATCCTCTTTCCGCTCTTCCTGCTATAGTTGCCCATGACGGGAGAGGATCTCTTATCTTACATAAAGGTCTAGTGAATGATAATCCAGTCTCAGTACTTTTTGATTCTGGATGTACTACTTTTGGGGTTAGGCAATCTCTCATAGATCCTTGCTGTGCCACGGGAAAGGTGGTTAAATGTGTGACATTTGGTGGCACTTTGGAGATATATCCTACTGCTATCATCCACATGGATACTCCCTTCTTTACAGGAGATGTCCACGCGTGTCTTCTTCCTAATCCTATTGCGGATCTTATAATCGGTCGTATTCACGGGGTTAAGGAATGTACCCCGCAGCAAATTGCTGCTTGGGAAAAAAATAATATCCAAACAGCCAATGCGGTTGTAACAAGAGCACAAGCTCTTATTCCTTCAACTTCATCTAATGATAGTAATGAAGTTAGTAGCCAAGATGATCACTTGGTGATTTCACATGACTCATTTGTGAAACTACAAGAAGAAGACCCTTCTCTAAATAAATACTTTATTCTCGATAAAAACGGTGATCCGAATCAAAATACAATTCACAAATCGTATATCACTATGAAGAATGGTATACTAGTACGTATGGTACAATACTCAGACACATCTATGCACTCTCAAATTCTTGTGCCCAAAAGCATGAGAGCCTTAATTCTTCAACATGAAAACGATTCTCAGTGTGCAGGACACATGGGTATTTCTCGCACTAAGTCGAGAGTTCTAGCGGCTTTCTTTTGGCCATTTGTAAACAAAGACATACGAATTTATTGCCGATCTTGCAAGACTTGTCAAGAAGTCAAATCTAGAGGTCCACGACATGATGCACCTATCCAGGCTGCAGATATTCCTATTCGACCATTCCAGAAGATGGCAATAGATATTATTGGCCCTTTTAAGATTAAGTCAGCCAGAGGACATCAATTCATCCTAACATGCGTCGACATGTGCACACGTTGGCCAGAGGCTATACCTCTAAAGAGCATATCTTATGCCGATATCGCAGATGCTCTTTGGCTAATATTTTCTCGTTTGGGTTTTCCCAGAGAAATATTGTCATGGTACTCAATTGATATCAGACACTATGTGGCAGGTGATGTCTATCCTAGATATTAAAAGGTCTCTCAGTAGTATTTATCACCCAATGTCTAATGGGTTAGTTGAACGTATTAATAGAACACTCAAGAACTTACTTGGTAAGATTACTGAGGATCATCCTCAGGATTGGGACAGGGTTCTACCCGCGGCTTTCTTTGCCTATAGAGAGGTCCCCAACGAGCATACAGGGTTTTCTCCCTTTCAACTTGTTTTTGGCGCGCAACCGCGTGGTCATATGTCCTTGCTACACGATTTTATAACTGCCGATAATATTAACAATGACACTCAATCTTCATATGAGTATGTCATTGCTCTCAGGCATGAGAGTATCGAAGCATGCAAGTTAGCGACTTCATCCTCCGAATTTGCTAAAGAAAAGGCAAGGCAATTCGCTAATAAGAAGAGACGCCTACGTCAACTTTGTCCTGGAGACAAAGCGTTTGTCTTACTTCCTTCGAGGGAGAACAGACTTCTCATTGCATGGAAAGGTCCATATAGAATAGTCTCAAAAATTTCCGATGTCGACTATGTTGTCGATATTGATGGAAGGCATACAACCTTCCATATAAATATGCTTACGGAATTTATTGAACGACCAGACTATTTGCAGCCTATTTTCCAGGCGACGGACGATTCTCCAGTCCAACATGGTCATATCTCATCCTTGTCGGTTATACAGGAGGAGGAAACTACGTTTTCAGATGTTAATCTACCTCTTCCTATGATTCCACTCAATTCTACGGAATCATGGAGAAACGTTACGGTTTCTTCTAATTTGTCTTTTGAGGAACAGCGTCAAGTATCTTCTTTGCTACAATCATTTCAGGATGTCCTTACCGACATTCCTGGACACACACATATTATCAAACATGACATCATACTTACTGATCATAATCCGATCAGAGTAAGACCATATCCCATCCCTATTCATTTCCAAGCACAAGTCGAGACCGAATTGGATGAGATGATACAATTGAAAGTAATTGAACCATCCACTTCAGCATACTCTTCGTCCATGGTTATTGTTCGAAAGAAAGACAATAACATACGTCTTTGCGTCGATTATCGCAAATTGAACCAAGTTACGAAGTTCGATGCTGAACCTATGCCGTTATTGGAAGATCTACTTACTAGACTTTCTAAATCGCGATTCTTTACTAAACTTGACTTCTCGAAAGGCTATTGGCAAGTTCCGTTAACTAAACGCGCCAAACCTTTCACTGCTTTCTCAACACCTAGGGGTTTGTATCAATGAAATTTTATGCCTTTCGGGCTGATGAACGCCCCAGCTACTTTCGTACGCATGATGCGTCGAATTCTCTCATATCGTACAGATGTCATCACACACTCAGATGACATCTGTCTTTTCAGCGATACTTGGGAAGAACACTATTCGGGTTTAAATGAGTTACTGTCTACTCTACGCGAGCATAATTTGACTGCAAAACCCTCTAAAGCCTTTGTTGGGTTTAGTGAAATTTCTTTCCTAGGTCATCGTGTTGGTCATGGTCTATTGAAGACAGAGGACCAAAACATTTCTAAGATATTAAATATCTCCGTTCCTAAAACAAAAAAGCAAGTACGTAGTCTCTAGGGATTAATACAATTCTACGGAAGATTCATTAAGAATCTGTCCTCCATTATGGCACCTCTTTCAACTTTATTGAAAAAAATTTCTCCTAATATGGTGCGCTGGTCCCAAGAATGCCAATCTTCATTGGATCATATTAAGAATTTGTTCTCATCTCCTCCTATCTTACAACTACCATCGATTGATAAGACTTTTGTCCTTCGTAGTGATGCCTCTTCAACTGGGATCAGGGCGGCACTTATGCAGGAGTATTCAGGAACTCTGCATCCTGTGATGTATATCTCTAGGAAATTGAATGCGGCAGAAAGGAACTATTCGGTTCTAGACCGTGAATTGTTAGCTATGGTTTGGTCCATTCTTAAGCTATAAAGATTCCTTCTAGGCGTGCATTTCATTATGGAAACCGACCAAAAAGCTCTTACAGCTATGCAGAACAAGGATTTGAAGAGCTCGAGATCTACTCGATAAGATATTGCTCTTCAACCTTTTCATTTCACGGTGCGGGCTATCCGTAGTTCGGATAATGTGATGGCGGACATACTGCCTAGATGACCCCATGATTCCACTTAAGTCTTGTGTCCTAGATTTCATGATAAACTTCCAGACACATGTCTGTTCATAATATACATTAACACATTTGTTTCACCTTAGATTAGTAAATTGATTGTTTTCTTTCTCTATTACTATCTTTGGTGTAATGTGGAAGGTTGAGTTAACATAAAATAAAGGTCAAAAATAAGAAAAGAAAAAAAATTTAAAATGGCCACATATAATACTTAAATAATTTTGGAGTGATTATAGTGCATTATAGCATGTTACTAATTAATGTCATTTATATTGTTCTCAGTGCAAACTAGTACCACGTACAGAGCGCTTGTGAGAACCTTGATGATGCCATACCTTACATTTGTTCCAGAGGTCGCAGCACTTATTTGTATATAATATACTTCTGTTGTTAGATAATGTGTAAGGAATTTAACAAATTTGGTCATGTCCATCCATTAGATATGTTCATAGTATAACATTGTAATTTGTATATTGATATGACTTCTTCAGATAGATTGTCATTTGTCATTGCTATGATTATAGTATTGCATAATTGTTTGATAGGTATGTAATTTTTGTTAGTATCGCCAGCAACTGAGGTTTCTTTGATGGTACCTTCCCGAATATATTTTATCTTATTTGGTGAGATGATTTGATTCTCTCCAGACGCTCTATTTGTGCGTCGATTCAACCTGACATTAGGTTGATTCTTTCATTGGCGCAGTATTCATGCGTCATGAGCTTGTGGTATCTTGCTCATTGATGTATTTAAAAAAAGTGTCATTTTTTTAAATACGGGGAGAGCGGTAGTCTGTTGCTGTCGTTTTTGACGGAGTCATAAAAGGTAAATCTCTTTTATACTTTTGTTGGTCAAAGTTGGAGAACTGGGTTTGACTTCTATGACAGGTTGTTTGGGGGTTATCTTCCCTCTCTTTCAATCATTGTCGTTGATCTGTCTTAACGAGGCTCAGATTTATGCTGTCTGGGCATACGCATGTTCTGAGCGCGAACGGAGGGAACTTCGGTCAGGGAGAGTGTTTTTTGGGCTGTCGGACATGATGTCCGTTGTGATTTTCTCTATATCATCGTGGGGATTGGAAAGTCTTCGATATGACTGAAATGTCAATGTTTTCTCCCCAGAGATTCCCTGTTCGTCAAGAGTGACGACAGTTATTAATTGTGTATCCGGGGGATTCTGTAAAAGGTAAAGAGATATTCTTATTACTATGCCTTTGGTTGCAAAACATTTGAAGTTACCTATCTGCGAGTGAAGCTCACAGATCTTGAGAGACAGAATTCCTTCTTGCTTCTTGTTATAGCCAAAAGAGATTATGTGTCTTCTATTGAACAGAAGCCTAATGATGATGATAGATTATTGTGGACACCGCAGGTTAGCGGTATATATATATATATATATATATATATATATATATATATATATATATATATATATATATATGTTTAGCATGGTTGATCGTGCCTGCTAAAGAAGGATACACAGCTGTCTACATATTGAGGCCCTGTATTACGGCCAATATATTTCAGCAAGAGGAAATATACCTGGCGAGCTATGCCAGTTGAATAACAGCCTTATGTATTATTGCTACGCAATGTAGGAGCTCGTTTTTGGTCGACGGAGTTAATTAAGTACCTGACGCGCTGAGTCAATGGTATGGAAGCTACATTATAAACTGTAACATAAGGACAGATGATGATTGAGTATGTCCTAATCGATGAATGATTCAAGCCTTAGATTACCAGACATTTAACAGTCATTCCGTATTTATGTGAAGTCTTTGATGTTGTCAATTTGACTGTTCCTGTTGATGCTACTGTAAGTTTCGTGAATAAATGTTTGAAACGTGCTAGCAGTCTTCAAACATCATTGACTACTGCATGCGAGTGTATGGGTGTATTATTGACTTTACTAAGAGCTTCAATCATTCGCGTTCTCGACTACACCCACACTCATCTCATCATAATACCAGTACCACACATCTGATAACATGTATGCTGTTCTGTGTGACTGACCATATTATCCCTGGCCGCGTCTCACGCTGGTGGCCTACATCAACACCGCAACATTACACCGTCCAGGTGATAAACGACACGCTCACTCTGCCAGTTTTTACATCACGCATAAACAGTACGTTACACTACCATTATGAGTTTGACAGATATAAAGAAGTGAATGGGTCTGCGTTAACAAAACGTGCATAACTAATTAAGGAAGAAGGTGAAAAACAGGTGGAAGCAAAGACGTGTTGATATAGGTACTCTATGTTACATAATCTCTGTCACAGCAAGGAAGAACATTCCAACACCTCTGATTCATGCTATAAAGAGCTTCAACAAGTCTTGCAGAAATTATGTAAGGACAGCAAACCATAAGTCAGAGGAGTTCAGAACCACGACTGGTGTAAGACAAGGTGATATCCTGTCAATTTTCTTTTCATACTCCTTGTGGACGATGTCAACAAGTCTTGAAAGGAGAGAACAAGAAATTATTCAGTGGGGTACTGGAAGATGAAACAGGTCTGTATTTCAGAGCTGGCATTTGCTGATGATGTTGCCCTGATTGTTAAATCAGAGGCACATCTCCAATCCAACCTGCAAGTCTGGAAGGAAGAGCTGGAGAAGAAAGGGATGGTCATAAGCAGCTCTAAAACAAAATCCATGGTGATATTACGAGAAGAAAGAAGACATGAGATTAAGCTGGGAGAACAGGTCCTGGAGCAGGTCTACCACTTTAAATACCTTGGAGCTATTACAGACCGAAAGGGAGACATCAAAGAAGAGTTGGCCACTCGAAAAGCAGCAGCTGGGAGACTTTTTCAGGCCATAAATCGCGGATTCCTCAGCATGTGAGAGGTTGGTAAGAAAACGAAGATGGCTGTATACCGCTCCACCTATGTCCCAGTCTGGACATATGGATGCGAGTCATGGGCAATGACTACAACCCACAAAAGCCAGATCCAAACCTCAGAAATGAGGTATCTGAGAAAGGTGGTTGAAGTAACAAGAAGAGACATGGTCTGCAACCAGACGATACATCAAGGCCTAAAATCCCACCCCCTGCAGACCCAAGTAGAACAGTCCCAACTAAGATGGTTTGGCCATGTCTGCAGAATGGGAGAAGATCGGCTACCGCGACAAGCATGGGAAACAAAGAGCAAGAGATCCAGACCTGCAGGACGACCCAGAGTCCGCTGGGAGGACAACATTGGACAATCTTTGAATGACCGAGGACTAGAATGGAACCAGGCCAGGAGGAAGACAGCCGAGAGGATAGTCTGGCGCTCTCTATTCCAAACCTCTACACCTCACGGTAGAAGTGAAACGACTAAGTAAGTAAGTAAGATGTAGCATTACTGTAGTAAGTCGTTGATCAGTGAAGTATATGAAGTCTGTGAAATATTTAATTGTCCTGTATATAATTATAAGAGCTAAGAGGAGTGGCGTAACAACGAACAACCTGGAGAGCACTGGTTTCTGCCTTATGCGCCGTGTTTGGTGCTTAAAGAATTTATTATTATTATATAATTATAAACACTATTTGTCTTAATTTTAACCTGTCAGAGATTAAACTGGACATTTCCCTTTTAAATAATATAAAACATTAAAAAATGTTTCTTTGTGTGCTTCTTTTCAATTAAAATCGAGATTCGATGAACTAACTTTAGTAGTACTAGAATTTGGATGCAGAGGTTGCCACAGAATGAAGTCTTCCAAAAAAGACGTAACGCAATTTTTGCCACATTAAAACTGCCCTCCCCCATTTGTCACACTTCGTCACAAAAACCCAGATCCACCTTGTGTGACGTCACAAATCCCATATACCCCCCCCCCCCCCCAATTTATGAAAGAAATAGTGTTTAATAAATCCGGCTTTTACAAATATATTTCCTTTCATGTGCCACCTCCTAACACGAGAATGGGTCTAACCCTTGAGCTACCCAGCTAAATGCTTTCGCCTTTTTTTTTTTACAAACACACACACTCACACAAAATAGTCATAATAATAATAAATAAATAAAAATGTAACGTTGAAGTCAGCCCTAGTACTTTCAACTTGCTGAACTTCTGTGTCTTTGAACTGATCGGCCTGTCATGGGATGGTGTTAATTTGCTTTTATTGTTTTTTTAAAATCTAATTTGAAACTGCAGTACAAATTATTTAGTCTGCCTTTTTTTTTTTTTAAAGATGTTGTCGCATGAAAATTTAATTAACAGTAAGTAAAGCTTGACAGCTATATAGGGGTGAGGGACAATAGTGCACACGGACGTGTGATAGTGATGTGCAAGAGAGATAGGCAGAAGGCACAGGCTGAGTCAGTGAGTTCTTCACTAAGAAAACCACACACACAGCTCTCCTTGTTTTCTCTGGCGACAATATTATTCTTTTGCACACACTGTGTCACTCACAAATAGTAGGGTCAAGAAGTAAAGTTTGATTGAGGATTTGGTGGTCTGAACAGAACGAACAATCCTATCAAGGCTAACTCAATTTATTTCAATTTAGAGATGTAAATAAATCAATAAAGGTTTTACAGCAAAAAATAAAGACTATCACGAGAAAACAAACTCACAACAATTTGATGATTTTAAAGAAGAAAAAATATTACACAAATAGTGAAAAAAAGGATTATGAATGAATTGTGTTAGTTGTCGCGAGAGGTTTGTGATGTTATTTAGAATAAGATATCCTGGACATAAAGGTGTATCAGATGATACCAGGATAATGCCAGATAAGAGTCTGGTCTTATCAGTAATACTCCCTTCTCTGAAGAGAGTAAGGGTGTATAGACACAAAGGAAGGGTCAAGCTATGTAAGTTCCCAGAGAAGATGATGTTGTAGTACTCTGAGTCCCTAACTGCTACCTCTCCTGATCCGCCTCTGTGGTTATGGTATTTAATGTGTTTCTGACTCTGCTAGAGGTAATTTATATATATAGTATATTTATATTCACCAACAAGAACTAAAATTCAATTTAAAGAACTTAAGAAAAGTCTTATGGTGAATATTTACAATTTAATTAACAGATATTTTTCTCTGTTTGAAAATGTTGAACTCAAATAGTTTACATGATAAAATAAATAATAGTTAAATAAAAAGTTTTGTTTCTTGGTTCACAATGTCTATCATCTTGTAGATAACTTCTCTGGCTGGAGTAGTTACTGGTAGAATTGTTTATTATTATTATTTAAAGTTGTAAAACACTATATTATTTTAGTCATCCTGAACTGGAAAATATGTTCTTTTAATGTGAACTGGATTAGCTTGACAGTTGCAGTACGCAACTTATCTGCATCACGGCAGCTGGCTCCTTGGTTGCTGGAAACTCAATTTCAGATTACCTTGTTCCAGTAAGTATTCACGTGATGACGGGCCTGTTATCACCAACTGGCACTGCATACGATGAAACTTTAGTAAGAGTAGCCTCTTCTGCTTTTTGAAGCTTGTGTTTAAAGGATTAAACCTGCAATGAATTCAAACGCAATCCCTGTATTTTCTATCGATACCCCTCTTATGACACAGAGGGGGACGATAGACAGTTTCAGATAAGCGTGCAGCAGACGCACAATGTATAGTGTAGTCAACAACAATCATTTTAATATAAAGTGATCACAATTTAATTCTACCTTTTGATTTATAAGTATCGTCCTATGATTCGCCTCCATACAATAATTTGGTTGTGAGTAAAACTATTAAACAATATGGCAAACGATACCGTGAATCCATCCCTTTCATACTTCTTTATGTTCCTGTCAGGTGTCTCATTCCGTTCAAGAAATACTTCTTTAAATACCTTTACCAACTTAATGACACAATTTGCCATCTTTCTCAATATATTTAAATATTTCTTAAGGCGGGCTTTGCCTCTAGAAGTACACATGAGCCTGTAAGTTTTACAGAATACACAGTCCATCCCTACACATCTTATACACATCGTATCGCCCAGCGGATTAATTATTATAATTACACACAATTATATATATATATATATATATATATATATATATATATATATATATATTGAATAAATTCGGTCTTACCCTCAGGTACACACACACATACTGGCCCTCAATGGGTAATTAAGGTCTGCTACAGTTGCAGAAAGGCAAACGCTTGCATTTGTCTATGCACCGCTTTCCCCCGCTTTCTGTGTTTTTTTTTTAAATAGTGACTGACCGAAGTTTGTTAGGCGATTCTATTTATAGTCTAGCCCCGTCCGTATGAGACGGAAATCCCAAAAGAGGTAATCAAAATCAGAAAATGTGGGACTAATCTGCCTATCGTACAATGTAAGAAAAATGCTTTTTAAATTATCTCCGTTATTCCTGATGCGATTTTAGTCAAGTAAAGTTTACCTTATACTTAGAATTAGGCTTTCCATACCTACATAATAATCTTTTTGGTTACTACTTGCATTTTCTGTTATGCATAGTTTTAACAGTTAAACTTAGGCCAACCTGAAGCTTCTAATGCATTTAATCTAAGGTTTCTCCCGTCCTATAATAGTATTAGTAACAGTATTACTACTTACGGGTAGAGTAACATCCCTAATATCGCCTTGATAACCTCTGCCAAGTGGTACTTCTTCTATACTGCTGTAGCAAAATTACGAAGTTCATCATATTACACAAAATAGGTTCTGGCCATTTTCTGCTCTCTGCAGTTGTAAACACCGAACCAAAACAAGCGTTTCCATTGGTCGGTATATCCTATCTTTTTACAATGTATGGCGCGCCGTTAAGACCAGAGTTATTAGAATTCGTGATGTGAACCAGACGTCATTTCACGACATTAGTAAAGTTCCCGGCAGGCCTGATAGGCTCTGCTGGAAAATATGTGAAATACTGTTTGTGTGAAAATGAATGCTTCTTCCTTTGGTGTGAATGTTGGAAACAACTTATATCTTGGTGTTCTCTTCGATAAACAACGTAATCCAATGCTTTGAAATGAACCTCAGTGCTCGAAAAAAATATCCACACAAGAGGGCACAGAATCTGAACACAATTCTATAAATCCAAGATTGGTGTAAGGTATCCACTGTTGATGAGATATCCACACATAACGAATTTGCTTTCAAAGGTGGGATGGAGGGTTATAATGGGTGAAGTATGGCAGGGTGAGGTTTGGTGTTGAGAATCTTTGAAATTCTTGAAATAATTGAAGTAATTGAAGGGAATTATTGGGACTGGTGGACGAGGACCACTGGAAGGGCTAGGTAACCTCTTTTCAGCAATAAGAGACAAGACTTGCACTGCATAAATCTGTTAGACAAAACAAAAATGTGTAACTACCTTTCTGCTGCAACACGCAGATTACTACAGAAACAATATAAGCAGTGTCCAGCGTAGGCATGTTGGTATCCATGCATGCATCTCGTTCCTAAAATAGGTCAGTCCATTCTTAAACCTTCCTGTCTGCTGTGAATGAATTAGCTGGCCAGTCCGTGTACATACACAATAAAAAGACCGATGTTTTGCTCCCGTTCCGGTCAGACAAGGTCACATGTGGGTCCGCTAGAGAATCCTTCTTTCCTTTCCACCGTTCATTCTTTCCAGCATTCACAATAATATGCTCATGCATTAGTGTTACAAACATTGAAAAGTAAAATGATCATTGAAATTATGAATGGTACAAACATTGTAACATAATATCCCGTTAAAATACATGTGAAAATTAATGAACTTTTTTGTAAGCATTTATGATACATACATGGTAAAGTAAACCCATTTATATAATATAACACTTAGAGTTTCATCATGATATTAATAAAAATATACTTTTTCATGGCTAATTCAAAAGTGAGGGACCCCCCCCCCCCTCCTCCCGCGCCCCCAAATTAGAAAAAAAGTACAGAGGTAACAGTCATGCTGTCAGAATGTGTGACCGCTTAGCATACACTACAATTAATACGTGTTAAAAACCACATAAAATGAGAAATAACAACGTTAAAAGCAGTTAAGACATTTATGCACAAAATACAGTATCATGAAAAGTTCACGGCTTCGAGAAAAGCTGTCCCAGAACTACAAAATAGTAAGTGCATGTTTATTGAATGGAAAGTTTTGGGAGAAGTTGCAAATCTGAGTTTTTTCCGTTGCTAGAGTGAGAGTCGTATGCAAAAAGTCGAAAAGCTGAGAAAAGCGTGTGCAAATGTAGATGTTTGGTATCGTGTGAAAAATAAAGCATCGTGTGAAAATTGGCGGGGAAAAAGAGTGAGCAGTATATAAAGAAGAGACGTGGGCGATTGAGAGGATCCAGGGCTTATACAGATTTTAGGATTCGTTAGGCGAGAGGATTTTTACAGAACTTCGTCTTTGAGATTATCAAAACAAGTTGTTTTTAACTTGACAAGTTTTGTTCAGGTTAGACAAGTATTTTTAAGTAGACAAGTTTGTATTTTACTCTATTAGATATATTATTCCTGTGGATTTACATTTTCATTTTTGGATACTCACTACTTTGTGTAAGAAAGACATAAGTATTTCACTATTGTGCCAATGACATCGCTGTTCCAAATCACGTTAATAAACTATATTTTATTTTTCTACATTGCTGAGTTTTCGTTGGAATATTACAGTCGGATACTTTGACGTAACCATTATACGAGATTGCTTTTCACTAACCATAAAAAGGGTACGAACGAACTCTGGGAAGGAAGAATAAAATAAGGTCAAGAATTTCCATCTCAGGCGGACAGGCCTGTAAAGACTTGAACCAAGAAACGTACAAGAGTTAGCGCTCTTCAAAATATTTACCTGCGCTCAACCATTAACTGAACTGACCCGATCAGCTGACGGACACACACACGTTCTTTCATTGAAGCAGTAAACACAGCCTGGTTACACGATACTATTTGATGCCGCGACCTGCGCACAAATAACTGCACTGCCACAAATGTTATAAAAATGTATAAAATATAACCCTCTTCAAACCAAGAGATCACACCTTTAGTCAGGTTACGACGAGATGTTGAATCTCGGAAATAAGTGAAAAACAAAAAAAACATAACCATGTGATATTTTAAGTAGCAGAGATATAGAAGTTAGGGGAAGGCATCCAATTTAATTTCTAAGGGGAACAATTTAATTATTAAAAAACATTTAAAACTAAATAACTGTTTTTCATTATTTATTTAAGCTTATCAATTTATTATACAAAATTATATAAGGCATAAAAGATTCTCTTATTTGTATTAGTTCAATTGTTAAATTGTTAAAAATGTCTTTTCTTTCCCGTGTTGCGAGTAAAAAAACTTTAAATAATATGGAATTTGATGCACATGTTAAAGAAGTGAATACTAATATGCTCTGCCACATTCAATAATAATTTCCGAATTTATATATGGTAGATGGTTGAAATGGGCGTGCTACAAATAAAAGTAGCAAACACATTAATAAAAATAAAAAAATTAGTAATTTCTGTATTTATGGCTCAGGTGCAGTGGGAGACGTGCACACCAAAATGTTTCATCGCTTCTCAAGATCAAAGTGTCTTAGCCAAGGTCGAGATCACACACAATTCACACATTCTACTAGATAAAGATAATACACCTCACTTTGAGCCACAGAAGGGGTATTTAAAAAAAAAAAGTTTCATCGGCGCTAATAAGCACACTTCGACAATCTTTTAAACACATTTTCTTACTTCATCGTTCCTCCTCTACCCTGGGGGCCGGAGTTGCTATGAGGCATGGCTTTCGCCTCTAACTCTAAAGGTACCGGGGTCGGATCCAAAAACCGGGGATAGTTTTGATAACATTTTTGTCATGACCACTGGGAACTAATAATATCATACTCCACCCTGTGTACACGCTGTGTAGTGAAAACTGATGCCATGCCTTCTCTGACAAGGAGGTCCCGTCTGCAAGTTGCGCACTTTAAAATGGTAAAGAGTAGGCCATACTGCCACTGTCGTGGCAGAATTTACATTGGGATCCTCGCCGGTGCTTTAGAGTTCATGAGATGTGCTGAGATCCTCCTTGAGATCTAACGGAGGAGTTATGAGCACTGATGGAGTTGACCGTGTGCAAAGAAGATGGTCCTTAAAACCAAACAAACCTCTTCTACTTTGGGGTATAGAGGTTAGGCAGACAAAGCGACATGTTATTCTGTAAGCTGTATTTCTTTGGCCTAGTTCCAGGCCAGGCCTCCGTCCTTAAGGGATTGTCAATTGTTGTCCTCCCAGCGAACTCTGGGTCGTCCTGGACATCTGGATCACTGGCAATTGTGTTCCCATATGTGTCGTGGTAGACGTTCTTCTTCAATTCTGCAGACGTTGCCAAACCGTCGTAACTGGGAATATTTCACTCGGGTCTGAACAACCTGTATTACAAAACATCACAGACAACTGGTCTACGACCAGCGCTAATGTAAGTACGCACAGACAAATATGACAACGGAAGAGAAACAGCGGTTACAGAAAAACATATTCGTAATGAAGTTTTTGTTTTTGGATGTACGACGACTTTATTTAGTGACTTTCGTAATTTACTGGTGGGTCCTCCAAACACCAAGAAATGTTTAACCCGTCAGCTACTACATTCATTGCTTCTAAAGTACTGTGTTGTTCTAACTTGGATTAGTTGATTCTCGACTTACATGATTCTTGTTTAATCATCTTCTTCTTCCTACACATTCTCAGACGTCTACTTGAGCGTTTTCATAGAAAGCAGTAGTCAGCTTGAGGCTTTATGCATCTCCGTAGGGCTTTTCGACGAATGGTACTGGTGTCGGCCATATGCGTTTTTTCTGTTCCACATATGCAGGACATCTTTGAAGCAGATGCTAAGCGGTCATTTTAATAGTGCCGCAGCTAAACTCTTTGGTAGTTCCTATCTTTTCACAAGACAGGGATCCCCACAAAAAGAATTAGCTGCCGACTTGTCTACTAAATCAAACGTGTGGGCCATACTGCATGTAATCAAACTGAAATATTCATAAAGTAGTAGTCTTAGTGAGAAACAAAGTTGTTTAATGAAAAGAGAACTACGAGTTCATAATGTAATCCGAAGCATAAAAAAAGTGGAGTCTGAAAATGACGTGAGGTTGTCGCTTTCAGAAACTGTACCAAGAATAAAACTGTTGGTTGACGAGACAAACATTCAAGGGGTATAACTAATTCTCTTTAATGTAATCTGATAAACATTTTAAAAAGTTTTTATACTAAAAAGATTGTGTTATATACCAAATAATGTTTTCTTTATGACACATTAATTAACCTTAGTGTTACCAACAGATTACTGGTGACAATGTATATAGTTATTATAATATTTATCTGTCTGAGGGAAGGTATTTGTTTTTAGAATCAGGATGTTTTCCTGGCCAAAGATATATCACCCATGATTGATTGATACTTTTGTTATATGGGTTATCTCCCCTGGAGATCGAATTTGGCGTATGAATCCAGATTTCGTTAGTCTGTGCCTTGTTGGGCCAGAAAACAGATTGTTCTTGCTTAGGTTTATGCAGGAATGTTTATGGTCCGAGTCTATGTTTACTCTGTGTCTATTTCAGACGATTCGGTCTTATATCGTGATATCTTGGTATGTCTAAGTGGAACTATTTTTCCTTGTACTGAACTTTGGGGTCAGGGAGTTTCTGCTCATGCCGAGAGGAAAGAGGGTCTTCCGTGATGATGGAATGCCTGGCGAAGGCCATGTCGAAGACGAGTCCTCAGTCTGTTGATCTCTGTGATTTGTTATGGGGACGAAGATAATTTCTGATATGATTATTAACTCCTTAAGTCCCAATCGACATTATAAAGGCTCAGGGGTTAGACGCGCTTGGCCCAATCGACTTTAAAAAGCCTTTAGTATATGTGCCTCTGTTTGAGACTGTTTCTAATTATAACTACCCACAAAGTCATTTCCGACTGCAAGTACATTCTTTTAAATACCGCACATGTTTAAGAGTGAACGTGTTTCTGTTTTGAGATATTTATTTTAGATTTTTAAAGCGATTTTTTAAGCGCATATCCATTTTACATTGAATAACTAATCATTTTTTTAAGCGCATATCCTCCATTTTACCTTGAATAACTAATCATTTTTCAATGAAAGCTTTTATACTTGTAGCACAAGAGTAAAGTACATCCAATTACCTTCAGTTTCATATACAACAACAAAGTTATTTATGCATATGAACATTTTAAAAAATTATTTCCAAACAACAACAATAAAAACGCACTGGGGTGGCCATTTTTGCTTGGGCCAAACCCACTTTTTTGCTTGGGACTGAAAGAGTTAAGTCTATTAGTTCCTAGTGTTTATTCTATAACGCCAGGAGAGGGGCGTATGTGTTCTGCTAGTGTATTTCCCATGCCCAGGTAAAAGAACTTTTTTTGCTGAGCTTTTTCGTCCTAGGCTTAGCTGGGCAGACGTCTACATTGTAATTATCTATATCCATATGTCGGGATGACATGTTACCTAGCAGCACTGAATATGATTGTATGCAGCAGTTATGATGAGAGAATACGCTGATTCTTGTAGAAACATTTGCGTTTATGAACAAAGCTTATATTGAAGATTTACTATACATCTGTATAGTGAGCTATGCTCAAAGGGAACCAGAAGCCATTTTGGATCCTAACTTTTTGTCGATCATCGATCAGAGAACGGGGATGCCCCTTATTATCGGGTGATGATTAAGAGATCACAGTTATAAAGAAAACCCAATACTGGTGGGTTAACATTGTCTTCAGATAGATTTGCTGAGCTTTACCTAAAGGAATCTTCGCTAGAAAAGAGGTTCTGTCTAGGAGTCATGCTTGAACAGTATTTATTAACTGACACGCTCGGTCAGTAAGGCCTGATGATTATATTGATAAACAGTGGAAATCTAAGTGCTTGTCTACGGATGTTCCATTGTAATGTTCTTCAACATGAATGCTAACTTAAGATGGTAGACCAATAATCAACAGTATGCTATTTATGTCGACCTGTTTTCCTGTAACTATACTCGTACTGTCCAAGTGTGTGCGTCCAATTAAACAGTATGAAACGACCACAGTAGTCTGCATCATTAACTTCTAGATACGTGTGAGTGAGTGTTTGATCTTCTAGTCAACTCTTCAGAACAATCCATGCATTCGCGTACTGACACTCACATCAACACCCAAAGTCTACATTACATCCTTGTCGGGGCCTCATTACGTTTTTGGACAAGGTGACCTGTATGCCCAACACTGTGTCGGTTTTGAGTTGACCATCTACACCTATACCAGCTGTATTAACATTGTGCGTGGACGAGCTATATCACAAAATAGCACTTATTAACGTGGTGACCGAAAATCAGACCTTATCACTTAGTCCTTTTCATTCGTTCCATTTTTTTTCTGCCCACCATCACAAAGTTAAATACATTCTCCACTCAATGACCTAGAATGTAGTCAACATTATGGCATCATGGACACCGAAAAGATAAATATCCCCACACTACTAATTTTCTTAATGAAATTTTGTAACCAGTGAGATTAATCACGCCACGTTTTTCTGAAAATACGGAAACGGCACACTAAACACTGTGACAGCTGAATTCAACACTTTCTTAAAGAGCATGTATGCATTTCTCTTCATTATTTTCATGGTGCGTTGTTGACTTTGTTAGAAATATTAACACTAAGGAACTAAAGGAGGCGCAACAAAAGGACCCTACCTTGGAGTCCTGCTTTAGGAAACTGCCCATGGCCAAGGACCCCAGACACAACGGAGACATCTTTTCTAAGGATGGCGTATTGTATCGTAGAACGGGCAACCCTGAACATGGATATAATCAGCTCCTAGTACCGACGCAGTACAGAGACCAAATCTTAGAAATGGGGCACTCTCTTCCCTTTAGCGGACATATGGGACAAAACGCCACTATTCAGCGAATATCGACTCACTATTGGTGGCCAGGAATAAACTCTGATATTATCAGATATGTAAAATCCTGCGCCCAGTACCAACGTGTGGCACCAAAGCTTTGGACACCCCCAGTTCCCATGGGAGAAATGCCAATAGTGGGGACACCATTTGAACGGGTTGCTGTCGAAATTGTAGGACCCCTAGAAAGGACTAAAAGAAGGAACAGGTTTATCCTGACGTTAGTCGACACATGCACTATGTAGGCCGAAACTATACCGCTAACATGCACGGATTCCAAGCATGTCGCAGATGCCCTAGTGCAGATTTTCACACAGTTGGGATTCCCTCAACAAATTTTGACGGATAACGGATCCCAATTCCGTAGCCTGTTAATGGATGAGATCTTTAAGATCTTGAGGGCCAAACACATCCACACCAGCCTGTACCATCCGGCCGGAAATGGGCTCGTGGAACGCTTCAACGGCAGCCTCACGATGATGTTACGTAAGCTGGGACAAGAGAAACCTGAAGATTGGGACCTTTTCATTCCTGCAGCCTTATTCGCCTACAGGGAAGTCCCACAGGCTTCTACAGGATTACCACCAGCTACACTACTATTCGGCAGACCTATTAGGGTCCGCTAGAAGCCTTACTCCGGTCACTGACAGACCAGAAGGCTGACGAGACAGTCGTCTCAGCCAGCAAACACGTATCGGAACTTAAGGAAAGGTTACAACTAGGATGGGATCTAGCAACAACAAACCTTAAGAAAGCACGCATAAAGCCCGCTAAACGATACAATAAAGCAGCGAAAGAGAGAGAACTACAACCAGGAGAGAAAGTTGTGTTGTTAATTCCAACCGGAAGCAACAAACTACGTATCGGATAGCAAGGGCCGTTTACCGTCCTTAAAAAAGATCTCAAGAACCAACTGTAAGATCTCTATTAAAGGAAAGGAAAAGGTTTACCATGTAAATCTGCTAAAGAAATATTTCAAAAGACCGGTGCCTTCCCCCGAACATCTCCTTGCGGTCGCCATAGCAACTAAAGATGCGGAAGATGACGATAGTTGCATGGGATATCCGTTGCAACAAACGGAATCTTACCATGATGTAAAATTCAATGACACTCTCTCTGAAGCACAACAGACAGAAACGAGGGCGCTACTGAAACAGTACACAGCAGTTTTAACAGACATACCTGGTCGAACGCATCTCGCAGAGTTCGATATGAAATTGACTAACGAGACACCTGTGCGAACCAGAGTTTACCCTATTCCGTATGCCAAAGCTGATACGCTACGCGGAGAAATAGACAAGCTACGTCAAGCTGGAATTATTAGCGAGTCTACATCTCCTTACAGTTCGAGCGTAGTACTGTTACAGAAGTCCAATAAAGAAGTTCGGTTGTGCATCGATTACCGTTTACTTAACACTGTAACGGAATTCCAGCCGGAACCACTCCAGAGCGCTTCTGAACGGTTCACCAAGCTTAGCAGGGCAAGAATGTTCTCCAAGATTGACCTGAGTAAAGGTTATTATCAAATACCAGTCAAGGAGGAAATTAAACCTCTGTTAGCTTTTAGCACCAGTGAAGGACACTATACTTTCAACGTAATGCCTTTCGGGTTGCACAACGCACCAGGAGTCTTCACCGGAATGATGAAAAAGCTTTTAGAACCATTGCAAAGTCCGCATATCCACGATTTCATGGACGACATATTGATTGCAACGGAAAATTACGACGAACAAATTGCGACGGTCGCTATGCTCCTCGTGAGACTGCAAGAAACCGGCCTGACAGCCAGTCCGAGCAAATGTTTAATCGGATATGAAAAGCTTGACTTCCTGGGGCATACCATTTCTTGCGGTTCCATGTGGCCAGTTGCCAAGAGCGTAGAGAAAATACGTGCAGCAAAAAGGCCTAAAACGAAGAGAGACACACGTTCATTTCTATCACTGTGTGCATATTACCAGAAATTCATTAACAATTTCAATGACCTAACAGCACCCCTTACTAACCTTACAAAGAAGGGGCAGCCTTAGAAAGTTATTTGGAATGCTAAGTGAGAACAAGCTTACTGCACTCTCAAGGAACAGCTGTCCGAATATGCAATTTTACGGTTACCTGACCTTAACAAACCTTTTATATTGCGGGTCGACTCATCGGGTCAAGGGATCGGGTCAACTCTGCTCCAAGCAGACGACAATAATCCGAACCTGCTATTCCCGGTGGCATACGGCAGCCGAAAACTGAATGCAGCAGAGCAAAATTATTCGACCGTGGAGCGGGAATGTCTAGCACTTGTACACGGCATCAGAAGGCACAATGAATATATGTATGGAGTGTCATTCACAGTGCAAACGGACCATGCTCCACTGGCGTTTCTTGGAGCCAATAAGGAATTCAACGCGAAGATCATGCGCTGGGCTTTGTTGCTAAGCGTGTATTCTTTTAAGGTTCAATATATACCAGGAAAAGAAAACGTGGGAGCAGACTTTATAAGTCGAAATTGGAGCATGGAGGAAGAGAGTAAAATTGAAGATAACAATCACCCGGAAGCTACGGATAAAAGTAGCTCTATTTTCATAAATGAGACATGAAATGGTTTCATGTCTTCAAGCCGGGACGAACTGTGACGTGTATATAAATAGACTACATAAATCCATCTACCTTGTTTCCTCTATAGTGTTTACGTTTTTGCTACGGTAAAACCCACGCTTTTCGCTGTCTGTGGACTGACATTTAGCCACGCCTATTTTTCTTGTCTTTCTTACGTTAACGATTTGCTTACCTATTATTCGCATTATGCCGATAATAAGGGTGGCGTACCGGCCTGTTTTACAGAGTTCTCACGCGACCTGACATGTCAATCATCGAGAAATGACAGAAAGCACGTGGAAAAACTGATCAGACCCGGTAACAACTTCAAGGGAGATTATAATATTTCACTATCACCTTTGATGTCCGGCATTTTCAGGGGGAATTTAGCATTTGATCTAAACAAGGGGGGATAATCAGAGACGGTTCGCTCGCAAGAGACAATTCTCTGATGCCGTTCGGCTTAGCGAAGGAGGAAACCGTAGAATCTTTTTATCTCGTGAAGCCAGCTCCCGGATTTCTCCCAACACGCCCAAGGTGTGACTTTTGCCATCCTTCAGAGAGATCACGCAGAATTTGTATATATACTGTCTACACTTTTAGTCCGTATCAAGCCTCTCAAAAAATTTTGGATAATCTTAGCGCGCACGCTAGAACCTATGTGAAATAGTGCTTAATGGCCTTCGCGGGGATTGTTCGGTTTTTCTGGTAATAATAATATAAGTTGTGCTTAAGTATTAAATGTGTTAGAGATTTACCATTTTATTCACTGTGAGTCCCTAGCGTTAAGAATAGCGGAATAGCAAACGTTTATATATTTTCTTATCAGGGGTTCAGCTTAATATAAAGAATCATTCAACTAATTTTCACTAGAGTATACGGCTTAACTGACTAAATAAATGCTATGAGGGACGGATAAAGTGACAGAGCAGAATGCGAATCATATTTTCATTGTGTGTAATTATATAGTGACTAGCATTAAATATCATGTGGGAAAGAGAAAAACGATAGCAGCCGAGAATCATCAATCTAGTAATGACAGGCGAGTTTTGTAAGGAAGCGTAGTCATAACTGAATTAAAACTAATATTGTGTGCTGATTGTTTACCGGGGCGGAGGTGTAAAGGCTGCATGCTTTTATCATACCCGTACTCGTTCAAGCGACGCGCGATAGTATAGATTAATACCCCGTGTGCCTTAAATTTAATTTAGTGGCAGAAAAGTTAAGAGATCAT
Organism: Oreohelix idahoensis; assembly: GCA_024509875.1. NCBI lineage: Eukaryota > Metazoa > Mollusca > Gastropoda > Stylommatophora > Oreohelicidae > Oreohelix > Oreohelix idahoensis. Next base: position 318,255 of record JAMPIV010014909.1, read on the forward strand.
GCCCTACGCTTGATAGCCTAGAATTTGTCATGTTAGAAATGATTTGTTTCTTCCTAAATACAGAACTTGATTTTAAAAAAAAACACAGCGGCTAGTGGTTTCCTATTTGTGGACGTTTCCTCAGTTACTGAAGTAATAATAGTGTCGTTTTCCCTTGTCGTTTGCCCGTACCAGTGTGAACAGGTTTGACCAGGGCGACACAATAACTGTAATTGATTAAGGGGACTGACAAAATACCCATATATTTTTCCCATTTTAATTTTATCAACCCGGTGTGGCCATATACCTAACAAGTTTTCCCGATTTCTGACAGTTGTTTACACACGTGGAATTTACCCAGGATAAAACGCTGTTCATAATCGGTACTCACCCAGAGCAAGCCGATCAGAGTATCATCATCATCAGAATTGACAATAGTTAATTTGTACAATCATGTTTCCCTGCTGTTTACCGAGGAATGGCATATCTCAGATAGTTCCGACACTAACCAACCTAGTAGACAAACTTGTGTATCCCGAAACATATCACTAATTAGGTGTTCACCGTGTACAGTTTAATTATTATCGGAGGAACTTGGGCCTGATTCGGATGATACCAATTACTGGACATTATATGCATTTTTCCATCGATTATTTGTCAACACAATTGTTTTCAACAGAGTAGGTAAGGAGCGAATGAGTGGCCAAGTATAACAGAGAAAGAGAGAAAGAATGAAATATTTTTCATTTGTTACAGGAAACATTGTACCTGCAAAGTTTTGTTCATTTCTTTTGTTAACCATTGTGTAATATATTTTTCTTTACTGGATAGCATTTAAGTTGGGACTTGTTCTTTACTGTACTGCCTGTCCTACCCCTAGTGCTATTCTTTTGACCTTTTGGGGTTATTTACTTATTGCGGGATCCTTTTCTCAACAAGAGGGAGAGCTTTATTGGGGTATCTTCCTATGTCTGTATACGATTTATTGATTATATATATATATATATATATATATATATATATATATATATATATATATATATATATATATATAAGTGTGTGTGTGTGTGTGTGTGTGTGTGTGTGTGTGTTTTGATGTTGCGAAGAGTTTATATGATAATAAACTTAACAAAACTTAATTACTTGTGTCGGTCAGCTCAGCCCATACCCATACTCCATTTACCATAGTTTTCACGTTTGTGTGTCTTGTTGTCACATAACTGTGTGTGTGTATATAGTTAAACATATATGTTACTTGTATGGAGAGTAGTATTGTCTAATAAGAAATTACAGTCGTAAAGATAGGCTGGATCAGAGCATCTTCTAAATCCAGAGACAGATTCTACTCTTAAACTATTTACTCGTGGAAGCTATTTCTTACACCTTTATTCTCACTTACTTACCATTAGCACCTCTGCTCAGACTGGGCCAATTAACTCCTGATACCTATCTTTAAAACATTTACGACAGTCAAGAATCATCTTATGTTAGAACAGCTCAACGTTTTTGAAGCAAAGAATCTACGAGGGTTGCTCAGAAAGTAATGCCCCACATTTTTTTTTTCTATGAAACTTTTTATTCACGATGTATGAAATTCACGCACAGTATAACTGGATGCATCGTTTACACATGCTATGTTTCCACATAATCTCCGTCCACTTCTACGGACTTACGCCAGCGTGAAACAAGGGCATGCATGCCTTCCCTGTACCAGCTCGTTTCCTGTTGACGTAGCCATGTCCTCACTGCACGAATCACGCTCTCGTCATCTACAAACCTTGTCCCGCGCAGTCCATCCTTCAGTGGCCCAAAAAGATGAAAATCGGAGGGCGCCAGATCAGGACTATAGGGGGGATGGGGGAGCACAGTCCAACCAAATTTGGCGATTGCCTGCTGAGTTTTCAGACTTGTGTGAGGGCGGGCATTGTCGTGCTGGATCAAAGTGTCTACTGCATTCCTGTAAGGCCGCAGTAGCCGGTAGCGTTGTTTGAGTTTGTTGAGGGTTTTGATGTACGCGTCCGAATTGATTGTCTCACCTCTGGGCATCACATCCACAAGAACCACTCCATCAATGTCCTAAAGGACGGTGATCATGACCTTTCCGGCGGAGGGAGTTGTCTTGAATTTCTGTTTTCGTGGTGATTGCGGATGATGCCACTCCGTTGACTGCCTTTTCGTCTCCGGCTCAAAATGAGGCGTCCAGGTGTCGTCACCTGCGACGATCCGGGACAAAAAATCCCCACCCCCCTCAGCATCGAAACGCTCCAACAATTCAGAACAGATGGTTTTCCTTTGACGTCTGTGGTCAGTTGTGAAACTTCGATTAACCCATCTTGTGTATACCTTCGAATATCCGGGAGCGTCGCTAATTGCCAACGCACTTCCATTGCTGACTAAAAGCTGCAGGGCCAATTGTCGACCTGTGATGCGATGATCCTCACGAATAATGGCATCGGCTCGCTGCAACATGTCTGGGCTGGTGGCTGTGGCAGGACGCCCATATCGCGGCCGATCATGAAGCTCCGTATCTCCACTTCCTGAAGCTTTAACTCTCTGAACCCAGAGTCCAACGGTGGTCCTATCGACAGCACAATTTCTACACACTGCACACAAATGTTTGTGAATGTTCCCCTGTTACGGTATATGATATTAACGCCGTCTGCTAAAGGTTACCAGACGTGCAATTATAAAGGTTAAGACATTTAATATATTGCGATAGATGTTTCAATTAATGAACGCTTTATACACGATCGATTATGACGTGTATAGAGTTGTTTAGGACACAGTCGGTAACTAAGAAACGCTACCCTTTTCACATTGACCGTCAAGCTGTTAAGACGCGTCTGACTCTCCTTCCAATGTTGGGCATGGTATTGCCATACAGATATATTTTATGTAAGTACGGACATGGGTCAGTCCATTGCTATTACGAAGATTTGAAATGATTAAAGGTCAGTACGAAGTGAAAATTAAGGAAGGATGAATTACAGTCCATAGTATTTGATTTTGCCAGACTCATAGACTCACTGTCGGCCGTTGGAAACCCCAACCGCGCGTGCATACAGCTATGACAATCTGCATACAGTAATTTGATTATTGGACAAGGACTGATAGGATATCTACATATCTATGCCATATATTTTCAAGTTATAATATGTACCTTTGTGATCAACATGCATGAATCGTCTTGACGTGTAATCTGTATTAAATAATTGTGGACTCAATGGAACCGACTTGTCACATCAATCGTATTCCAAGGTTCAATTATTATTCAGAATCTTCCACCCCTGCATTCGCGTAATCTTACATAGAAGGCACGATACACGATCACTCAAGAATATCAAGAAGATAAAACAATGGCCAGACATTTATAACTGTTTTATTACTATCACATGGAACATTATTCAGAGCTAACCAAACCACGCCTTGCAACAGACCACTTCCACTTGCAACAGTCCACCTGCAACAGTGGTGTCCGGTGTCTGGGGATCGACAAAAAAAATTTCTGAATGACTTTCGAATGAAATGTTTACGATCAAGTTACGATCACATGATGTGCTGAATTATGACCTATGACGCAGTACTCAGTCTAATGCCTAACAACGCGACGTCACTGAAATTCGTGTAGGTGAAACTATCGGAGAAAAACTGAAGTCGTTCTTTTAAGCCTAACCAAGGGAAAAATAAGTCATTTGAAGCAGACACAGAAATGGACTACAGGAGCAGGCAGTCAAGGGCATTAGCCTAGCTGTTGACGACCTATAGCACTGACCGAAGCAACGGGAAAGATAAGTCTAGCTGTTTAAATTGTTGTCATTGCAAAACCGTAATACTGAGTCCATTTCGCTTTGATTAGGCATGTCTATGTATTTTCATGTATATATGTTAAATTTGTTTTCCATCGTATGTATTTGTTGTTAATTCGTGGGCCGGTTGGAGAGGGAACTGAAATCTCTGGGAATGTCGCGAACAGCTGACCACCTAGATTTCAGTCGTTCTTAGGGAACTTAAACGATCGCACTTTTGGAAGCCCATTGAGGTTGCCATTGGACAGTCTGTCCAAATTTGCTACCGTTTGACAATTTGCGTTAGCTGTACTGTCCCGTAGATAATTGGTGTATTTTATTCGTATTCAGTTAATAATTTTATTCAGTTCTGTACCATGTTCGTCACTATTTCGTCCATTCTCCTCTGACTATCATTTATTTTATGATTATTAAATTTTCGTCCGTTATGAGTCCTGTGACGTCATCATTTTTCGCAGTCATTTTTATTTTTTGTGTACTTTGAATATTAAGTTGACCTCGGGTCAGACCATGACCTTTCATTTGGTCTGTGACATTTCCGCTTATTTTATTTAGTTCATAAATTCATTTTTAATTGTGAAAATGTCTTGTTTGCGTCTTGACATTGTTTGTACCCTTTAGTTGCATCATTGCTTGTCTGTCCTCATGATATATATTTATATTACATTAATAATATGCTATTATATGCAATAATACACTTGTAATCTAATTTAATTAATTTTTTCTGAAATTTAAGGGTAATATGGGACATTGCATAATTATGCAGTGATAGTCCAAGAAAGTAGCACTACAATTTATCATAGATGCCTAGGGCATAATAATATAATATATATATTGACAAAATAAATAATCTTATAGCTACCTTTGAGGTAATAGACCCATTGTATATTATTTAATATACTTTTCTGGTACTAAGAGAGTGACTTAGTACATTGAACAATATCATTACTAGGAATTATACCCAACATTATTGGACATTGAAATTAATTGTGTGATATAATTACATTATATTTAACAGATATCATAACTATTTATGATATAGTATTATTTAGATACAATATTGTTACAAAATATTGTCTATTAGTTGAACTTAGACATTAAGTTCAGTACTATTGTGATTATCTATATTGAATATTCCTAAGTTGAGTAAGTATAATAATTACTCTGAAGCTACTATTGACTAATTTAATCAGTAATTATCAATAATTACTTACAGATAAAAGTCAAAATGCTTACTATAGACCATTTCGTTAAAATTGGCCGTGATTATGGCTACAAATCTCAAGAACTTCGTCAGTTTGCTGAATCAGAACTCGAAAAATATGAAAGAAAGGAAGAAGAGAAAAAGGCAGCATTAAAGAAAGAGGAAGAGGAACAAAAGGCAGCATTAAAGAAAGAGGAAGCAGAACTTGAGATGAAGCAAATTGCCAAGGAAAATAGGTTGAGAGAGATTGCTCAACGTGAAAGAGAAGAGCAAAGAGCAATCTCCAGGCAGGAAGAAGAGAATAAATTGAAACGAGAGGAAATTATTTTACAACAAGAAATGGAATTGGCGCGTATTAAATTGGAGACAGCAAGATTACAAGCACAAAATGCTGATGCAAACCAGAATAATAACGCACAAAATGGATCATCATCCAGCCAGCCTAAACACTTCTACAACTTTAAACTACCCATTTTCAACTTGAACGTCGACGACCTTTCATCGTTCCTGGCACGTTTTGAACAGACTTGCAAAACAAACCATTTGCCTGAAGAGTCATGGGTACTCAAGTTAAATGAATTCTTGGTTGGAGAACCACTGACAGCTTCTCAAAATGCTGACCCATCAATAGCTAATAACTACGGTGCTATTAAGTCCTTGCTTTTACGAAGATTTCACCTGGACGAGGAACACTGTAGGTTGAAATTTAAGGGAATTTTACCTGAATCTCCAAGGGATTTTGCAGGATTCATTGCGAATATACGCAATACATTTAACAGATGGGTTGAACTGGCAGAAGTCAACAAATCATACGACAAATTAGTTGATTTACTACTACGAGATAAGGTATTATCTTCGGTTAGCCAGCCATTTTTTGCATATTTGCAGGAGCGTAAACCAGGTACTATGGATGAGTTAGAAAAAATTTCTTTAAACTACTGTTCGGCACACCCGAATGCAACCATTTCTAACTCCTCATTAAGAGAACCTCTACCTGTGGCGTCTAATATGGCCTACAATCACAATAACAAACAAAGACATCACAGTGTAGACAGAAGCAGGTTCCAAAGAAATCACAATGTTAACTTTCAGAAGGGACATAATAATGATTTCAACAATAAAAATGAGTTCAACAGAGGTAGATCACGAGATAGAAATTATTCACCTCAAACAAACTACCACAATGGTCAACATAACACTCATTATAATCGATCACATACTCCCAATAATAATAGTAACTGGAATGGTAATAATCATGGCTCGAGACATCGAGATAATAGTTACTATAGAGGACGACGAGATAATTCTAACAATTATACTCGGAATCGATCTCATTCTCGGGGATCATCTCATTACAACCATAATACAGGGGCGGCAGTTACAAATAATACTACCCCTATAGCTCAGGTCCCACTTGACAATAATACAACACAGTCTTCTGCTGCATGTTTTGCTATTAATTATAATGTGGCAAATAGTTGCCAGCAATGCAATCTTATTTTTCAGAAGGCGAAAGAAACAGTGCTTAACTGCGGACATATTATACCACAGGTAGGTCTTGCAGTCAACGATGGAACAGGCCTACTAATTTTTAACAGGGGATTAGTTAATGGATCCGTCGTCTCAGTATTGAGGGATTCGGGATCCACAACGATTGGTGTACGACAGTCGCTGGTACATCCCAGCTGTGCAACGGGGGAATATGTCCGTTGCATGACGTTTGGTGGAACAATAGAGTTTTACCCCACAGCTATTATTCATGTTAACACTCCTTTCTTCACAGGAAACGTAAAAGTATGTATGCTAAAAAAGCCTATAGCTGATTTGATGGTTGGTCGTATACACGGCAGTAAAGATTGTACTCCAGATGAGATTATAGAATGGGAGAAACATAACCTATGCACTGGAAACGCCGTGACGACTAGAGCGCAGACTCAACTCATGGAGAAAGTTGATGATAATAAAATGGATGCAGACAACCAAGAGGAATTTGTAGTCAATTCACCTATTGACAGGGAAACATTTGCAACCAAACAAAAAGAGGATAAATCTTTAAAAAAATTTTTTACGTTGGTTGATAAAGTTGACAATCTATCCTCAGGTAATAATAACAAACATTGTTTTGTTATTAAAAATGACATATTGATTAGATGTTTTAATGACAAATCACAAATGAAACAACAAGTTATGGTCCCATATACTTTTAGACGGTACATTCTTCAACATGCACATGACTCACATTGTGCTGGACATATGGGATATACTCGAACACGATCTCGAGTACTGTCTTCATTCTTTTGGCCAGGGGTGTCAAGAGATATTTCGCAGTATGTACGTTCCTGTACTACATGCCAAGAAGTGAAAGCACGTGGAGCTTTTCACACGGCGCCTATTCAGGCTTGCGATATCTCAGTGAGACCTTTTGACAAGATGGCAATAGACATTATTGGTCCATTGCTACCATCGGCCAGAGGACATAGATTCGTCCTTACGTGCATTGATTTGTGCACACGATGGCCAGAAGCTATCCCATTAAAGACCACCACTACCACAGATGTAGCTGATGCACTACATCTCATCTTTTCTAGAATAGGGTTTCCTAGAAAACTTTTATCAGACCATGGGTCACAGTTTATATCTGACACCATGAAGGAAGTCATGAAAACTTGGGACATTGATAGGAATTTAAGTAGTATTTATCATCCGATGAGTAATGGTGCGGTTGAAAGACTTAACCGTACACTTAAACAACTACTACATAAGGTTACTGCTAAGCACCCTCATGACTGGGACAGAGCACTCCCAGCTGTTCTATTTGCTTATCGGGAGGTACCGCATGAACAAACTGGCTTCTCTCCCTTTGAATTAGTTTTTGGTGCTCCCCCAAGAGGTCCTATGGGACTAATAAAAGACTTATTAATTGACGACGAGATGACTCAGGACACTCAGTCATCTTACGAGTACGTGATTAATCTTCGGAAGAACATTATTGAGTCTTGCCAGTTGGCAACAGCTTCTTCTGAGGCTGCAAAAGCTAAGGCTCGATCTCTACAAAATAAGTCTCGACGATTACGCCAATTATTCCCAGGCGACGAGGCTTATGTGTTACTTCCTCACAATAACAATAAATTATTGATATCTTGGAATGGTCCTTACAAAGTCATTGATAAAATTTCCGACGTTGATTACGTCTTAGATATCAAGGGACACAAAAAGATATTTCATATTAACATGCTCAAGCAATTTCATACACGTCCTGAACACTTACAGTCAATTTTTCATGAACTAGATGACAACACAGTATCCACTTGTCATTATACTAACTTATCTGTCATCCAGGAAGAAGAATCTTCTTTTCCTGAGGTACAGTTACCGTTACCTGTACCAGTAGTTCAACCTACTGAATCTTGGCGGGATGTAACCATCTCTTCAACGGTTACACCGCAACAGCGTCTACAGATTGCTAATCTATTACAATCTTATCCAGATGTGTTGACCGACGTTCCGGGTCGCACATCGGCTATCAGTCATGACATTACTCTCAATGACGATACACCTATTCGTGTACATCCCTATTCTGTTCCTTTACATTTCCTTGCTAAAACTACTAAGGAACTTGAACAGATGTTGTCTCTGGGAATCATTGAGACTAGTAATTCGCCATTCTCTTCTCCATTAGTGATTGTCCGGAAGAAGGACAATAACATTAGACTATGTGTTGATTATAGAAAATTAAATGCTAAGACTATAGTTGACAGCGAACCACATCCACTTATCGACGACTTACTGCCACGTCTATCCAACGCAACTATATTTAGTAAGATAGACTTAACTAAAGGTTATTGGCAGATACCACTGACCGAAAAGGCTAAGTACTACACCGCATTTTCCACGCCACAAGGTCTATACCAGTGGAATGTGATGCCTTTTGGGCTTGTTAATGCGCCAGCTACCTTCATTCGCCTGATGCGACAAATTTTATCAGGTAGACCAGACGTTATTACATATATTGACGACATATGCTTGTTTAGTTCGTCGTTTGAGGAACATGTTTCGGGACTTAGATATGTTTTTGACACTCTAAGGAATTATCATCTAACTGCTAAACCTACAAAGGTGCAAATCGCGTGTAATGAGATAACCTTTTTGGGACATATCATTGGATCGGGATATATCCGAACGTTACCTAGTACAGTCTCAAAAATTCTAAACATAGCAGTTCCTCAGACGAAGAAACAGGTCAGGAGTTTGTTAGGACTTGTTCAATATTACAGTAGATTCATACCAAACTTGTCATCCATCACGGCTGTATTGTCTTCATTGTTAAAAAAAGATATGCCGGTGAAGGTGACATGGACTGGTACATGCAATGAAACTTTCAACAAAATTATAAATTTGTTCTCACATGAACCAATTTTAAGACTTCCCGATGCTTCCAAAAGATTTTTCTTACGAACAGATGCTAGTAACTACGGCATTGGTGCATGCCTGCTCCAGAACCATGACGGCATTCTACACCCCACCTTATATATATCAAGAAAGCTGAAGCCGGCTGAAACAAAGTATTCCACAGTCGACAAGGAACTTTTGTCTGTGATCTGGGCAATAACGAAGCTGGAGAAATTCTTACTCGGTGCCCCCTTTACCATACAGACGGACCAACGTGCGGTCGCATCCTTGCGTCGATCCAACCACAAAAGCCAAAAACTTGCCAGATATTCAATCATCCTACAGCCATTCGAGTTCTCCATTGAACACATACCTGGCACTGAAAATTGTGTGGCAGATGCATTGTCACGTAATCCTATTGACGACGAATAATCAACATTGACACTCTTAAACTACATCAATCAGAACTACATTGGATTGAACGAAGTATCAACTATAAAGGAACTAACCTTGCCTTCAATTTAGACTTTATAAACACTATATGCATCACAGAATTGAATTAAAAGACAATCAAGGTATATATAGACATTCAAACTTCGTCTAACGTCCATACACGAGATATGAATACTCTTTGAACAATCATGGATTTATATCTGACGACAAACCGAACTGATGTTCCTGTGTATACTTAATTCTTGGATGCTGGGATAAATGACATTTCTTTCCAACGTAAACGTTTGACCTTTTTTTTGCCTAAAAGAATTCATCAGGATCAAGACTACGGATGGATCATCATATCCTATACTAATTAATTAGTTAACTTAACTTCTTAATTGAATTATTATCAATAAAATGAAATGTGAGAAAAAAAATGAAATGAAAGAACAAAAAAAGAGAACGAAATACTAAAAGAAGAAATTATGAAAAGAGAAAATAAATCTCACACAAGTATTAGATTAATAATTTTTTTTAATGTACCTATACATTATTTAGTTAGTTAAATTAGATAGTTATTATTCACTAACACTTAACACACACAATTAAGTTAAAACTTATATTCGAATTTCTTTCTATTTCTTCTCACTTAGTTTGTCTTTTCTTCTCTCATAACATCGCATTACATTAGAACCTTAATAATTTAACTCTTAATTTAATTAATTAATTTAATTTTAATTAGTCAAATTAATTCCTATATGACATACTAATACGACAGACCTTACTTTAATTTAATTTTATCATTCACTATTAACATTGGACATTTATTTAGTTGATATAATAATATGTATAATATTAATATATAATGTGATTTATCTTAGATGACTATGACAAATAGTTAGTTGACACGACCGCAACAGCTCTACTCAGAACATCGTCGGCCATATGTCACAATTGTGTTAAATTTTTTATTTTTTTGAAAAATTGTTAAGTCGGATAGATATTGAAAAAAAATCTATCGATTTTTTTTTTCCCCGGTGTACAGGGAATTGTTACGGTATATGATATTAACGCCGTCTGCTAAAGGTTACCAGACGTGCAATTATAAAGGTTAAGACATTTAATATATTGCGATAGATGTTTCAATTAATGAACGCTTTATACACGATCGATTATGACGTGTATAGAGTTGTTTAGGACACAGTCGGTAACTAAGAAACGCTACCCTTTTCACATTGACCGTCAAGCTGTTAAGACGCGTCTGACTCTCCTTCCAATGTTGGGCATGGTATTGCCATACAGATATATTTTATGTAAGTACGGACATGGGTCAGTCCATTGCTATTACGAAGATTTGAAATGATTAAAGGTCAGTACGAAGTGAAAATTAAGGAAGGATGAATTACAGTCCATAGTATTTGATTTTGCCAGACTCATAGACTCACTGTCGGCCGTTGGAAACCCCAACCGCGCGTGCATACAGCTATGACAATCTGCATACAGTAATTTGATTATTGGACAAGGACTGATAGGATATCTACATATCTATGCCATATATTTTCAAGTTATAATATGTACCTTTGTGATCAACATGCATGAATCGTCTTGACGTGTAATCTGTATTAAATAATTGTGGACTCAATGGAACCGACTTGTCACATCAATCGTATTCCAAGGTTCAATTATTATTCAGAATCTTCCACCCCTGCATTCGCGTAATCTTACATAGAAGGCACGATACACGATCACTCAAGAATATCAAGAAGATAAAACAATGGCCAGACATTTATAACTGTTTTATTACTATCACATGGAACATTATTCAGAGCTAACCAAACCACGCCTTGCAACAGACCACTTCCACTTGCAACAGTCCACCTGCAACATCCCCACACTTTCTTTCTCCGCCACCAAGAATTCAATTACAGCTCGTAGTTTCTAACGCATGACGTACACAGACGCCATTTTTCACAGACTACTACAGCGGCGCTATCTGTTGAACGACCGTTGCAATTACGCACATGTACGCAGGAAACATCAGTGTTGCTGCGTGTAAATTTTCGCTTTGCTATCTCTATTCTGGGATGAGAAAAAAATGTGGGGCATTACTTTCCGAGCAACCCTCGTGGTATTTGAAGTGTTAAACATCTCTTCTGTTTTGTAGTGCACAGTTCTGCAAATTATTTTTTTTAAAGACACACATACGTTAGTGAAGTCCTGTTTCATCAAAACTAAAAGTTCTTAAGTTTAATTAACTCTTACAGACCGGAATTTTTTTCTGTAGTTTTTCCAGAATTATATTTTACCTGAAAGCAGTACCTTTATAAAATCTAAACTTCCTGAGTTATTACACAACAAAGACAAACATATTATCTATCACAGTAAAACTAAATGAATACAGAATTATAATATAAAGGCGTTTTAATGATATTCGTCATATTATATTCAATTATGACTAATAATATGGACTTCGTTTTAAAAACAAAACAACTCATTTTTGTGAATGAAAAATATACTCTTCAAATGAGCAACTCATGCATAAAGTCTGAAATATTATCCCGAGAACTCCAGTGTCTTTGAAAATAGCACGAATCCATATATGGATATAATTTACAAGTTTGAGCTTCCTACGATATTTTGTTAATGTTTTACAGACCATTCGGAGAACCGTGCAATCATTATTCAACTTTGGAAATAAAAAAGAATTAATTCAAGGCCGCATGAACTTGTAAATTAAATCCTATAGTGTATATTATTTACATTATTATGCATAAATAATGTGTACACAATTTTATCTGAAATGATGTTTACATTTTAGTCAATGGTGGCTTGTGTATGCCATATTTTGAAGCAGAGGTTTGGGTGGAGGTGAGGATAGTCATCGCAACCCTCGCAAATAACATGTGTTCTTTTTTTTGGAGCATGTGGTTTGCTGCAGACTCTAAATCTTCTGTCATTTTCTGCTTAGCTCCTTCAAGCCTCTGAACTGTGTTGGTTGTTCTCAGTCTTCCAAGGGGGTTGCCTTGATACCCCTCTGTGGCTCAGGCATTAGATCAGAAGCCCACTGTAGCAAGGCATCAATCAGAGATTCATACATTCTAGCTTTATGCTGGACATAGCATGAGGAAAGTCTCTAACACGCCACACCCCTATGGCAGTATTTGCAACGGGAGTAATTCTTATCTTATTGTCTCGCATTCACGCTTCACGAAGAGGAGTTAAGTTACGCCATGTTATTAGACGGTCAGCGACAATATTTTATCGCATAATCTGTCTGACCATCTTTTCAAGCGACGGTGCTTGTTTATCCAAGCTTGTGTTGGGCAGGAGTGCTGAATAGAATCAGATTTGGTTGTCTGGCGAAACACAGGTGACTAGCGACCATCCCTGAGTCATTTCGCCAGAAAAACACGGTCACAATATTATGATGGACAGATGTGTGTTTGTAAGTTTGTACACAAGGGGCATCGGACATAATATTATCCTATATGGGAGACGTGACCTTTGCAAAGAATTTTCCATGTCGGAAATATTTTGAATGTACCACACTCGACCTGTTTGAATATGATTGAAGCGTTTATTTAACTCCATAAAAACGAAGACGTGGGAAGAGAGGGAATATAGTCAGACCAGTTTTATTTCACTGTGAATTTCACACTCGCCAAGACAACATCATACCTCGCCAAAGTGAAAACTAGATTCAAAATTCCTTTAATTAACCGGACCAATTATTGGAGAACCAAATAAGACTTACAAAGCACAGGAAATCTCTACATTTTAATAAGGAACACCGGGACTAGGAAACTGAAGAAACACACGGAGTCAGAGAGGGAATCTATTGTAAAATTAAAGACATCTAAGACGCGTGTAAGAGAACGAATCGTCTATTTTATTCATCTGAGCAACAAGTCTGTAGCCAAGATTGGCGTAAGTTGTGATTTACATTTCATATTTTATTACTAACATTTGAACTAATATATATATATATATATATATATATATATATATATATATATATATATATATATATATATATATATATATATATATATATATATATATATATATATATATATATATATATATATATATATATATATATATATTGCAATGTGAATTTTAATAAGTGAAAATCGCTATTGGATGTAAAACCCCAGACCTAAAGGTCTTTTATATTTGGACATGCGCCTTAATATAACCGACTATGTTGAACGGAACGCACCTCGCCAAAACGAGGCAAAACTTTATTATAACAAAAAATGTGAGGGTGCAACCTCAGCTTATAGAATGATGATTCATGAACCACCACTGCACGGGCTGGTGATTGTTATATTGATAGTTTCGTAAAGATAACTAAAAAGCATAAAGTAGTTCCAGCTTCCCTATGGAGCAGTGAGTGAAAGATGAAAGAAATGATGTACATTCTAAGAATAATACTTACAGTTTCAAAGCTTTTCACTCAGTGAAAATGTAAACGAAAAAACTTATTTATGTTAAAATTAATAGAAGTTTCAAACTTTTTCACAAGTATAAATGTAAATGACACGTAAATGAATGTATATTGTGAACACTTTTCAAACAGTGGAGATATAAATGTGAAACGTATTATATCTGTACGTTTAACCTTTTCATTTAAATGTAATGTAAAGTTAAAGTTATTAAGTTTAAATGTAAAGAAAGTTTTATCCCGAGGGATTCAATTTAATTCTCATCGAGGGTAAATTCTGACATGGGATGGTGGTATGGGAAGATAAGAACCCATAACTATGGGTTGGAAACGCAATACTCAGAAGAGCATTCGTTTCTATTCTTCTATCATAGTTATTGGTGGTACCAGCAGAAAGTACTATCTCTGGAACCAAGTGAAGGTAGAAGTGGACTGACGTTGTGAGAGACGCCATCATAAGAGGGTCTTATAGACAGACGCAGGACTAGCTTGGCCGTTACTCCTTGACGTGCTGGGAACGTGCGGCGCCTGTACTTTGACCAGAGACGAGTGACAGCAGTGTACAGAAAACCTTCCCATCAGGAGGAGGATAAGAGTCATAATTGGCAGCTAAGTTAACCTATATGCTGCCACTTTGTCGCATAGAGATTTATGATCAATAAATTTTCTATATTCTCTTCTTTTCTACCCGTGTCCTCTACTGTATTATCGCTCTTTTATCCTTTTCCTGTTTTTCGCATTCGTTCATTTGCGACTAAATATATTTTCCCATTCTGACTTTACCGTTTCTTTTTCTCATGTTAGAAACGCATTAATTGCATAATCGTGTCAGTCCCCGGGATGCGAGCGTAGAGTGTTAGAATACAGTCCGTCAGACATAGGAGCAGACAATTGTCTGGAAATTCCATCTGACACGGCGCTCTTGGTTAAAATTTCTCGGTGGTAAGTGTGAGAATTCGTCTCGATAGACATGGGATGGCAGACATATCGTCTACATTTTCACCTGACACCACGCTCCTTCGGCCAGTTTTGAGCCTGAGGTGTGGAAAGCGCCAGACATGCATCGTTCAGAACGGCCACATGTCGTGTGAGGCGTTAAGACGCGTTTTGGCAGGTTATGGCAGGGTCTGAGCTAATGTGAAGTGTTAAGAGAGAGAGGAGAAGGGGAGACGGGGGTGTTTTGGAAATAGCGTGCATCCTTTGTCTGGGTTTTAAGATATTAATCAGAGTTTTACACTGCATTTTCAATCAGTACTCAAGATTCGCAGTAGACAGGTTGCTCGTGAAAAGAATAAGCTGTATAGCGAAGTTCTTAGTTTGTTCGGAAATTTGCCGAGCTTCTAGACTTCTAATATATATATATATATATATATATATATATATATATATATATATATATATATATATATATATATATATATATATATATATACAGTACTTTGCAAAAAAAATGGCAGTCATATTTTCGCAACGCAGCACACTCATAGAAGCAAATAATAATAAAAACTCTATGTCCAGAGGAAGATTGGTATCTCCCCTATCTATTAACAGTGGTTTCAGTACAATATAATGTCGCCTTCTCCAGCAAGGCAAGCCTGGATGCGGCGAGGCATACTTCCCACAAATGTTTGTAGGTAATTGAGAGTCAGACTGTCCCAGTATTTTTCAGCTACCTTCTTCAATTGTTCAACGTCTCTGAGTCCACTCTTTTTTAAATGATTCTTGAGTAGTGCCCAAACGTTTTCAATTGGGTTTTGATCGGGACTGTTACTGGGCCACTTCAGCACTATCACATTCTTCTCTTGCAGCCATGCTTTGGGGGTATGAGCTGTATGATTTGGGTCATTGTCATGTTGAAATGTGCACCCATCGGGGTACATGACCTGCATAAATGGCAGAAGGTGTCCCTCTAGTATGTCGATGTACCTTTCTTTCGTGAGAATTCCTGTGAAAACACACATTGGGGTGGCACCTCTTGCTGACACCCCTCCCCAAAGATGGAATTTCTAGGTATGTTTCGGTCGCTGGTACACAGGCGTTACAGAGCCTTTCGTCCAAATATTTATTTGAGCAGGATAAGACCAAAGAGAACATTCATCTCAAAAAATCACATTGTCCCATGACAAATTTTGGTGTTCGTGGCACCAGTTCAAGCGCATATCTGTTTGTGAGTCTCTTGAGCAATGGTGACGAAATTACCCGCTTTTTTGTGTAATTCATCCTGTGTAGCTCCCGGTTGACAATAGCATTAGATACCTCTGGGCTTCCCAACTCGATCATGCGCTGCCGTATGTTTTCTACACTCTTCATTGGCCCAGCCCGAACGATTTGGGCGAGACACCGACGGTCCTTTGTGACCAAAATTCTTGGCCTCCCACTACCTTCTTTTCGCTCGATTAAATTACCTGCTTTTAATTTACTCACAACTCTGTAGACAGTCCGCTCAGGAATGTTCAAGGTTTTAGAAATGTTGGAACATGTTTGATTTCCTTCATTCCAAAGCTGTGAAATTAACATACACTTTGACTTTGTATCCATTTTCTGCCACTAGCATTAGAAATTGTCGTCTGCTCTTATATCAAGGGACGTTACTCTACGCTAATTTTTTTTTTACTTTTGGTAGTGTTTGCTCACTTAAGTGGAGTGCAAATTTGGGGCAGAACATGCATATTTAATTAGATTTCAGCTTATTTAGCTGAGCAATATGACTGCCATTTTTTTTGCAAAGTACTGTATATATATATATATATATATATATATATATATATATATACATATATATATATATATATATATATATATATATATATATATATGTATATATATATATATGTATATATATATATATATATATATATATATATATATATATATATATATATATATATATATATATATATATATATATATATATATATATATATATATATATATATATATATATATATATATATATATATATGCGTATTATTCTAAGTTGTGCGATCGCCTGTAGTTCTGTGTTGAGGTAAATATTTAATATCTAGTATTTGCGAGTGTTTAAAGTGTTAAATCGCCTATTTTATTTCCTTAGTTTCTTTGGTGCAGAGTGAATAATTTATAAGTCTGTTATATTTTCTAGTGACGTGTTTCGGTGGAAAGCAGAATAAATTATAATTTCTAGCTTAAAATCATTGTAGCTATAATGAATTTAATTTAACTGCTAAATACTCAGTCGAGAATATTTTAAAACTAACTTATAACTGCACAGATTCATCATTGAGTATTGACGGAATACGTATGTATTTCTAATTCATGATGATTGATTTTTTAAACATAACTTATTTCACGGGAAGTGTTAAATGATAAGTCAAGCCTCCGCTTGCAGTTTATAATGTAAGTTATAACCGTAGTACCTAGTATGTATAAGTATTTTATATGTTGTTTTTCTTTATGCAGTGAAAACTGGGGTAACCCAACTTTGCCAGCGTTTGAGTACACGAGAAATATCTGTGAAGAACTAAAACATTTTCCTTAAAGACTTGGTGTATAATTGTAACTCCTCATCCACCATTTTTGTAACTGGTCACTTTGGATCCCCGTTGATAGGTATTAGAATAGTGATGGGTGATAGTTATCTGCTTGAGTCTAAAACGCGAATGAATAATAGAAAATCTCCAAGAGTCAGTTCAACTTCAATAGTGTCAAGGACGGACACTTAAACTCGTGGTTGAGTAATGATACCATCAACGGTTTATCTGACAATACGTGGACGTGGACAATACGACAGTTCATGCATATACATAGTAGATTAACTTGTGACATATGGTATTCAGCTTCCATCATATACTTAGTGAAGCATCATCAATAGGCATCTATATATTTATACATGTTTATCTTGATATAAATTACTTGGCTTAACGAACGTTCTATACGACTGTTGACCTCTCAAGGGCAGTCCATCATATTACAATCAAGGGTATACAACCCATCAAGGAATACTCCTTCTTAGTTAGTTTGACAATGAAAATCCGACTTCTGATAAAGCATTATAACTTGTGAAGTGAATACAAACTTCTAACTGCTGACGTTCTGATTCAACTCTCCATATTAGCCGTTACTCGCTTGACGGCTACTTTAAATATTCAATAACGCAGATCCTGTTCATTCCATAAACAATGTTCATATAATAAACATCTTCAAAACTTCCAGTGCATTGACGTTACGACTTTTATCCATTCTGGTCCCAACATGTACGGGTACCAGCTAGAGGTCGACTTGACTGAAGAAAGTCAATGACGAAACTATTCTTACAACATTATCAATCAATTATAATATTACCTGACTTGAGTGACCTGAGGGCTATGAATTAAATTGCAGTGAGCCAGTCACCAAGTAAGTACAATCTATCCGAATGAAGGACTGAGAAAACATCAGACTCTCAGTCTGAAAAGGAACTCTGCCTTGTTCCACTATGGAGATACGTCATCTCCCCCTCTGGTAACAACCGCGCTAATTTACCAATATCAAAAATGTGCGTTCTCGTGCGCAACAAACTATATCACTAACATCTGAGTAGGTGTGTACACATAATTAACAGATGCAGGACCTGGGACTGCAATTATCTGTTAATGCCTGTTAAGGACATAAAATGTAAGCAACAATAATCTTTACAAGAACTTTAAAGTTAAACTAAAGTAACGGGCCCATCGAGCCTGATTTAATTCTTCCAGAGAAAAACTCTCAAGTACATTTCAGCCCGTGTGGCAAGTAAAAGATTACAAACATTAACTTTCCGACATTTTTACCAATGGTGGTGTGAACAATAAGTATACATTGAGAGAATTTACCAACCGGTCATCTTCCTAAATAAGGGAAAACCTCGTGATTCTGACACTGTGTGCCCGCTTAAATCTAATTCTTACCTGAACTGAGTAAATTGACACTAACTGTACAAAAATCTGAAACGAAAACTATCAAATGAAGTGGACGCTCCCCGGACCCCGTGAATGAAACCACGATCTGCAGAGCTGGGAATCCGCTTCGGCAAAAGATAGACAGATTTAAACAGTGCGTCATACAGTGCACCAGAGGGCGAACACCAGCAAGCTATTAGGTAAGAACGTGAGCCAGGGTACCCTGATGAAAGAACCGAGTGAAAGTAGACTGAGTGAGGGTTTTTTATGATAACTATTTGTTCACCCACTTTGTAATTCCATTTATGCAAATTGTTGCTACGGCAGGTATATTTGTTCCTTAGGATAGATCATACTACTATCAAAGTCTGTTCATACCTTTTAAAGGGAAAAATCATTAGACTATAGCAGATGTATCCGTAACTCTTTGGGGGCTATCATCTTTTCTTTTAACAGGACTGTGGGCTAAACATCGAGGGAAAGGATCATACTTTGGGTCTATCATTTCTTTTAGCAATTCATTGACGTTATGACTATTTGTATATGTTTTTGGTGTAATTTTATGTGTTGTGATGGAATTTTTCTGATAATTAAAAATCCATTTAAACTTAATCAGTGTGTCGGGTCAGCTCGTTCCCAAATTATCTATATTCCAATTGTTATAGTTTTCCCACGTCTGTACGTCTAACTGTCGTCAATTGTGTGTGTGCACGTGAGTGGTAATATATATATATCTCTTAATATATGAGTCAATAGACTGTCTGACTCCTCTAAATCTGTTGTAGAAGATAGGCTGAGAAAGAGAGAAGATTCTCGATTTCTGAGACAGCCTCTATTAATTTCTACCATCTCACTCGTGGAACGCTATTCCTATTATCATCTCTCACTGTGACTATCACTTATTCTAATCTATTCAGAAGGGACCAACCCAAGTCTTAAATCAATTATCACAAATCTACGACAAATGTGGACTCGTCTAACGGGATTTTGAACTTAGAATAGGAAGACGAGACGGCAAATATCAGCTCGTCTGTAAGATTCTTTATTCTGTAATAGAGTAAGAGTGTGATTGTCTCGTGGTTTGGTGTATCTTTAAAAATAACTATTCCCCTAGACTAACGATCTGTTTATGGGCGTGCTGACCACACAATTAATCATTGTTTTTCCACAGTATTTTTAGTAATATACATTTGAGTTACAGGTTGATTTTGTCGGAATATATGGTAATTATGGATTTTGTAATACTAAACGCTGGTAAAGTTTGTGATTGTCTATCAATCACAGGGTTCTGAAGAAGTAGGTGTTGGAGCTAAGCTAAGGAGTGCGTTCAGACAATTACGTCTTGTTAATTGCTTCCCTTACCCTAACTGTCTTCAGGGGTGAACTTGTAGTGGACTTAAAAATAAGGGGTTTTTTTTTTCTTCCTTAAACAAATTTTTGCAATAATTACTTTGTTTCCACTGTAGCAACTTATTTTTCAGTGAGTAAATTTTAACTACCATTTATTTGGCGTAGTCGTCTGCATTAGGTTCTTTATTGCCGATTAATAGCAGCGATAGTTAGATACTATATCATAGGAGGAGGTATCCCAGGTTAAAGTATATCATCTTTTTGTTTGGTATTTTCTCGTAAGTGGTAGGAACCAGTGTATCCTTTTCTAAATTTCGTTCTCGTCTAAGTCTCAGTCACCTATTTACTATGGCAGAGAGAGCGAAGCTTAGGCAGATCCTCAGGGACGAAGCGAGAGAAGAAGGTTTGGAAGGCGAGGAAGCGAAAGCTTTCGTCAGGGACGAACTTGAGAGATATGATGCGGAGCAGAAGGAAAAAGCAGCCGCAGACAGAGAGCAGAAGAAGATTGAGGAAGAAATGGAAATCCGCAGGGAGAGAGAAAGAGAAAAGGAGAGACAGCATGAGAAGGAGAGGGAGGAGAGACAGCATGAGGAAAGAGAGAAGGAGAGACAGCGTGAGGAAAGAGAGAAGGAGAGACAGCACGAGAAGGAGAGGGAAGAGAGACAGCATGAGTTGGTGCTTAAGACTCTAGAGTTCCAAAGTCGTGGTGCTACCTCTACCTCCAGTAGTGGAGAGTCTTCTCCTCATTCTTCCTTAACTGATCAATCTAACACTCAATCTCTTCACCTCACCGCTATGTCTTTCGCTCTAGAATCTTTCCCTTGTCCGAATGAGAAGATTGACACATGGCTAGAAAAATTTGAGAAAATTACAACTCTGTACGGTTTAGAGAGGTCGCATTGGAATATGAAGCTTTCCCAGGCGTTGAAAAGCAGTGCGTATGATGTTTACGCCAAACTGGAAAGCAGCCAACAAGACAACTATGATGTGTTGAAGAAAGCGTTACTGGAGCGCTTTGAAATGAAAGCTCGCAAATTTTTGCAACTGTTTCGCAACAGCAGGAAGGAGAGCTCTGAAACTTTTCAGCAGTTCTCGTCTCGTTTGAAGGGATACTTGACAAAGTGCCTTGAGCTTTCACAGCTCCCCTCTACCTATGAAGGTCTGGAGGAATTTGTTATTACAGAACAAATAAAGAACACTTTGTCTGCTGATACCCGGAGATTTCTAGCTGAGCAGGGCGCACAAAAGGTAGGAGACATTTTGGAAAAGTCTGAGCGTTATCAAAATGCGCTGGCTGAACTGCCGGCCGCAAAACGTAAACCGACAGAATAGCATTTTCGGAAGAATAATCTAGACCAATCTTCTCATGCTTCTAATCAGAATAACCACAGAGAAACTGGACCTCAAAACCCCCCTCCGGAAAAATCCAAGTTCTACAAAAACAAGTACCCCAACCACAGTTAACAGTCTGATCAACCCGACCGCCCTTCATGGCAGCGCAGCCAGAAAGGACAAGGTAGTAAAGGGAGAACCCCTGAGCACGAGACTAATGATCAGAGCGAGCACACCGAGCCGAAACGCATAGGATGCTTGCTAACAGTCTCGCAAGGCGGAATTATTGACAGTGATTCCCAACCTGTAGAGGGAGACAGACCCTCTACGCGAGGTACTGTTATTTTGAACGGTTCTCAAACTTTTTGTTTATTTCACACGGGGCTTTCTTATGATTGTATTGTTGCCAGACACCTGGTTAAACCCGGTCAAGAGACAGGAGAGACCGTCGAACTTTGTGGAGTTCTTAAGAGTGAGGCACCTACAGCGCTTCCCATCGCACTGGTGGACATCCACTCTGATCTTGTCAGAGGCGTGATCAAAGCGGCTGTTATGGATGACCCCATCTACCCAGTCATACTTGGCGGTAGATACGTGTTCATTGGGAAACTGGAAGAGCCGATTGTGGCAGCAGTAACTACAAGAGGGCAAACCAAAAAGGAACGGGAGACTGCGCCTAATTTGTTACCCATGGAACTTAAAGAAGCGCAACAAAAGGACCCTACTTTGGCACCCTGCTTTAGGAAACTGCCCATGGCTAAGGAACCCAGACAGCACGGGGACATTTTTTCTAAGGATGGCGTACTTTATCGCAGAACGGGCAAGCCTGACCAGGGTTACAACCAGCTCCTAGTACCGAAACAGTACAGAAGCCAAATCCTAGAAATGGGGCACTCTCTTCCCTTCAGCAGACATATGGGACAGAACGCCACAAACCAACGGATAACTACTCATTATTGGTGGCCAGAAGTAAACACTGATATTATCAGGTATGTCAAATCCTGTGCCCAGTGCCAACGTGTACCACCCAAGCAACGGACACCCCCAGTCTCTTTGGGGGAAATGCCAACAATGGGACCACCATTTGAACGGGTAGGGATCGACATTTTAAGACCCTTCCAAAGGGGTAAAAGAAGGAACAGGTTCGTCCTGACCTTAGTCGACACATACACTTTATGGGCAGAAGCTATCCCGCTAACATGCGCAAATGCCAAGCATGTCGCAGAAGCTCTCGTGCAGATTTTCACTCGGTTGGGATTCCCTCAGCAAGTGTGGACGGATAACGGATCTCCATACCGTAACCTGTTGATGGATGAGATCGTGAAGATCTTGAGGAACCAACACATCTACATAAAGCCATATACTCCGGCCGGAAATTGGCTCGTGGAACGTGTTAATGGAAACCTCGACATGATGTTAAGTAAACTGGCACAAGTGAAACCTGAAGATTGAGATCTTTGTATTCCTGCAGCTTTATTTAGCTACAGAGAATCTCCTCATACTTCCACAGGATTTCCGCCAGCAACGCTTTTATTCGGCAGATCTATTAAGGGGCCACTTGAAGCCTTACTTCAGTCTCTGACAGACGAGAAAGCGGATGAGACAGTTGTCTCAGCAAGTAAATATGTGTCGGTTTTAAAGGAAAGGTTGAAACTAGGATGGGATCTAGCAACGACTAACTTTAAGCGAGCACGCACAAAGCACGCTAACCGATACAGGAAAGTCGCGAAAGAAAGAGAACTGGAAGCAGGAGAGAAAGTTTTGGTGTTACTCCCTACCGGAAACAACCAACTGAGGATCGGATGGCAAGGGCTGTTTACAGTCCTGAAAAAGATTTCTAAGGCTAACTACCAGATCTCTATTAAAGGAAAGGAGAAGGTTTTCCATTTCAATCTGTTAAAGAGATTCTTGGAAAGACCGGTGCCAACTTCCGACCATCTCCTGACGATCGCCAAAACTGACGAAGATGACGATAGTGGCAAGGAAACTCCACTGCAATCACACGGAATCTTTCAAAAATGTCAGAAGCGGCGACGCTCTTTCAAGCGCGCATGGGAGACATTCCAGAGAAAGGAAGCTTTGGGAGTAGACTTGAGTAGGAATTGGAGAGAGATGGAGGGGTGAGATGAGAGGGAAGAGAACAAACACCCTGAAGCACGGATATAGGAAATTTATTTCCATAACGTAGACATGGAGTGCTTCCATATCTTAAAGGGGGGACGTTCTATCGCATAGAGATTTATGATCAATAAATTTTCTATATTCTCTTCTTTTCTACCCGTGTCCTCTACTGTATTATCGCTCTTTTATCCTTTTCCTGTTTTTCGCATTCGTTCATTTGCGACTAAATATATTTTCGCATTTTGACTTTATCATTTCTTTTTCTCATGTTAGAAACGCATTAATTGCATAATCGTATCAGTCCCCGGGATGCGAGCGTAGAGTGTTAGAATACAGTCCGTCAGACATAGGAGCATACAATTGTCTGGAAATTCCATCTAACACGGCGCTCTTGGTTAAAATTTCTCGGTGGTAAGTGTGAGAATTCGTCTCGATAGACATGGGATGGCAGACATATCGTCTACATTTTCACCTGACATCACGCTCCTTCGGCCAGTTTTGGGCCTGAGGTGTGGAAAGCGCCAAACATGCATCGCTCAGAACGGCCACATGTCGTGTGAGGCGTTAAGACGCGTTTTGGCAGGTTATGACAGGGTCTGAGCTAATGTGAAGTGTTAAGAGAGAGAGGAGAGGGGGAGACGGGGGTGTTTTGAAAATAGCGTGCATCCTTTGTCTGCGTTTTAAGATATTAATCAGAGTTTTACAATGGATTTTCATTCAGTCCTCAAGATTCGCAGTAGACAGGTTGCTCGTGAAAAGAATAAGCTGTATAGCGAAGTTATTAGTTTGTTCGGAAATTTGCCGAGCTTCTAGACTTCTAATTTATATATATATATATATATATATATATATATATATATATATCAGCGTATTATTCTAAGTTGTGCGATCGCCTGTAGTTCTGTGTTGAGGTAAATATTTAATATCTAGTATTTGCGAGTGTTTAAAGTGTTAAATCGCCTATTTTATTTCCCTAGTTTCTTTGGTGCAGAGTGAATAATTTATAAGTCTGTTATATTCTCTAGTCACGTGTTTCGGTGGAAAGCAGAATAAATTATAATTTCTAGCTTAAAATCATTGTAGCTATAATGAATTTAATTTAACTGCTAAATACTCAGTCAAGAATATTTTAAAACTAACTTATAACTGCACAGATTCATCATTGTGTATTGACGGAATACGTATGTATTTCTAATTCATGATGATTGATTTTTTAAACATAACTTATTTCACGGGAAGTGTTAAATGATAAGTCAAGCCTTCGCTTGCTGTTTATAATGTAAGTTATAACCGTAGTACCTAGTATGTATAAGTATTTTATATGTTGTTTTTCTTTATGCAGTGAAAACTGGGGTAACCCAACTTTGCCAGCGTTTGACTACACGAGAAATATCTGTGAAGAACTAAAACATTTTCCCTAAAGACTTGGTTGTGTAATCTTTACAAGAACTTTAAAGTTAAACTAAAGTAACGGGCCCATCGAGCCTGACTTACTCCTTCCAGAGAAAAACTCTCAAGTACTTTTCAGCCCGTGCGGCAAGTAAAAGATTACAAACATTAACTTTCCGACATTTTTACCAATGGTGGTGTGAACAATAAGTATACATTGAGAGAATTTACCAACCGGTCATCTTCCTAAATAAGGGAAAACCTCATGATTCTGACACTGTGTGCCCACTTAAATCTAATTCTTACCTGAACTGAGTAAATTGACACTAACTGTACACAAATCTGAAACAAAAACTATCAAATGAAGTGGACGCACCCCGGACCCCGTGAATGAAACCACGATCTGCAGAGCTGGGAATCCGCTTCAGCAAAAGATAGACAGATTTAAACAGTGCGTCATACAGTGCACCAGAGGGCGAACACCAACAAGCTATTAGGTAAGAACGTGAGCCAGGGTACCGTGATGAAAGAATCGAGTGAAAGTAGACTGAGTGAGGGTTTTTTATGATAACTATTTGTTCACCCACTTTGTAATTCCATTTATGCAAATTGTTGCTACGGCAGGTATATTTGTTCCTTAGGATAGATCATACTACTATCAAAGTCTGTTCATACCTTTTAAAGGGAAAAATCATTAGACTACAGCAGATGTATCCGTGACTCTTTGGGGGTTATCGTCTTTTCTTTTAACAGGACTGTGGGCTAAACATCGAGGGAAAGGATCATACTGAGGATCTATCATTTCTTGTAGCAATTCATTGACGTTATGACTATTTGTATATGTTTTTGGTGTAATTTTATGTGTTGTGATGGAATTTTTCTGATAATTAAAAATCCATTTAAACTTAATCAGTGTGTCGGGTCAGCTCGTTCCCAAATTATCTATATTCCAATTGTTATAGTTTTCCCACGTCTGTACGTCTAACTGTCGTCAATTGTGTGTGTGCACGTGAGTGGTAATATATATATATATCTTAATATATGAGTTAATAGACTGTCTGACTCCTCTAAATCTGTTGTAGAAGATAGGCTGAGAAAGAGAGAAGATTCTCGATTTCAGAGACAGCCTCTATTGATTTCTACCATCGCACTCGTGGAACGCTATTCCTATTATCATCTCTCACTGTGACTATCACTTATTCTAATCTATTCAGAAGGGACCAACCCAAGTCTTAAATCACCTATCACAAATCTACGACACACTTGAACTTCTTATCCAAAAAATATCACCCGAATGATGAAAACTTCATTTTGTAACTAACTATTATTCATTTCTTTTATACTGTTAAACTTAAAGTGATTATTAATTTTTTTATTTGCAATTATACAAATTTAACTTCGATTCAATCATTTTAAATGTACTACATGTTTGTCTCAGTCAAAGTTACTAAACACCCATTCTAAACAGAGCTATATTATAATAATAATTCCACTGATTAACTCGGCGGTGGGGCTTAAATTCTTCATAAAAGGTGTCGGCAGATTACAGAATTAACGCGCTCAGCAGCTGCCAGCATTGTTTTCGCTTATCTGCATATCTTGTGAAGACATAGAGCTTGTGATAGAAGCTTTACTACTCTTCTATCTACATTTCTGCCAAGAGTAATCTTGTGTGTAAAGATAGACTCCATTAAAGCCTATAATAGATACACTTTTAGCCACTGTTGGACCACTACTGCAAAGCAGGGGAGGCAATACCGTCACATGTGTCACAGATTACAATGGTGAGTTCTGCGGTGAAGGAGGATGAAGAGAAAGTAGAAGAGGTTCATCTCCAGCTCCTATGCTTACCATTGGATACCTCAGAATTAAGGAGAAATGTAGAGGTACCTGCATGTTTCTCGCGGCATCAGAGGGGCCAAGTGTAGTCATTACACGAAAGGTTACACGAAGTGCTCACTGATATTTCTGGTAGAATTGACTTGGTTACACAGGACATAAGACTTACCTGTCGTGAGCCCATTCAGCTGCAACCAAATCCTAATCCTTTTCACTTTATATCTTCAATCCGGAAAGATGTAAATTATAGGTCAGGTCAAGAGTTATCGCCCCAGTCGAATTACACTGACAAACAACATTTTTCTTTCTTATATAAGAATAAGTGTTCTTAGGTCAGTTTCTTGCGCTGATTTCAAATCTGAAATCCGTTTATCTCTATCACGTCGGGTTCTTAAGATATTTGTGAATAAATATATTTTTGGGGAAACCGTTATTTGCTCCGTTTCATTTTTACTATATAACTTATTAAAAATTAATAAAATGCAAAATAATTCTACTTTTTATACTGCTAAAAGATGCATGACATATGTTACGCTATTTTTCAAATAGTTACTGTATTTTGAAATAATTCTGAGCGAAATATGGCTTCTAGAAGTTGTAGAATCGGTATCGAAACCAGTGCCTCATGATCCAATCACGTGTCCGATCCCAGTTCCACCATAACAATATCCGTTGGACGTGAATGAACCATCAGAAAGTGATAGTTTACCTGCTTTAGAAACT
This sequence comes from Oreohelix idahoensis, assembly GCA_024509875.1. NCBI lineage: Eukaryota > Metazoa > Mollusca > Gastropoda > Stylommatophora > Oreohelicidae > Oreohelix > Oreohelix idahoensis. Next base: position 346,164 of record JAMPIV010014909.1, read on the forward strand.
AATTCTGACTCGGATTATATACCGGTGAATGATGGTGTTCACTTAATTAACCATTCAGAACTTTCAGATCTAATACGTGATCTCGCTCTTACCAAAGGACAAGCGGAATTACTCGGTTCGCGACTCAAAGAATGGAATCTTTTAGCGCCCAATACTCCGATATCTAAATTTCGTCATAGACATAGAGAACTTGTTCAATACTTTGAGATGGATGATGGCATTTGCTATTGCAAAGATGTAAACGGTCTAATGGTGCACCTCGGTCGTGAGCACATAGTCAACGAATGGCGACTTTTCATCGACTCTTCCAAGACTAGTCTAAAAGCCGTGTTATTGCATAACGGAAATTTATTTTCATCAATTCCAGTCGCCTACTCTGTTCATATGAAAGAAACTTATGACAATATGGCTATACTTTTGGCAAAAATAAAGTACAATGACTACCAATGGCGGATTTGTGGAGACCTAAAGGTCATTGCAATTCTCACGGGCATGCAGACTGGGTATACTAAATTTTGTTGCTTCCTATGTGAATGGGACAGCCGCAACAGACAGGAACATTATGCAAGAAAGGTGTGGCCTATCAGGGATCGTATGCAGCTCTGGCATAAAAATGTAATACATGAGCCATTAGTTAACAAAGACGGCATCATTTTACCACCGTTACATATAAAGTTGGGGCTCATGAAGAATTTCGTAAAAGCGTTAGATAAAACGAGCAAAGCTTTCACTTATCTTCGAGAAAAGTTTCCTCAAGTTGGCGATGCAAAGATAAAGGAAGGTATCTTTGTAGGACCTCAGATTAGGAAAGTTATTGCAGACAAACAATTCGAGAACTTGTTACATGGTAGTGAACTTCGCGCATGGATGGCATTCAAATCGATCGTCGATAACTTTCTGTGAAATCACAAATCTGTCGACTATATGCATATTGTTAAGCAGTGCATAGATGCATACAGAATTATGGGCTGTAACATGTCCCTCAAAATCCATTTGCTTGATTCGCATCTTGACTTTTTCCCTGACAAACTTGGCGAAGTCAGCGATGAACATGGAGAACGATTCCATCAAGATATCGCCGTAATGGAATCACGCTATCAAGGACGGTGGAGTGTGACCATGCTTGCCGATTATTGTTGGATGCTTCATCGCGATGTACCACATGCCATTCACCGACGAAAGTCGACTGCAAAGAAATTCAAGCCTACATAACTGTTACACTTCTTGTATGAATGATGTTATAATACTTTATGCCTTGTTAAAAAACTTCAATTGCGTATTTCTAGAGATCCCGACCTGATAGAGAAAAACGGTTTGCAGATTTAAAAACAGCGCATTAAAATTGGCCAGAAAAACATAGAAATGTTAGAGAAAGAAAAAAAAAGTTTTTTTTTGTTAGTCAGTGTTATCATATTCCCTGCTATAGATCAACACACGGTTGAAGAATAAGTCCCGATGGATAGTTATAGACTTCCACCACTTGAAGATTATCATGAGGGTAGATATAGCAGGTTCAAAATATTTTACAAAATTATAGTTATAGAGGGCATTGTGGAAAATTAATTTGGCAGAAGTTCCTAAACTATGTAGAGCATTCTGTAGTCCTCAGGGGTTTTTCCAGTTCAAGTACAGGTGGCTTGCGATGGTGTATGCTCCAGCTTATTTGTGTGTGTTTAATGAGAATGCTTTTGAGTGGACGGAAGGATGTTATTACATATATTGATGACATCTGTCTGTTTCATGACACTTGGGATGAACATGTAGAGGGATTGAGGTCAAAAATTAACAAGTTAAAATTAAAATTTACTCTAGATAGTAGATTTTACCAGGGACACTGAGAAGGGATATGCCTCTACGATTTCCACATTGTCGATTGTCACCCTTTTTGAAAATCGGTGTTATGATGGCAATCTCCAAATCCTTTGGTATGGCCTTGTTGCACCAAGCTGTCTGTAGGACCCTTAAGAGTCTAAAAAACTATTCTTATTATCACAATATGTGATGAGAAGACTCTAGTGATGGGTAGTACACACATTGAGAAAACTTGTTGATAGGACACACATTGATAAAACTTGTTGATAGTACACACATTGAGAAAACTTGTTGATAGCGTTACACGACATCCATATTCTGTAATCTCTAGGATAAGAGGTGTAGAAGAAAATAAAAAGAAGAGACAGAAAAGATAACTATACTGTTCAAAAAAAGAAACGCATAGCTACTGAAGGCACACACATAGCCATAATTTTGACATTCAATAACTTTTTTAATTTAATGAGTTAATTGTTCAAATTGCATGCAAGAAATACCTTAGGGTTCAACCAATCAATTGACAGTTGTTTTGCATCTGGGTCACGAGAGTTTTTTGGCGTACGGGCTTTCCCGTTAGTATGGTGCGTGGCCTCCTCTTGCATCGATCAGCGACTGGCATCTCCTGGGCATGGATGTGATCAGACGTCTGATGTGGGCCTGTGGGATGGCTGCCCACTCTTCCTGGAGTGCCTGGAACAGATCACGACGATTGGCTGGAGCAACGTCTCGGCGACAAAGACGTCTATGCAGCTCATCCCACATGTGCTCAATCGGACTCTTGTCTGGAGACAGGGATGGCCAGGGAAGGGTGAGAATGTTGTTGGCAGTCAGGAACTGCGTGGTCAACCGTGCACAATGGGGTCTGGCGTTGTCCTGTTGAAACACAGACCTTTGGGCAGCCAAAAGTGGAAGGACTTGGGGTCGAAGAATTTCATTGACGTATCGTTGCGCATTCAAGCCTCCTTCAATGTGCACCAATTGACTCCTTCCGTTGTAACTGATCATTCCCCACACCATTGCACCTCCACCACCGTGCGGCGGAGCTTCATCAACGCAATTTTGGGCAAAACGTTCATTTCGCCTACGGTAGACCCTACGCCGTCTGTCATGACGCTGCAACAAAAAGAAAGATTCGTCACTAAACCAGACACGTCTCCATTGATTGTCAGCTGCCCAGGGACAATGCTGGTTGATCCAAAGAAGTCGATTTTGGCGATAGCGGCGCGTAAGGACAGGTCCTCGGTGAAGTCGTTGTGCCCAAAGTCCAGCGTCATGCAGTCTATTCCGGACAGTTTGATCTCTGATCATGACGTCCTGCAGACAATGACTGGGCAGTTGACGAAGCTGTTGTAAACCTGTCTCTGAGGTGACGAAGCCGAATAGAGTGATCCTCCGCTGCTGTTGTCACTCTGGGTCGTCCACTGCGATGCCGGTCTTCAACTGAGCCAGTGGCTTGGAACCGGTGCCAAATTCGACTGATGCTACTCTGATGCACGTTTAGATGCCTGGCAACCTGACTTTGACTTTCGCCTGCATGCTGTCGGCCAATAGCAATGTTCCTTAAATTTATCGATAGAGACGCCATAAATGTCTGCTTGAAAATGAACTGAATTTTTTTTTGTGTAGCGTTATCCTTTTATAGGATTTCAGTTGCGTAGTCAGTGAATAGTGTTCACCCCTAATTTTGTTGCTTTCACGTGCGCGCAACATGAGCTGTGGTCAAAAATTGCGTCATAAACACTATTGACCACAGCGTTGTAACGATTAAAAAACGAACGCAATTCAGGTCAACACGTGCATTTGACACTGTAAAGAGCATTTGAGGCTGGTTTTTATGTACCCTAGCATCACATTTTACTTACAAACTCATAAAAATGCGCCCTCGGATAGCTATGCGTTTCTTTTTTTGAACAGTATAGGTACAGCAACAAATACACTGTCAAGTAAACATATACTACACATCAAGGCCCAACTCTAACACCTGACTACATAGACTACAGTTATATAAGTAGGTACAGCAACAAATACACTGTCAGGTAAACAAATACAACACATCTAGCCCCAGCTCCGACAACTGACTACAGAGATTACAGTTATATAACTAGGTACAGCAACAAATACACTGTCAAGCAAGCAGATACTACACATTAAGCCCCGACTCTAACACCCGACTACAGAGATTACAGTTAAAAAACTAGGTACAGAATCAAATACACTGTCAAGTAAACAGATACTACACATCAAGCCCCGACTCTAACACCTGACTACAGAGATTACAGTTATATAACTAGGTACAGAAACAAATACACTATCAAATAAACAGATACTACACATCACGCCCCGACTCTAACACCTGACTACAGAGATTACAGTTAAAAAACTAGGTACAGCAACAAATACACTGTCAAGTAAACAGATACTACCCACCAAGCCCCACCTCCGACAATTGACAACAGAGATTACATTTATATAACTAAGTACAGCAAAAATACACTGTCAAGTAAACCGTTACTACACATCAAGCCCCAACTCCGACAACTGACTACAGAAATTACAGTTATAAAACTAGGTACAACAACAAATACACTGTCAAGTAAACAGATACTACACATTAAGCGCCAATTCCGACACCTGACTACAGAGATTACAATTAAATAACTAGGTACAGCAACAAATACACTGTCAAGTAAACCGTTGCTACACATCAAGTCCCAACTCCGACAACTGACTACAGAAATTACAGTTATAAAACAAGGTACAACAACAAATACACCGTCAAGTAAACAGATACTACACATTAAGCGCCAACTCCGACACCTGACTACAGAGATTACATTTAAATAACTAGGTACAGCAACAAATACACTGTCAAGTAAACCGTTACTACATATCAAGCCTCAACTCCGACAACTGACTACAGAAATTACAGTTATAAAACTAGGTACAACAACAAATACACTGTCAAGTAAACAGATACTACACATTAATAGCCAACTCCGACACCTGACTACAGAGATTAAAGTTAAATAACTAGGTACAGCAACAAATACACTGTCAAGTAAACCGTTACTACACATCTAGCCCCAACTCCGACAACTGACTACAGAAATTACAGTTATATAACTAGGTACAGCTACAAACACACTGTCAAGTAAACAGATATGAACTAGGTACAACAACAAATACACTGTCAAGTAAACATATTCTACACATCAAGCCCCACCTCCGACAATTGACTACAGAGATTACAGTTATATAACTAGGTACAACAACAAATACACTGTGAAGTAAACAGATTCTACACATCAAGCCCCAACTCCAACAACTGACTACAGAAATTACAGTTACAAAACTAGGTACAACAACAAATACACTGTCAAGTAAACAGATACTACACATTAAGCGCCAACTCCGACACCTGACTACAGAGATTACAGTTAAATAACCAGGTACAACAACAAATACACTGCCAAGTAAACCGTTACTACACATCAAGCCCCAACTCCGACAACTGACTACAGAAATTAAAGTTATAAATTTAGGTACAACAACAAATACAATGTCAAGTAAACAGATACTACACATTAAGCGCCAACTCCGACACCTGACTACAGTAATTACAGTTATATAACGAGGTACAGCAAAAAATACACTGTCAAGTAAACAGATTCTACACATCAAGCCCCACCTCCGACAATTGACTACAGAGATTACAGTTAAATAACTAGGTACAACAACAAATACACTGTCAAGTAAACCGTTACTACACATCAAGCCCCAACTCCGACAACTGACTACAGAAATTACAGTTATAAATTTAGGTACAACAACAAATACAATGTCAAGTAAACAGATACTACACATTAAGCGCCAACTCCGACACCTGACTACAGTAATTACAGTTAAATAACTAGGTACAGCAACACATACACTGTCAAGTAAACAGATACTACACATCAAGCCACAACTCTAACAACTGACCAAAGAGAATGCAGTTATCTAACTACGGGTAGAAAAATAAAGCATACAATCCGTCAACAACGAACACAAATCGTAGAACAAAAGACATAGTTTATCACTGACATATTAAAAAAAAACACACACACACAGTGAAACAATATTTTGATACGAGAAGTAATGTACCCGTGTCAGTTAAATGCGCAAGTAGTTATATTGATTTCATTTTCAATCAGAGCTAATTCTTTATATGTTGTTGTTGTTCAAGGGCTACAGGCCTTCCGCCTGAGATGGAGATTCTTGACTTTTGCTAATTTTCCTTTCCAGGTTCGTTCTTCCCTTTTAGGTTTAGTGATAATCAAAACGGTCCCAAAATGACAAGATACATCCAAAACTCTAACGTTCCAAAAACAGCAATGCAGTAAATTCAACCAGAAGTTTATTTAACGTCATTCGACAAGCACTGGTATTTTCACAATGACACAATCGTTTACTTACGTATAAACAAAATAGTGAGTTATATACAAAAGAAATACACTACTGATCTTCATAATCTCCAAGACGAAACTCGAATCTGGCTTGCCTAACACAACATAATGAATACCTAGCAAATCTCTTCCTTTCTCGCATTTTTCTGCCTTTTATACAGCTACTTCTTTTCCCCGTCATTTTCCACACGTCTCGCTAATTTTATACACGTCTCGCTCATTTTACACACGTCTCTCTGTTTTCGACATTTTGCCCACGTCTTTGTTTTCTCGACATTTTTCACACGCCTCTCTTTTCTACCTTAACAATTGGAAAAAACCCAAGATCATAACTCTCACTTCACACTTTCCGCGCATAACACCCATTCATTATTATTTTCTGGGACTGCCCTTCATTTGCCCTCTCAGAGCCGTGACTGCTAACTGAACTTTTTATGATACTGCGTTTTGTGCAAAAACGCCGTATCTGCTTTTAATGTCTGTCATTCCTATATGAAGCATTAAAGCACGTATAAACGCTAGTGTATTAGCAGGAATAATGCTAGCGTGGTAGGCCATGCGGCCACGTACGTCCCGAGGCCACACAAATGTATCCCAGACGGAGACATTTGCGTACTATCAACTAACTACCTCATCCTAGTGACTGTGATAAACAACTAACCTATTGGTAGAGGCTCTCAGGAAATTTTTTTTAAAGAATTGTTTTTTCGTAAAACGAGGGATCCCAGTATATTTATAATGTGTAAAACGGGGGATACATAAAACTTGTTAATACATTTCGCCATTAAACAGTATTGATGTACACTACTTCTCAACAATATCAGTATGAACAACGCTGTGAATTAGTCATCAGCATAATGTTAACATATTTAATGCTAAAATTTTCCCCCAAAAAAATAATTGCATACGATTTTCATCGGTTGTGCAAACAACACAAACAACAACAACAACAAAAATACTTCGACAATATTCAACAGAAGTGACGAATATTCATTAAGTATTCAACAATCTTCAATGTAGTAGCTGCAACGAACATCAGCCTAACTGCATAGAACTAGTGGCCAAATATCAGACCGTGGGACTAAAAAAATGTAACATATATCTATTATGACACGGGGATATACAAACATGGCAATATTAATCTATAATTTTATAATAAAATATGAACTGGAGCTGTACGCTCTCGTAACTGTCAATATAAAACGTGGTAAACATAATACAATCATATGATACAGGCGACTACATCCTGCCACTGCGGTCAGTGATTTACCAGGATGTATATTGGTCTTAATCACCAAAGGTCTGGACACGTTGTGGTGAACTGTCTATGCGTTCGTCGTAAAATCTAAATATAGAATAATTAATGTGGTTACATGGAGTTACAAAGTTTTTATTTTTAAAAAAAGTCTCTAATCTCCAGCTTATGAAATAGTCGTTACTATGAGGGAGGACAACAATACTGATACAAATAACTATCGGGTGGTGGAGTATGAACGATCTCAGTAACACACGAACCAAGTACCAAACTGTTTATAGGTTCGTCATCAAATAGAAAATCTGCATACAAATGCAAGTTCATTATATTGGACAACAATTGTCAAGAAAATATACTGCAGCGTTCCGCTTACAACGTGACATAGGTCAGAAAAATGCAGGTACATCAATATGTGATGTGTTTCTTAAAACAAGGTTTATCAACATGTGAACATATCCGTTACCATGTTAGCGATTTCGCATAGAATCGTCATGTTTTGCATGTAACAATGTAGTATTTCGGTAATCCGCGAACTGTGTTGAATAGCATATAAGTTTTACACATCTAGCAAAATATGTCACCAAGTTAAATTTTAGGTAAAAGTATATATGTCTCAGTTATTTAGTGGAGTGGGGTGTATATTGGGATAAATTACGGAGTAGGGTTTATGACCATGGGAGGGGAACGAATGTCAGTCATGGGAATGTACTCGGGGGTCTTAGGGGCGTTAGCTGTGTCAGTGGGGGTAACAATGTCCTCATTATCTTTTACCGATGTCCGCTATGGACATCTAATTTTCTTGTACCAATGGTATTTATACATTAAACAGCTTAAAATTTAAAACACCAACTATGCTAGCCAAAATCAATAGTCCAGACACTCTAGTGTATCGGATCATGGCCTTTGGTGTATGAACAGTGTCTAATTCTGAAATAAGGGTAGACATATTGTCGTAGATTTATGATAGGGGAATTAAGACACAGATTGGTCCCTTCTGAATAGAAATAGAACAGGTGATAGCTCAGTGGGAGATAATATTAGAAATAGATTTTTCACGAGTGAGATGATGAAAACTTGGTAGTTCTGTCCCTGAGACTCGAGGGGATCCTCTCGCTCAGCTTATCTCTACAACAGAAAGTATTAGTCACACAGATACCTCAGTTATATAGATGTACTATATATCAACCACTCACCGACACAACTCACATAAGTGACGACAGTTTGACATACAAACGTGAAAACTATAACAATGGAATATATATATATATTTGGGATGAGCTGACTGACACACATGTGTAAGTTTATGTAAGTTTTATTTATCATAAGAATTTCACCACAATCGTAAATTTGAATATCAATCACATATAAATACACATAGGTTAACGAATTACTAAAAGAATAGAATAGACCCACAGGTGTAATCCTTTCCCCCTTTGTTGAGCCACGATCCTGTTAGCAGAAAAAAGTTATAGCCCCCAAAGAGTCACAGATTTATACGCTATGGTCTAAGATTTCCCTCTACAGTTAAGAACAGAGTTGATATATTAATCTATCCTAAGAGGAAATCAGCATTTGCAACAAGAATTGCATAAAGAAATTTCAAAGAGGGTGCATGAATATAAAAAAAATGAAAGAATCACTTGTTCTGCTTTCTCTCTGTTCTTTCAGCAGGGGCCCCTGACATACTCTCTTACCTACAAACGTGATGTTTTTTGCCTTCTGGCGCAACCTTCAGGACACTTCTGTACAGTGAATCTGTATTCTTTTGATAAAGAGAATCCCAGCTCTGCAGATACAGGTTTCTTCCAATGTTCCGGGGAGCGTTCACTTTATAACTATACTTTCAGATTACTGGTAATGTCGCTTGAATCAGTTTAGGTAAGAAATTTTAAACGGGCTCACAGTGTCATAATCACGAGGTTTCCACTACTCAGGAAAATGACAGGTTTGTAACTTCTCTCAAATGTAAAATTCTTGGTCACACCACAATTAGTCAAAAACATCGGAAATGTTACTGTTTGTAATTTCTCTCGGTACAGGGGCTAAATGTAAAATGAGATTGTTGGGAAGAATTATAATCTGGCTGGATAGGCCCAGTTATTGCATTTAGTATTAACGTTCGTGAGATGGGTACTCTGTCTATTTCTGTATGCAAACACAATGCCAGACAGGTTTTAACTTGTAAACCCACGTAGTTAAATACACAAAATGTTTCTTCTAATTTAGTCTCAAATATACTGCACAAACCGCTGGTAGATGTTGGGCTGACCCAAATACTGTATAAGGAAGAGAAAAGTACAAAATACTTAACCATAATATTATACACACATCCTATCCTACCCTCGCGTAAAATATAATATTCACTTCGGTTATTTAACTTTAGGTTAGAGACTATAAGCGTAGAGCTTGTCTGATCGTTTAAGCTTCCGTGAAATAAATTCTAGTCATTTAAAAAAAAATCAATCATCATGAATTAGAAATACGTAAGTATCTCGTCAATACTCAATGATGAATCAGTGCATTTACTAGTTAGTGTTACGGGAGTAATATTACCGTTGTCTGCTAGGATTGGCAGTGTGCTACGTTTAGGGTCATAGCATTTAATATAAATTACTGTTAATAAGTTAGGGACTATTGAACGCGAAGTTCACGCTCTAATTATGACGCGTGAGCGTTGTTAGGTCGCAGACCGTGACCTAGGGACGGGACCTTTTTTACATTGACCGTCGAGCTGTAAAGACGCGTCTGACTTTCCTTCCAATGTTGGGCATGGTATTGCCATATAGATATGTTTTATGCAAGTACGGACATGGGTCAGTCCATTGTTATTACGAAGATTTGAAATGATTAAAGGTCAGTACGTAATTGAAAATTAAGGAAGGATGAATTACAGTCCATAGTATTTGATTTTGCCAAACTCATAGACTCACTGTCGGCCGTTGGAAACCCCAACCGCGCGTGCATACAGCTATGACAATCTGCGTACAGTAATTCGATTTTTATTGGACAAGGACTGATAGGATATCTACATACATATGCAATATATGTTCAAGTTATAATATGTACTTTTTGTGATCAACATGCATGAATCGTCTTGACGTGTAAACTGTATTAAATATTTGTGGACTCAATGAACCGACTTATCAAGTCAATGAAATTACAAGTTCAATATGATTCGACAATTCTTTTAACATCAACATTCGCGTAATTAACATTGAAGGCACGATGCAAGGAACTGAAATGAAAAGACTAACATATCAAAAGTAATAGAGCAAAACCACGCCTTTAACAACTGGTCGCCAGTGTCTGGGGATCGGAAAAATTTTTCTGGAAGTAACCGACCGAAATCTCATTCATACGGACAGCTGATGTTTACTATTGAAAGACGTTCACGTGACTGCAAAAAGATGACGCGACACGCATAATTACTAAGGTCAAAGCTACGTCATCATTCTTTGAGTACGAACCAAAAGTCATGACGGCGGCCGTTTATTCAGTCTCTTCTACAAAATGAAATCTATCAAGAAGCAAACCTGTGAAAACGATGGAAGGGCAACAAACAACACTTCTATATACCGTCGGTGAATACTTGCATTGTCCGGGACAACGAGAATTGAGCACATAAAGATAAGTTTTGTTATAACCTTTGTCGGTTAATATAACAGTGCCAAGTCCATTTTGCTTTTACCCGGATATGTCTATCTATTTGTATGTCTAATATTTCAATTTTGTTTTCCACCGTATGTTTGTATTATTAATGTGGGTGGTTGGGCAGGAGAATTACATCTGATTACATGTCTTTACGAATGACCAGATCAGGTGTAATTGTTCTATAAGGACGTGAATTAATCGTATTTAGCGAAGGACTCACTGAGGACACTGCCGGTGGTTTGTTCGTTCGGACTTGCTATTAATTCCCTTGTATGTTAGATGTCTAGTTCTGTTAATAACTGGGGTTTTCTAGTGTATTCAGTTTCATTTTATTAAGTGGTATCATTGTAGGTAACCTATCTCGTATTCATAACCTTACTATTTTTACGTTCTTTTAGATGTATTGTATTATCCGTTATGAGTCCTGTGACGTCACTATTTTCAGTGTGTACGTAGATTTAGTCTCCATTTGGTTTTCTCTCTCCGTTGACTTCCGGTTTGTTCTGCTTAGTTTATAAATTCATTTTTTATTTGTAAAATAATGTCACTTTTGTGTTGTACTACTGTACTGTAAAGCCTTGTTTTATCATTGTATTGTCTTCATTAATCCCATAATCTAATGTTATTTCTATAAATTGATGTTAATAATATATTTAATTAATTTGATTAGATTTTAGCAACTTTGATGATGACTTAGGGGATTGCATCAAGCTGCAGCAGTAGTCCAAGACTTTTATAAAGCATTTTGTAGATGATGAATTGGGCATAAAATGTTAACTTGATAAATACAAGTAATATTAAATTAAAATAATTTATTGAATTATTGCCTTGTATTCACACCATAGATAGGTGTTGAATTGAAAAAACTATATATATAATATAGTAATTTTGTACACTTTCATAGTCCTACAGTGTGGACTTAGCACATATATTTAATTGATTAGTGTAATTATGGAGGGATAATGCCCATAATTATTTAATAGTGATATTAGGTGCATGATATAAATCCAGCATCTTGAATAACTAAATATCATAACTATTTATGATATACATTATTGATTACCCATAATATTATGATACAATATTGTATAGATCTGTAATTACTTACAATATTAACGTCAAGATGCTCAACTTCGACCATTTTATTAAAAATGGGAAAGATTTTAATATGAAAGGACAGGAACTACGTGAATATGCGGAACAACAACTTGCAAAATATAAAGCAGAAGAAGTAGAACGGATAGCAACATTAAAAAAAGAAGAGGCAGACCGTGAGATGAAAGAAATAGAAAAAGAAAATAGACAAAGAGAAATTGCTAGACAGGAAAGGGAGGAACGTCGACAAGAAGAAGAAAATAAAATGAGACGAGAAGAAATTGTAAGGCAACAGGAATTGGAATTGGCACGTATTCAGAATGAAACAGCAAGATTACAGGCACAAAGTGCTGCTACAAACCAAAATGATAACCCACAAAATGGATCTTCATCCAACCAAACCAAACGGTTTTACAACTTTAAATTACCCCATTTTAATTTAAATGTTGATGATTTATCATCATTTTTATCCAGATTTGAACAGACATGCAAATCAAATCAATTGCCTAAAGATGCATGGGTACTTAAGTTAAATGAATTCTTGGTTGGGGAACAATTGACGGCATCTCAAAATGCTGACCCAACAATAGCTAATGATTACGATGCTATAAAATCCTTACTTTTACGGAGGTTTCATTTGGACGAGGAAAATTGTAGATTGAAATTTAAAAATCTCCTACCTGAATCTTCTAAAGACTTTCAAGGGTTTATTGCGAACATACGCAATACGTTTAACAGATGGCTTGAACTGGCAGAAGTTAACAAATCATATGACAAATTAGTTGATTTGTTACTACGGGATAAGGTATTATCCTCGGTCAGCCCACCGTTCTTCGCATATTTGCAAGAACGAAAGCCAGGTACCATTGAAGAGTTAGAAAAATTTTCACTGAATTACTGTACGGCGCATCCAAATGCGAACATTTCTAACTCGTTGATAAGAGAACCTCTTCCTGTGGCTTCCAATATGGCATACAATAACAATAACAAACCAAGACCTCACAGCGTAGACAGAAATAGGTTCCAGGGAAATTACAATGTTAATTTTCAGAAAAGACATAATAATAATTTCAATAATAAAAATGATTTCAACAGAGGTAGATCACGGAATAGAAATTATTCACCTCATGCACGCTACAACGACAGGCAATATAACGCTAATTATGATAGATCAAATAACCACAATAATAACAGCAATTAGAATGGTAATAATCATATCTCGAGACATCGAGATAACAGTTACAATAGGGGAAAACGAGATAATTCAAATGATTATTCTCGTCATCGGTCTTAGTCACGGAGACCATCACAGTTTGATCGCAATGCAAGGGCGGCACTCACGGATGGTACGACCCCTAGTGTTTCTGATAATAATAATCAGTCACAATCTTCGTCTTCATGTTGTGCTGTTAACTTTAATGTGGCAAATAGTTGCCAAGATTGTAATGCTATTTTTCAGAAGGCCAAAGAAACTGTGCTGAATTGTGGACACCTTCATACAGCAGTTTGTCTTTCAGCGAACGATGGCACAGGCACCCTGATGTTCAATAGAGGATTAGTAAATGGTACTTTGGTCTCAGTTTTAAAAGATTCTGGATCAACAACCATTGGAGTTCGGCAGTCTTTGGTACATCCTAGCTGTGCAACAGGGGACTATGTCCGTTGCATGACCTTCGGGGGTACTATTGAGTACTACCCCACTGCCATTGTATATGTTAACACACCATTTTTTACAGGTAATGTCACGGTGTGCATGTTGCAGAATCCATCAGCTGATCTTACAGTAGGACGCATCCACGGCAGTAAGAATTGCACTCTTAAGGAAATTAATGAATGGGAGAAAAAACATTTGCAATCTTTTAGCAACGCTAACGCTGTTGTGGCGATGGCTACACTTCGTGCCAACAAAATGAATACATGTGGCACCGCAGTTTCTAACTTCACTCTGAGTACTATCCCGGAAACTGATGAGGATGATGGATCTGTGGCACGACATACTAAATATACTCCATATGCTAAGACCAGTTCATCACAACCCAACAAAATGAAAGGGTCATACCGAGGAACATATACTTTTCCTCGTCAGAATAATACTGAAAATTCTGAAAATAGATGTTGGCGACAGGATCATATTCCAACTAATCCTAAGAAAACTGCTGACGTTGTCAACATTGACAAAAACATTACGAGGAAGAATAATAGGTTGGAGAATAAGGCTGGACTTAAAAGGAACAGTGATAATAAAGTTAACACAAATAATTATGATGGAAAAGTTTTTACTTTGCCCAGCCATGACATGTCTACGACATGTAGGAAACTTAATACCTTTGGTAGGGATAGGTGTCATCCTCAGTCCAGTCAGGATGATACGACATCCAATAGAAAGACAGTGTCGGTGTTGAGGGGGAAGGTTAATTCTTTGACAAAGAATACATATCATCATTGTCCACAATTTCGTGACAATGATATTACTTATATTGGGAAGGGTGCGTATTCTCGCACAGTGTTAGTGCGAAATCTGCCGCAGGATACTACCTGGCAGGCACTTAGAAATTTCTTTAATTTTACAGCAAAGGTTAAGTTTGTTCGTCTTCTACTATCTGTCGATGGTCAGAATAGTCAGGCTTTGGTTACATTTCGTAAAAATCGTGACGCTCGTTTGGTTATCGAGCATGATAACGGTGTCTATTTTCGTCACCATCATCTACACTTACAATTAGTACCTGATTCTGCGCCACGCAGATAATGGTGTACGCTCACCCTTTTGTCTTATTTCTTGATGACTCAGCATTGTCAGTCATCATTTCTTGTCTTTCATAATCATCTATCCTAAAATAGATTGATTTATTGATTTTTTCTTCTCGAAAAAACATTTTTGTTTCTTGACATCTTCAAATTTGTACACATGTTTTCTGTCTTATTTGTTTTTTACCATGCCTACAAGAAACAGTAATGTCGTTATTGGTATTAACTATGCTCAGCCCAATACAGCATAAGTTAACTTGTCATCTATCACGACTGTCTTGTCATCTTTGTTGAAGAAAGACAGGCCGGTAAGGGTGACATGGACAGATAACTGTGACAAAATGTTTAAAAAATTCTAGATATTTTTTCGCATCCACCTATTTTGAAACTACCAGATGCTTCTAAAAAGTTTGTCATTCGTACAGATGCGAGTAATTACGGTATCGGCGCTTGTCTGCTCCAGTACCACAATGAATTCCTCCATCCGACGTTATACATCTCGAGGAAATTGAAGACACCCGAAACAAACTACTCCACAGTGGATAAAGAGTTTTTAGCGGTCGTGTGGGCTATTACTAAGTTAGAGAAATTTCTCTTAGGTGCGCCTTTCGTGATACAAACTGACCAACGGGCGGTCGCTTCGCTACGTCGTGCGAATCACAAAAGCCAGAAGTTAACGAGATTCTCCATTCTCCTCCAGCCTTTCGACTTCACCATCGAATATATTTCCGGCTCGGAGAATATCAATGCAGATGTCCTTTCCAGAAACCCTTTGGATGTCGACCTATAAACTCTACGAATTTATGAAGGTACCTGTCACAAAATACAGATACAGAATCTTATCGTTGAACTCTCGGACTGGGAATGAAACGTCGCATATACTTCAATTCAATAATTATGATAGACATGCGTAATGTGAAATTTGGGAAAACAGGACACATTTTATTCTTGGCTACGCTGGGACTTTGGTTAGTGTCCATTCAAAATAAAACTATTTGACACAATTCGAAATTATTACGTGACGTCCAGTCGAACTAAATTCGATTTATGACATGAACTATTAGACATTCGGATAGTCTACGTTCATTCCGGATCAGAACACTTAAACACTTTTCGTTATGGAAATTTACAAGGATCAGGACTACGGATGGATCGTCATATCCACTGTCAATTAATTTTTAACTTAGCATTTGAATTAATGGAAAATAAAACGAAAAGAGGAGAAGAAAAAAAAAAGAAAATGAAATTATAGATGAAAAAAAATGAATGAATAAAAGAAAAGAATCTCACACAATTTTAATTAATATTCTTAGATTTAATTATGAATTGTATAAATATCTTTATATTTGATAAGTATGTCGGCATATAACATCTTAATTTTACTGATTAGTTAGTTAATTTAGTTAATTAATTTATAACTACTTAACACATATAATTAATGTTACACACATCAGTTACTTAAGTTCTACTTTAATTTTCTTTTCTTTACTTTACTTGTTTTTTTTTATTATCTCTCATTGTTTCTTTCCCTCATAACATCTTGTGTTATTTTCGTTAATTAGATTCTCAATCACTTAATTCTTAATACACACTAACTATAATTAATTAGTTTAATCTTAATTAGTTAAATTAATTTAGACATGACACTTCATTACTTACTCAAGACAGACTTTAAGTTCATTAAGTAATTATGTATTGACATCTTCGTTTAGTTAAGATTACACATATGTATAACATATTTATTACATTACATGAATATTAGGTAGTTGACATGACCGCAACACTGTTCTACTCAGAACATCGTTGGCCATATGTCGGGTTTTTGTTAAATTTTTCTTGTTGAGCTGCGTAATTGATATAATTTCTGTTAAAAAAATCTATCTAATAGATTTTTTTTCCCCGGTGGACAGGAAACTGTTACGGGAGTAATATTACCGTTGTCTGCTAGGATTGGCAGTATGCTACGTTTAGGGTCATAGCATTTAATATAAATTACTGTTAATAAGTTAGGGACTATTGAACGCGAAGTTCACGCTCTAATTATGACGCGTGAGCGTTGTTAGGTCGCAGACCGTGACCTAGCGACGGGACCTTTTTTACATTGACCGTCGAGCTGTAAAGACGCGTCTGACTTTCCTTCCAATGTTGGGCATGGTATTGCCATACAGATATGTTTTATGCAAGTACGGACATGGGTCAGTCTATTGTTATTACGAAGATTTGAAATGATTAAATGTCAGTACGTAAGTGAAAATTAAGGAAGGATGAATTACAGTCCATAGTATTTGATTTTGCCAGACTCATAGACTCACTGTCGGCCGTTGGAAATCCCAACTGCGCGTGCATACAGCTATGACAATCTGCGTACAGTAATTCGATTTTTATTGGACAAGGACTGATAGGATATCTACATACATATGCAATATATGTTCAAGTTATAATATGTACTTTTTGTGATCAACATGCATGAATCGTCTTGACGTGTAAACTGTATTAAATATTTGTGGACTCAATGAACCGACTTATCAAGTCAATGAAATTACAAGTTCAATATGATTCGACAATTCTTTTAACATCAACATTCGCGTAATTAACATTGAAGGCACGATGCAAGGAACTGAAATGAAAAGACTAACATATCAAAAGTAATAGAGCAAAACCACGCCTTTAACAGTTAGTTAAAATATTCTCTGACTGGTTACTAGCAAATTCAATTTAATTTATTTATAGCTGTATGAGTTTTAGCTAGAATGTTTAATTTATTTTGCTATCCACTGTAACACGGTAAACTTAAAGAATATAACTGACTTATCATTTAATCACTGCACATAAATTTACTAGTAAAAATAAAATAGGCGATCTACCACTTAAATCACTCAACACTACTATGTATATATATATATATATATATATATATATATATATATATATATATATATATATATATATATATATATAGACATATATATATATATATATATACCATTAGCGCAGAAGTAAAACTATCTCCAATCGACCAACTAAATGATGCTTCTATTAACATAGATCTTAGGAATCGAAAGCTAGATGGTTCTAGTCTTTCTGGCTGTACTGGATGAATTAAGTTAGAATTCTGTAGTATATATCTCTCCTAAATAAAAGGAATGTTACGTCTATAGCTCGACCCGACTGATTTGCCAGGTGTAGCACCTACGTCCAGATTTACATATTTCCTTGCTCATTCTACGAATGAAACGAATTTTACACACCCTTACCGAAACCAGACAACACCTACAGTACATTCTCTCGATCTCATCAGACATCGGCAATAAAACTCACAGTCTGCGTTTTACACGTTCTGCTTCATATGGCCGTTCCCAGCGATCAATGTCTTTCATCTCAAATCTTTCACCGAGAATAATTAACTATAGGCGGACGAAACAGAGAAAAATAATAGACGATAGTCTTACTTCTTATCCCTGTCGAGAACGAATTAACACGATTCGGTCTCATCAAAGAATCTTAGCTAACAGCCATAAAATGCGTTGCTAAATTAGAAAAGAAAGACAGAGGTTTTAAATATGGGAGGAAAAAGTACCAATCAAACGTATGCGAAAGAAAGGTAATACCAATCGAGCGTATGCAAACAAAAAGGTAAAAGAGCGAAAGAAAGGTAAAAGAGCGGAAGAAAAGTAAAAGACACGTGTAGAATAAAGAATAGATATCTGAAATATATTAATCATAATTTCTCTGCCACAGACGTCCCCCCTTTAAGATATGGAACCATTCCATGTCTACTTTATGGAAATAAATTTCCGATATCAGTAGCTTATGGGTGCCTGTTATCTACACTATCGTCTCCCCCCTCCGTCTCTGTCCAATTCCTACTCATGAAGTCTGCTCCCAAAGTTTTCTTTCTCTGGAATGTCTTCCTTGTGCGCTTGAAAGAGTGTCGCGGCTTTTGACATCGTTGAAAGATTTCGTGTGTGTGCAGTGCAAATTCCCTGCCACTATCGTCATCTTCGTCAATGTTGGCGATCGCCAGGAGATGTTCGGAGGTTGGCACTGGTCTTTCCAAGTATTTCTTTAACAGATTTACAAGGAAGACCTTCTCCTTTCCTTTAATAGAGATCTGGTAGTTAGCCTTTGAGATCTTTTTCAGGACGGTAAATGGCCCTTGCCATCCGATACGTAGTTTGTTGTTTCCGGTTGACAGTAACACCAAAAATTTCTCCCCTGCTTGTAGTTCTCTCTCTTTCGCGGCTTTCCTGTATCGGTTTGCGTGCTTTGCGCGTGCTCGCTTAAAGTTGGTCGTTGCTAAGTCCCATCCTAGTTTTAACCTTTCCTTTAAATCCGACACATATTTACTGGCTGAGACAACTGTCTCATCAGCCTTCTGGTCTGTCAGCGGCTGAAGTAAGGCTTCAAGCGGCCCCTTAATAGGTCTGCCGAATAAAAGAGTCGCTGGTTTTCGTTGACACGTTCTACTAACCCACTTCCGGCCGGATTATAAGGCTTTATGTAGATGTGCTGGTTCCTCAAGATCTTAACGATCTCATCCATTAACAGGTTTCGGTATGGAGATCCGTTATCCGTCAACACTTGTTGCGGGAATCCCAACCGAGTAAAAATATGCACGAGGGCTTCTGCGACATGCTTGGCATCCGCGCATGTAAGCAGTATAGCTTCAGCCCATAAAGTGCATGTGTCGACTAAGGTCAGGACAAACCTGTTCCTTCTTTTAGTCCTTTCAAAGTATACTAAAATGTCGATCACTATCCGTTCAAATGGTGTTCCCATTATTGGCGTTTCACCCAGGGCAACTGGGGGTGTCCGTTGCTTGGGTGGCACACGTTGGCACTGGGCACAGGATTTCACGTATCTGATGATATCAGAGTTCATTCCTGGCCACCAATAATGAGTAGTTATCCGTTGGTTTGTGGCGTTCTGTCTCATATGTCCGCTGAAGGGAAGAGAGTGCACCATTTCTAGGATTTGGCTTCAGTACTGTTTCGGTACTAGGAGCTGGTTGTAACCTTGGTCAGGCTTGCCCGTTCTGCGATAAAGTACGCCATCTTTAGAAACAATGTCCCCGTGGTGTCTGGGGTCCTTAGCAATGGGCAGTTTCTTAAATCAGGCTGCCTAGGTAGGGTTCATTTGTTGCGCCTCTTTAAGTTCCTGATAAGAATCTTTTTTCTTATTAATGATGTCCACCAAATGATAAATATAAGTGGATGGAAGCAGACATCATCATCATCAGTTGATAAACTCTTAATACAAGACTCTTGCCCTGAGCAAGAGACATGCTGAGAAATCTGAAGCTCGCTCGAACATCACCAGAGTTAAATACTGTGTTGTTGTGTTGCTCGTGGTTCGAGTATGGAATGTCAACTTGACCTACGCAGTGGTGTGTAGACATAGATGGAGTGTATAATGTGCGAATGATAGGAAGAGTTCGTGGTGTTGACAAATGTTCTTTTCTCACACTCATGTATGGCTGGAAGTCATCGACACCAACGACTGTGTACCTTTACTAAAGTTTAATTGGACGTACACACTCGACAGCACAGATAGTTACAAATCACAGGTTGGCATAATACATCATGGTACAGTGGATAAATGGTCTTGCAATGTTATGTTACATGGGCACTCATGTAGAATAATAGTATAATGGACTGTCAGTAGCCAAGCACTCAGTATTGCCCATATATATATATATATATATTGTAGCGGGAGGTTATTTAAAAGTATATATTATGTAAGAGTATGCCAGTAAAGAGTTCTGACCTTACAAGTAATACCCCAGTCTTAGAAATAAGCACTGGTGTATTGTTATCATAAAAATAGTCAGACTGTAAAAACCCTGGCCCAGTTGGTAAGAAGTAGTACCAGGATTTAAGGTGTCTCCTCCCTATGACTATCTTATGATTACTTATATTCTAGGGGATAATAAAATGAACATTCACTGAAACCACAAATGGAAAAAGTGAATAAATCCTCAGGTACAGTTAAAATAGTTTAATAATTACACTAATATTCTATTTCTACTAGTTGGAAAAGAGTATACACATATATATAAAAATATTCACACAATTACTATTATTGTCTGTTTAGACTTCAAGATCTTAAATAAGAAAGTTACTGAAATCACTGTTATTAGTCCTTTGAATTTAAGGATAACTGTCATCAGTTGACTGAGTTTATGTATGGTTACTTATTGTTTTCAACTATTGGCTGTTTCACATGTATAGGTGGTCAGTGTCAAACAGGACACTTATCTTTCCAACTTGATACTGCTGAAACTGTCCTTTGCTGGTATCAGACTTGGTAGGCCCAACAGTAGGGATGCCAATGACCAGTTGAAGTTCACTCTTTGGGGTCCTGCACTTTTGTGGGATTGCCTCGGGTAAACTGCACCGGCTTCTGATACTGGACAGTCTGGTTTGAGTTATTTCATGGAACCTGTAACATATCAGCCTTGGCTAGTATCTGGCTAGACTTGTAGCTGACTAGCACAGATGTCAGACCAGTCAGTCATCAGATGTCACCGTTATACAATCATAGTAAGTAAGGACATCATTTCAGTGATATAGCATTAATATTAACATTTCAATTAAGTATAACTGACTAGCACATAAGTCAGACAAGTCAGTCATCAGGTGTCAAAGTTATACAGTCATAGCAAGTAACATCAGTTCAATGATATAGAATTAATATTAACATATCAGTAATAAACATCATCTGGTTTAATCCGCTCCTATACATCCCTTCATATTCTATAACTTGATCCTTCCAAATCATATCAAGTACAAATTCAAATCTGATGCTATCTTAGCAACTACCCAAAATTAATACATAAAATAAATAAAGTGAGTGACCACGTGATCAGGTTGCTTTCTACTGAAACTGGCTGTAGAACACTCCAGTTTACCAGCTGTAAATGGGTACAAAGTTGTGCGCTCGAACTAGGGAAGGCAAAGGCAGCGAGGAAGGGGACTAGTCACCTAACCTCGTAAAAGCGGTATCTTCCATGCTGAAGCTTCTAACAATTTATTTCCCTAAGACAATCTCTGGTCATGGGACTGCCTTTATCTTCGTAAGCGATAATGCATTTAATATCGACGAGATACAGCATTAAATATAATAAATATTTTCTATTTGGCTGTGGGGCTAGTTTTGATACGTTTTTGTACAAGCAACCATCTTCCACTAAGCACATGAATAAATCATATTAAAATAATAATACGTTATATCAATGAATATTATACAGGCATATTTTGTGAATTCTAAATGAACCTGTAATACAAAATAAAAGAAATTATTATACAGGATAGCTATCGTAAATTCGCTTACCCTCAGACTCCAGACACTTAGACTGAAATTTTCTGGCGATCCGCTCACACTTCAGATGGATTTAGAGTCGTGGCGTTATCTGCCCTCAGTCTTGTCTCAACCTCTTGCGTTGTGTATCTCTCTCAGTTTTACCGAACTGCTTTATATACGACAGCGCGAACGTATCGGAGAGCAGATACGTCACAGCCTAAGACTAGACCTGGAAAAATCCTTCCCGAACCGTGATTTCAGCCGATCTGTGCGTCGACTGAAATTTTGCCTTTCTCATTCTCAGCATATATAATATCCATATTGTTCCATCTTATCTAGTTTTATACAGCTGATAAAACTCTATCTTCCTATCCATGTAAATTCCCAAACTGTTATTTGTTGATTTTAATATTTCGAACAGAAGTGGGTTTACCAGCTGTTAGCGTAACTGTGGGCAGCCGAAATACGCATATATCTCCGTAAATGAGAACTTCCTACCGTTCCATCTTATATGCAGTTATACACCATCCTTCCCTGTACTGAAATGTAAAATCCTTTTCATACGGATTCCCTTCTGTTTTTATTTATTGTTGGCGATTCCCTCTGTCCGATACACGTTTCGCTTATACGCCGCCATTTTGAAAGCGGTCGTTCGATCGTAGACGGGTTATAAATCTAACTGATCCCGTTTGCAATGACTTGAAACCAATTTTGCGACATAGCTCCCCCATATTTTAAGCTGGATGATATCTAGCTTAACTATTGGGTACAAGACAATTGCAAATCGACCATTCCGAGGTTAGTTTTCCTTCCTTCTATCCTCCTCAAGCTCTGTGGGATGACGACTAAGAAAATCTGCGCCCACATTCTGTTTTCCAATAATATATTCATCCTTTACTATCTCTCTCCTTCCGGTTCGGCTTTTCATCCAGGCTCTTACTGCTGGTGAAACGGGGTCGGTAGGTTTCCCATGAAGTTTACCGCCCTCTTTTCGTTGATAGTTGGATGTGGTTTTCCCTCGCAAATCCGTAGGTGTTTGATTTTCGCTACGTGATTTGTTCCTTTTTTCCAGCGCATGGGGTTCAGACTGCCATTGAACCTGTGTGGGATGTTTCCTTTCCCCTCCCGTGCAAATCTCGGGAGTACCCCTGATTGCTGGTTTGCTTGTAGATTTTTGATGAAGACTCTTCCGTCGACTTTCTGAATCTACATAGGTGCACTCTGGACAGGAATTTACATACTGATTTATGTCTTCCGTAATACCTGGCCAGTAGAACTGGGTGGCTATTCTTTGTTTTGTGGCACCATTACCCAGGTGTTCACTCAAAGTTGATATGTGTCCCCAGCCTATAACCTTATTCCTATAGGTGGATGGTACAACGATTTGACCATGACTTTTCGTCCCTCTTCCAGCTTTCCTGTACAAGAGTCCATGTTCCCTATAGAAGTGTCCTTTCCTTGGTGTGTTATGTGTCTTTGACAATTTGCCAAAACAAGGCTTCAATGTGCTGTCTGCTTCTTGAGCCCGTTTCATTTCAGTCGAATGAAATTTTAAGTTGGTGTCCCTCTCTATGTTCCTGGAGTCAGACCTGGTCTGGGTTTCTGCCATAACCATAGGTTTTACAGGGTCTCCTAAGAAAACATATTTACGCCCCAACATTAGGGGGTAAAAGGGATCATCTATCACTGCTGCATTTATCTCCCCTTCCACATAGCGACAACTGACATGAATCTTTGCTATGGGTAAAGTAAGGGGTGATGTTCCTTTTAGTGGCCCTTGAATGTCTACTGTTTCTGTGGTGATTTGTTCAAGGCTCACCAGAGATGCACACACGACTGCGTCATAGGACAAACCTGTGTCATACATTCCTGTGACTTGTTTGCCATTCACAGTCACTATCTCCTGGGTAGGTGGGTGATGGAGGCTATTCTGACTCACAGTCAGTTCCTTCCTAACAGAAGTCCTCACCTGTAGACATGCAGCATGATGAAGGGGTTTTTTCCTCCCACATTCATCAGTGTTGTGGTTGCTCATCTTACAAAATTTGCACCACTTATCTCCCTGTTTATAGGGTTTATTTTCCTGAGTCTGAGGGTTCTTGTCCTTATTATCAAATCTTTGCTTGTATCTGTGTGGTTGATCCATCTGGTCAAAATCGGTATTCTGTGGTGGTGGCTTATATCCTTCTACCTGCTTCCTTTTTGTTCCTACCAATTCAGCTTGAGCTGCTTGGTATCTCTCTGCACATTTCAAAATGTCTTCCAGCCTCTCTGCTCCTTGTTCCATAAGGAATTTCCTCATTTCTTGAGACATGGAATCTTTCACTTGCTCTAACATAACCATTTCTTTCAGATCCTCGTAGGTTTTCTGATACTTACCTAAACTACTCCATTTCAACAAATACGTTTCTAGCCTAGCTGAGAACTGGTTATATGTTTCTCCAGGTAGAGGTTTAGAAGTTCTAAATTTCTTCCTATATGCCTCAGAGTTCTTTTCATACCGGATCAGTAAGGCTTGCTTTAGTATCTCATAATTTTCCTGATCTTCTTTGGGGAGTTTCAGAAACACATCATATGCAATACCTCTCAATCCCTGGGATAACTTTAGACTCCATTTTTCCTTTTCCAGTCCATATGTAGAGGCTAGCCTTTCATACCTATCCAGGTACGACTCAATTGCGTCCTCCTTTTCAACAAATGGATCTAGGTGGAAGTTCATGGCCCCATTTGCTGTGTTCTGAAAAGAGCTATTCGCAGAATGAGGTGAGCTATTACCATGGGTGATAGTCCCAGCCTGAAGTTCAAGATCAAGCTGTCTCATTTTCAGCTCATGGTCTCTCTCTGCTTGTAACCTCCTTTCTTCTCTCTCAGCTTCTAATTTCTTGGCTTCTCTTTCTGCTTCCAATTTCTTGGCTTCTCTTTCTGCTTCCAATTTCTTGGCTTCTCTTTCTGCTTCCAATTTCTTGGCTTCTCTTTCTGCTTCCAATTGCTTTGCTTCTCTCTCGGTGTACTTTTCACATTCCGTCGTGACATACCGGATCAGAACGTCACCATCCATGCCAAGCTCTTTTCCCACCTGCAGTGTAGCAGACCTAAATTTGACCAAGTCAGCCATGATGTATCTGTAGTCTAGTAGGGCAAGTGATCTTACTCAAACTAATTTACTACAATATAATTA
Organism: Oreohelix idahoensis; assembly: GCA_024509875.1. Classification (NCBI taxonomy): domain Eukaryota; kingdom Metazoa; phylum Mollusca; class Gastropoda; order Stylommatophora; family Oreohelicidae; genus Oreohelix; species Oreohelix idahoensis. The sequence goes on from JAMPIV010014909.1 coordinate 371,647, forward strand.
ACTTATTTAAAATTAAAGTTAATTAAACTGACTTCACCATATATGAAACAGCTTTCTTTATCTGTACTCAATGGTACTCCTAAAAAAAATTTTTTATATATTCTTCCTACTATGTTTACTCTTTCCAAAAAATTTTTACAAAAAAGCAAATTTTCTACACAGCAGAAATAGAAAGATGGCTCAGGAATATCAAAGATATATCCCGCAGACGAGCCCCCACTGTAGCGGGAGGTTATTTAAAAGTATATATTATGTAAGAGTATGCCAGTAAAGAGTTCTGACCTTACAAGTAATACCCCAGTCTTAGAAATAAGCACTGGTGTATTGTTATCATAAAAATAGTCAGACTGTAAAAACCCTGGCCCAGTTGGTAAGAAGTAGTACCAGGATTTAAGGTGTCTCCTCCCTGTGACTATCTTATGATTACTTATATTCTAGGGGATAAGTAAAATGAACATTCACTGAAACCACAAATGGAAAAAGTGAATAAATCCTCAGGTACAGTTAAAATAGTTTAATAATTACACTAATATTCTATTTCTACTAGTTGGAAAAGAGTATACACATATATATAAAAATATTCACACAATTACTATTATTGTCTGTTTAGACTTCAAGATCTTAAATAATAAAGTTACTGAAATCACTGTTATTAGTCCTTTGAATTTAAGGATAACTGTCATCAGTTGACTGAGTTTATGTATGGTTACTTATTGTTTTCAACTATTGGCTGTTTCACATGTATAGGTGGTCAGTGTCAAACAGGACACTTATCTTTCCAACTTGATACTGCTGAAACTGTCCTTTGCTGATATCAGACTTGGTAGGCCCAACAGTAGGGATGCCAATGACCAGTTGAAGTTCACTCTTTGGGGTCCTGCACTTTTGTGGGATTGCCTCGGGTAAACTGCACCGGCTTCTGATACTGGACAGTCTGGTTTGAGTTATTTCATGGAACCTGCAACATATCAGCCTTGGCTAGTATCTGGCTAGACTTGTAGCTGACTAGCACAGATGTCAGACCAGTCAGTCATCAGATGTCACCGTTATACAATCATAGTAAGTAAGGACATCATTTCAGTGATATAGCATTAATATTAACATTTCAATTAAGTATAACTGACTAGCACATAAGTCAGACAAGTCAGTCATCAGGTGTCAAAGTTATACAGTCATAGCAAGTAACATCAGTTCAATGATATAGAATTAATATTAACATATCAGTAATAAACATCATCTGGTTTAATCCGCTCCTATACATCCCTTCATATTCTATAACTTGATCCTTCCAAATCATATCAAGTACAAATTCAAATCTGATGCTATCTTAGCAACTACCCAAAATTAATACATAAAATAAATAAAGTGAGTGACCACGTGATCAGGTTGCTTTCTACTGAAACTGGCTGTAGAACACTCCAGTTTACCAGCTGTAAATGGGTACAAAGTTGTGCGCTCGAACTAGGGAAGGCAAAGGCAGCGAGGAAGGGGACTAGTCACCTAACCTCGTAAAAGCGGTATCTTCCATGCTGAAGCTTCTAACAATTTATTTCCCTAAGACAATCTCTGGTCATGGGACTGCCTTTATCTTCGTAAGCGATAATGCATTTAATATCGACGAGATACAGCATTAAATATAATAAATATTTTCTATTTGGCTGTGGGGCTAGTTTTGATACGTTTTTGTACAAGCAACCATCTTCCACTAAGCACATGAATAAATCATATTAAAATAATAATACGTTATATCAATGAATATTATACAGGCATATTTTGTGAATTCTAAATGAACCTGTAATACAAAATAAAAGAAATTATTATACAGGATAGCTATCGTAAATTCGCTTACCCTCAGACTCCAGACACTTAGACTGAAATTTTCTGGCGATCCGCTCACACTTCAGATGGATTTAGAGTCGTGGCGTTATCTGCCCTCAGTCTTGTCTCAACCTCTTGCGTTGTGTATCTCTCTCAGTTTTACCGAACTGCTTTATATACGATAGCGCGAACGTATCGGAGAGCAGATACGTCACAGCCTAAGACTAGACCTGGAAAAATCCTTCCCGAACCGTGATTTCAGCCGATCTGTGCGTCGACTGAAATTTTGCCTTTCTCATACTCAGCATATATAATATCCATATTGTTCCATCTTATCTAGTTTTATACAGCTGATAAAACTCTATCTTCCTATCCATGTAAATTCCCAAACTGTTATTTGTTGATTTTAATATTTCGAACAGAAGTGGGTTTACCAGCTGTTAGCGTAACTGTGGGCAGCCGAAATACGCATATATCTCCGTAAATGAGAACTTCCTACCGTTCCATCTTATATGCAGTTATACACCATCCTTCCCTGTACTGAAATGTAAAATCCTTTTCCTACGGATTCCCTTCTGTTTTTATTTATTGTTGGCGATTCCCTCTGTCCGATACACGTTTCGCTTATACGCCGCCATTTTGAAAGCGGTCGTTCGATCGTAGACGGGTTATAAATCTAACTGATCCCGTTTGCAATGACTTGAAACCAATTTTGCGACATATATATATATATATATATATATATATATATATATATATATATATATATATATATATCAACTGAGTTTACTGACAAAGCACGTCAGATTATAAACAATATCCAAGATGGCTTCTAGACCTAATCTCGTCTAGCGAAGATTCCTTAACATAATGTCCAGCACAGATTTTTCCATATAATTATATTGAACCGCTAGCAATGGGTTCTCATGTGTAGCAGTGATCTCTGGACTAATCAAGCGATAATACGGGCATCCCTTTTCTCTTCTTGAAAGTCACTACATGTTTGGTTCCAAGATGGCTTCACTCATGAGCTGTCACTCACGTTTGGATACAGATAATGAATCTGTCCTAAAGTTAGTCATTCATTAAACATTTCATTGCTCTGTAGATTTGATCATGAACAATTGACTGCATTCTACAGGATATAGTGCTGCTAGGAATCAGAATCGTTTTTTTCATCTAGTTAGATGTATCCTCTCAGACGTACAAATCATCCCTATCGAAAAACCGTGGCTTCGTACGAGTTCAAAAGAGTATCTTTATTACCTTGGTTTTCAGAAATATGATTTTGCCATTCCTTGGCAATAAGAATGAACACTGGGGTAAAGCATACACGATAGGTCTAGACGACTATCACTTTCCCCAAAAACCACTGAGATCACTTTTTCCCCGGCGTCAAGCCGACATAGAAAAACACAGCCCATCATCAGGGCGAAGCCAAAACACACCTCTCTCGCGACACATCCGCCGAACAGCCTTTGACCTCTCTAGAGACAACAGAACATATAGTTCGACTTAGATATGTAAAGATATACAGATATAAGACAGATTCGTCCTACACAGACAAACAATACACATAAATTCAGGCCATAGATATTCTGAAGCAAGAACAATCTATTACTACCCAAACAAAGAATAAATCGCAGTAAAACTGGATTCATCCGCGGAGTTCGATCGAAAGAGACGGCACAACTTTCAAGGGAAGTAACTCAATAATGACTTTCCCTTAAGCACTAAAAAATATCTATTTTGTTTACAAAATATTTGCGAACATAACAAGTATACCAATGTATAATATTGTAAGATATCAAAGACTGCACGTAACAGTCTTACCACACCTCCCGGGAAAAAAATGGAACATTTTTTTTTATTTTTGAAATACATCTAGGAGCAACGTACAATAGGCTCACAACGCATGAATAATGCGCAGATGAAAATATCAGGAATACATATAACGCCTAATATGAGGCTAAGTCGACTTATGGAGCGACTGGTGAGAATGTGTCTCATAAACTGAGAGAAATTATTTCTCTACAAGTAAATTTTTCCAGGAAGGTGTCATCAAAGTATAATACAATTCTGGCAATTACACGATGCCTAAAAAATTCATACCATCATTTCGTATTAGATATCTTAAATTTATGATTTATGAAGAAAAAATCATCAAAGCACAGCGGTGAATAAACATCAATGAACCGCTATGTAGTGATACAATCATTATATTATTAAATTACAAATGTGTATCTATCATGATATAGAAAAGGAACTACTATAGAACTAGACATATCAAGAAGTCTAAGCCCTAATAGTTATGTGGAATCATGTGGGCATCTTGACAGAATGTCTGCCATCACATTATCTGATCCACGAATAGCTCGCACAGAGAAATGAAAAGGTTGAAGAGCAATTGCATATCGAGTAGACCTCGAGCTCTTCAAATTCTTACTCTGTATAGCAGTAAGAGCTTTTTGGTCGGTTTCTACTATGAAATGTGCGCCTAGAAGGAATCTCTGTAGTTTGAGGATCGACCAAACCATAGCTAATAGCTCACGGTCTAAAACCGAATAATTCCTTTCTGCCGCATTAAGTTTTCTGGAAATATACATTACAGGATGCAGAGTTCCAGAGTACTCTTGCATTAGTGCCGCTCCAATCCCAGTGGATGAAGCGTCACTACGAAGAACGAATGTCTTATCTTTAGTGGGTAGCACTAAAATAGGTGGTGTTGAAAACAATGTTTTAATCTTATCCAGAGAGCATTGGCATTCCTGAGACCAGTGGACCACATTAGGCGAACCTTTCTTTAGAAGTGTTGAAAGAGGTGCCATGATAGAGGATAGATTCTGAATGAATCTGCCATAAAATTGAATAAGACCTAACAGACTTCTCACCTGTTTTTTAGTCTTAGGGATTGAGATGTTAAGTATCTTACTAGTATTATGGTCCTCTGTCTTTAGGAAACCATGACCAACTCGGTGGCCTAGGAAAGAAATTTCGCTAAAACCAATATAGGCTTTAGAGGGTTTCGCTGTCAGGTTGTGCTCACGCAAAGTAGACAGCAATTCATCTAACCCTGAATAGTGATCTTCCCAAGTATCGCTGAAAAGACAGATGTCGTCTAGATATGCAATGACATCTGACCGATAAGATAGGATTCGGCGCATCATGCGTACGAATGTAGCTGGTGCGTTCATAAGACCGAAAGGCATAAAATTCCATTGGAACAAACCTCTAGGTGTTGAAAAAGCCGTGAGAGGTTTGGCGCGTTCAGATAAAGGAACTTGCCAATATCCTTTAGACAAATCAAGTTTAGTGAAAAAATGAGATTTGGAGAGTCGAGTAAGTAGCTCTTCCAGTAAAGGCATAGGTTCGGCATCGAACTTCGTTACTTGATTCAATTTTCGATAGTCAACGCAAAGACGTATGTTATTGTCTTTTTTACGCACAATAACCATCGGCGAAGAATATGCAGAGGTGGATGGTTCGATTATTTTCAAATCTATCATCTCATCCAACTCTTTCTCGACCTGTGCTTGAAAATGTATAGGTATAGGATAAGGTCTAACCCTAATAGGAGTATGGTCAGTTAGAACAATGTCATGTTCAATGACATTCGTTTGTCCAGGGATGTCAGTGAGTACATCCTGAAATGTTTGCAACATAGTTGAAACTTGTCGCTGTTCTCCTAGAGACAAATCAGGAGAGACAGTAACGTTCTTCCATGATTCACTAGAATGAAGTGGGATCATTGGAAGAGGAAGATTTACATCTGAAAAACTTGTTTCCTCATCCTGTATCACGGACAGTGATGAGTAATGACCATGTTGTACTGGAGAATTGTCCGTTGCTTGGAAAATGGGTTGCAAATAATCCGGACGTTCATGGAATTCAGTAAGCATATTGATGTGGAAGGTTTTATGCTTCCCATCAATATCGACAATATAGTCGACATCGGAAATTTTCGATATTATATCGTACGGACCTTTCCAAGAAATAAGTAATCTGTTTTCCCTACAAGGTAGTAATACAAATGCTTTGTCACCAGGACAAAGTTGTCGTAAGCATCTCTTCTTATTGGCAAATTGCCTTGCCTTCTGTTTCGCAAATTCAGAAGAAGAAGTTGCTAATTTGCATGCTTCGATAATCTTTTGTCTCAACGCGATGACATATTCGTAGGATGACTTTGTGTCATCGTCAATATTGTCAGATGTTATGAGATCGTGAAGCAACGACATAGGGCCACGCGGACGCGCGCCAAAGACGAGTTCAAAGGGAGAAAATCCTGTATGTTCATTGGGTACCTCTCTGTAAGCGAAGAGGGCCGCAGGTAAAACTCTGTCCCAGTCTTGAGGATGATCCTCAGTTATCTTCCCTAGTAAGTTTTTAAGTGTTCTATTAAGGCGTTCGACCATACCATTAGACATTGGATGGTAGATACTACTTAAAGATCTATCTATCTGCAGAGTAGACATTACTTGAGACATGGTATCTGATATTAGTTGGGTGCCATGGTCTGACAATATCTCTCCGGGGAAACCCAGACGAGAAAATATAAGCCAAAGAGCATCTGCAATATCAGCAGTAGTAATGCTCTTCAGAGGAATAGCCTCTGGCCAACGTGTGCACATATCAACACACGTCAAGATAAACTGATGTCCTCTGGCAGACTTGATCTTAAATGGACCAATAATGTCTATGGCCATTTTTTGAAACGGCCGAATAGGAATGTCCGCCGCCTGAATGGGTGCAGCATGCCGTGGACCTTTGGATTTAACTTCCTGACATACTTTACAAGATCGACAATAAATCCGTATGTCCTTGTTTACCAATGGCCAAAAGAAAGCCGCAAGGACTCTTGACTTAGTACGGGAAAAACCCATGTGTCCAGCACACTGAGAGTCGTGAGCGTGCTGCAAAATTTTAACTCTCAAATTCTTGGGAACCAGGATTTGAGAATGACTTGACGTAATGGAGTCTTGAACCATACGTACAAGTACGCCATTCTTCTTTGTAATCCACGATTTACGACTTGTGTCTTTATTCGGATCACCTTTAGTTGCAAGAATGAAGAATTTCTTCAGAGTGGGATCATCTTCTTGCTGTTTTATAAACGAGTCACGAGAAATTACCAAGGGATCATCTTGGTTATGCACTTCATTATCTTCAGTAGATGAAGTTTGAGGCATATTAAGAGCCTGAGCTCTAGTGACTACAGCGTTAGCAATCTGCATGTTTTGCCTTTCCCACGCGGAAATTTGTTGCGGAGTGCATTCTTTGACTCCATGAATGCGACCGATGATGAGGTCAGCGATCGGATTCGGGAGAAGACATGCGTGTACATCTCCTGTAAAGAAAGGAGTAGCAATCCTAATGATAGCAGTAGAGTATTTCTCTAATGTGCCGCCAAATGTTACACATTTGACTACTTGACCAGTGGCACGGGAAGGATCTACGAGTGACTCATCATCATCATCATCAGTTGCCATCTCCACAACGAAGGTTGGCTGTAATGGATCTCCAACGTCTACTGTCTCTTGTCTTGATGGTGCACTCTGACAGACTCTTTACTGTCCATCTCTTGATGTTGTCTTCCCACTTATAGCGCTGTCTTCCCCTTGCACGTTTGCCTTCAACTCTCCCTTCTGTTATGGTCTTCTGCAAGGTGTTATGCCTTTTTATGTGGCCAAAGTATTTTAGCTGTCGAACTTTGACCTCCCTCATTAGTTCTCTTTTCATACCTAGATTTTCTAGGACCTGCTTATTTGTTTTCATCTCTTTCCATGAGATACGCCCCATTCTTCTATATATCCACATTTCAAGAGCCTCAATTCTTTCTTCCAAATGCTTATTCATCGTCCATGTTTCTGCACCATACAGAAATGCAGAATATATATAACACTTTATGATTCTCAGTTTTAATTTGTGAGATAACTGTTTGGATGTCAGTATATGTTTCATGTTGTTGAATGTAGCTTTGGCCATTCCTATTCTCTTCTTGATTTCTGTTTCACATCTGCCATCTTCTGTTATTATATGACCGAGATATACGTAGCTCTTGACTTGTTCCAGGATTTCCCCATTTACGCTTATCTTTAATGTGGGTTTATCGTCTGTTTTGCTAATTATCATAGTTTTTGTTTTCTTAATATTAATGTCGAGTCCATATTCATGACTTATACTGTTCACTTGCTTCACTAGTTCCTGTAACTCCTGTTCGCTTTCAGCTAACAACACGGTATCATCTGCATATCTAAGGTTGTTTATTGACCTTCCACTGATGTTCAGTCCTGGTATTTCCTGTATCTGTTTGAAAATTTTTTCAGTGTATAAATTAAATAGGCAGGGGGACAGCACACAACCTTGTCTGACACCTCTTTTTATGTCTATGTATGGTGAATAATTCCTTCCAGTTCTTACTGTGGCAGTTTGCTCCCAATAAAGGTTACTGAGTATTCTTATATCTTTTCCATCGATACCTATGTCTTCGAGGCATTCAATTATTTTCTCATGATGGACTCTGTCAAAAGCTTTCTTATAGTCAATGAAGCACATATACATACTTTTTTGGACCTCTGTATATTTTTCTGCTAATATTCTTAGGCAAAATATTGCCTCTCTTGTTCCACTGTTCCGTCTAAAACCAAACTGTTCTTCCTGGATTTCGCTGTCTACTTTACTTTTTATTCTTTCCTGTATGATTTTGAGCAGTATCTTAATTGCATGACTCATCAGGCTGATTGTTCTGAAGTCTGAACATTCTGTTGCATTTGGTTTTTTGGGCAATGTTATAAAAACTGATGTCTTCATGTCGTGTGGTATATATCCTGTATTGTATACATCGTTGCATATTTCTGTGATTGTATCTATACCAAAGCTCTCCAGAGCTTCTATCATTTCAATTTTTATGTTATCCATGCCTGCTGATTTTCCTTTTTGTATCATATGAATGGCATTCTCTACTTCTGATCTGAGAATGTTTGGGCCTTCATTAGAATCTGGTGATGGTTTTTTACCTCTGTTGTCCTCGAATAATTCTTTTACGTATTCTGCCCATCTGTTTGATATGTCTTTCTCATCAAGTAATATTACACCATTTTTGTTCTTGATACAGCTTCCTCCTTGTGCAAACCGTGACCGATTTGATAATTTCTTTATTTCTTCATGCATATCTCTTGTCCTGTGCTTTGCTTCCAAGTCTTCTATTTCCTTGCATTTTGTTTCTATCCACCGTTCTTTTGCTTCTCTACACATAGTACGTATGTCATTGTCTATTGTTTTATATTCTGGAGTTTTTTTGCTTTCTTTCTTTCGGTCATTTTATTCAAGATGTCATCTGTCATCCAAATTTGATTTTTCTTAGACTCCTTTTTAGGTAAATTTGCATTTGCTGATTGTATGCTTGTTTTTAAGCATTCCCATTTTGCGGTTGCTTTTTCTTCTGGGTTTTCTCTTCTATACTGCTCCATGCTTTCTGTCAATAACTGTTGATATTTATTTTTGACGTCGATTAAATATTTCTGTTTTATATCTGGTTGTTTCAGCGCTGATATTTCTATCTGGGGTTCCTCCTGTCTTCTGTTTCCTGCTCTTTTCAGCTTTATATTTACTTTGATGACGACTGGATTGTGATCTGAATTTATGTCGGCGCCAGGATATGTCTTTGCACTTGTGACACTGTTCTTAAATCTATGTTTTATCATGATATAGTCGATTTGATTTCGTGTTATATCTCCTGGGCTTTTCCATGTGTATAATTTCCTTGGGTGGTGTTCAAAAAAGGTGTTACATATGACCAGCTGGTTTTCTTCACAGAACTGGATAAGTCTGTCTCCTCTATCATTTCTTGTCCCTAATCCATACTGTCCCACTATTTTCTTGTATTTTCCTTTTCCTACTTTTGCATTCATATCACCCATTACTATCAACACATCTGTTGATTTGACTGGTTTAAGTGTGTGTTGTAGCTCTTCATAGTATTCTTTTATTTCTTCCTCGCTGTGATCTTTAGTTGGTGCATAAGTTTGTAAGATTGATATGTCGAATGGCTTTGCTCTCATTTTTAGTAACATCATTCTGTCATTGTGTGTCCAGTATCCACATACGTATTTTTCTAACTCCTTCTTTATCAACATTCCTACCCCTCTTTCATGTTTTTCTCCGCCTGAGTGTATAAGCGTGTACTGGTCTCTTTTTATGTAGCCTGTATCCAAAAGTCTTGCCTCTGCAACTCCCAGTATATCGAGTTTCATGTCTGTTGCTTCTAATATAAGATTGTCAAGCTTTCCTTCTCCGTTCAGAGTTCTAACATTCCAATTTCCTATTTTTAGACTTCTCCTACTAGTTTTTAGGTGGTCTTTCTCAGAATGCTCCCTTTCACGACTGACTGCCTAACACCAATTGTGGTGCATCCAGAATCAAATAGCACAGAGACTGGATTGTTATTCACTAAACCCTTATGTAAGACAAGAGAACCTCTTCCATCATGCGCGACTGATGCCGGAAGAGCAGGAAGAGGATGGCCACAGCTTAAAGTAGACACTGTAGTTGGCTCAAATAACGTTTTGCATTGGGGGCACTGAGATGCTCTCCCAAAATCAAAAGCGGCACATGCCATATTACTAGCATCATTATTATCTTTACTCTGTTTATAGGCTTCATGGGACTCTTGTTGTGCAGAGTTTGCCTGAAAATGTGGTTTATGTCTTTTGTTTTGAGATCTACCTCGGTTATTATCACCTCTGTAGTTATTGTTACCTCTATTGTAACCCCTATTTGGGTTTGAGTCATTGTTCCCTTGGTTACCATTATCATATTCATTATAATGAGTATCTCTGTAATTATGATCTTGTTGACTCCAAGACGGATAACCCTGATAGTTTCTATAATTACTTCCTCTACGGAAATTCCTATAATTATGACCACCCCTGTGTCGAGAGCTATCAGCTCGTCTCCAGTTCTTTGAAGAAGAACCCTGAAATGATTGGTTACCTTGGTTTTGATAACTATTATGGTTACCTTTTTTATCAAATCTGTTTTGAGGTCCCTGAAATCTGTGTGAATAATTGGGATTGTATGGTGTTGCTGAAGCAACTGGCATACCCTCCTTAATCTTAGTGTTGCCAAAAGTCACGTCGGGGTGTGCAGTGACATATTGGGAACAATATTCTTCCATTTCCTTTAGAGATTTGGGTTTACGCTCATGTATAAATTCCAGGAATGGTTTGTTAACACATGACATAATCTTATCTCTGAGCAACAAATCCATAAGTCCTTCATACGTTTTTTCTGTTTTGGAAAGCTCAATCCAACGATCAACTGTGAGACGTGCCTTTGCAGTGAATTCTGAGAATTCTACCCCTGTCTCAGGCACCATCGTCTTAAACAAAAGGCGATAGCCTTCCTCACTTAGCTGGTATTTTTTTATCAAAGCCGCCCTAATGACATCATAATTATCCTTATCTGCTTCTCCTACAAGGCATAATCTAGTCAAAGATTCACCTTTCAAGTTTTCTGCTAATTGATTAGCGTATTGTGATTTATCCACATTATGTGTACGACAAGAACGTTCAAATCTATCCAGCCAGAATGTAATATCGTCACTGGACTGATTGAACGGTGGAACCTTAACCTTGTAAGTAGAAGGTTTACCATTACCACTAGATGCCTGATTAACATTACTCATACTTGTCAATCTCAATTTCTCTAACTCAAATTCATGTTCTCTTATTGCTTTTTTTTCTTCAGCCTCTCTGTCTAATCTTTTTTGTTCAGCTTCCCTGTCTAATCTTTTTTGTTCAGCAGCAGCTTCTCTTTCTAATTTTTTTTGTTCAGCTTCACTGTCTAATCTTTTTTGTTCAGCAGCAGCTTCTCTTTCTAATTTCTTTTGTTCAGCTTCAAATCTCCTTTGCTCCACCTGCATCTGCAATTTCTTTTGTTCAGCAGCAGCCTCAGCTTCTCTTTCTAATCTTTTCTCTTCAGCCAGAGCTTTTCTCTCTTCTGCAGCTAATGCTTTGTCATATTGAGCAACTGCTCATTCTTCTAATTGTTGACCAGTCTTATCAAGGGCTTTCCCTTGTATAATGAAGTATTCTAATGTAGACATGGTGTCTAACAATAATACTAATCACCTGAAACAATAATAATACCACAAGTTCTTAATGACTTGATTAATCAGTATACTATCCCAATATCTGTGGGTCACAAGCCTTAATAAGGTCTTGTATAACAGTAATAATAATCAGGTACTGGTTTATACCATAATCCAAGTGCAGTGCACAGGCAATAGTGTCTTATGAAATATACCTATATAAAACATATGTCAACCAACAGAATACATAAAGTACAAATAGGACTGACAATACGAAAACGTTTGCAGAAATCAAAATAAATCAAATAGGGAAATCAATGAAAATAATCACTGAATCTGCAAAGAATAACAACACAAATGACGTCACAGTATATGAATATAAATTGTGAATAGAACTGAAAGATAGAAAAGGGTAGACCAACAAATTACAAACAATTCAAAACAAAACTAAAGAACAAAGAAATATTACAAAAATAACAATAATTACAGACTTCACAGCTAACACAAAAGCAACAGTTGTCGCAAGCAAATTTTCAATCAAGAAAATTGCACCTATAGAAAACGCCCACAACGGACCCTCTATGACGTGGGATATTCTGTTGTGAGGACGCCGCCCAACCTTAAACACAACCCGCTGACATATAAACTAACATACTATACAAACAAATAACATGTAACATATCATAAATACATATATCATGTGTGTAATGTGTTGCAAAATAGGCTCAGTTTTACAGTAATGGCAAAGTTATTCTTGTAAAATAAATAAACTGCCACTTTATTGAAATATATATTCTGGCCTTAAATATTAAAGTTCATATATAGAAAACAAGAAGATCCATCGATGAAAATAGGACTTCTTAGTTCAATAATACTGTCTTCCTGTTAACATTGACAAGAATTGATCCAACTGTTCTGTGAAACTCTGTAATGTCTAATGTAAAAATGTCAACAACGCTGACCTACATACTGCATTCACTTGACAGGTCACGTGACGAAGTGTTGACAAAGAGCAAACCAATACTGCAAGTGTGTCGTATCAGCCACAGGAAACGGTCTGGTATCGGTAATCTGTTGACTTCTGAACTTCTGCGAGGTCAAACCCAGAAAGCTGGTCCACCAGTTGATAAGAATCTTTTTTCTTATTAATGATGTCCACCAAATGATAAATATAAGTGGATGGAAGCAGACATCATCATCATCAGTTGATAAACTCTTAATACAAGACCCTTGCCCTGAGCAAGAGACATGCTGAGAAATCTGAAGCTCGCTCGAACATCACCAGAGTTAAATACTGTGTTGTTGTGTTGCTCGTGGTTCGAGTATGGAATGTCAACTTGACCTACGCAGTGGTGTGTAGACATAGATGGAGTGTATAATGTGCGAATGATAGGAAGAGTTCGTGGTGTTGACAAATGTTCTTTTCTCACACTCATGTATGGCTGGAAGTCATCGACACCAACGACTGTGTACCTTTACTAAAGTTTAATTGGACGTACACACTCGACAGCACAGATAGTGACAAATCACAGGTTGGCATAATACATCATGGTACAGTGGATAAATGGTCTTGCAATGTTATGTTACATGGGCACTCATGTAGAATAATAGTATAATGGACTGTCAGTAGCCAAGCACTCAGTATTGCCCATATATATATATATCAACTGAGTTTACTGACAAAGCACGTCAGATTATAAACAATATCCAAGATGGCTTCTAGACCTAATCTCGTCTAGCGAAGATTCCTTAACATAATGTCCAGCACAGATTTTTCCATATAATTATATTGAACCGCTAGCAATGGGTTCTCATGTGTAGCAGTGATCTCTGGACTAATCAAGCGATAATACGGGCATCCCTTTTCTCTTCTTGAAAGTCACTACATGTTTGGTTCCAAGATGGCTTCACTCGTGAGCTGTCACTCACGTTTGGATACAGATAATGAATCTGTCCTAAAGTTAGTCATTCATTAAACATTTCATTGCTCTGTAGATTTGATCATGAACAATTGACTGCATTCTACAGGATATAGTGCTGCTAGGAATCAGAATCGTTTTTTTCATCTAGTTAGATGTATCCTCTCAGACGTACAAATCATCCCTATCGAAAAACGGTGGCTTCGTACGAGAGTTCAAAAGAGTATCTTTATTACCTTGGTTTTCAGAAATATGATTTTGCCATTCCTTGGCAATAAGAATGAACACTGGGGTAAAGCATACACGATAGGTCTAGACGACTATCACTTTCCCCAAAAACCACTGAGATCACTTTTTCCCCGGCGTCAAGCCGACATAGAAAAACACAGCCCATCATCAGGGCGAAGCCAAAACACACCTCTCTCGCGACACATCCGCCGAACAGCCTTTGACCTCTCTAGAGACAACAGAACATATAGTTCGACTTAGATATGTAAAGATATACAGATATAAGACAGATTCGTCCTACACAGACAAACAATACACATAAATTCAGGCCATAGATATTCTGAAGCAAGAACAATCTATTACTACCCAAACAAAGAATAAATCGCAGTAAAACTGGATTCATCCGCGGAGTTCGATCGAAAGAGACGGCACAACTTTCAAGGGAAGTAACTCAATAATGATTTTCCCTTAAGCACTAAAAAATATCTATTTTGTTTACAAAATATTTGCGAACATAACAAGTATACCAATGTATAATATTGTAAGATATCAAAGACTGCACGTAACAGTTCCTTAGGTAACAAATTTGGCGCAGGCTTCCGTTCCTTCTTGATTTACCCTCTTGTAGTTACTGCTGCCACAATTGGCTCTTCCGGTTTCCCAATAAACACATATCTACAGCCAAGTATGACTGGGTAGATCGGGTCATTAATAACAGCCGCTTTGATCACACCTCTGACAAAATCAGATTGGATCACAACCAATGCGATGGGAAGCGCTGTAGGTGCATCACTCTTAGAAACTCCACAAAGTTGGACGGTTTCTCCTGTCTCTTGACCGGGTTTGTCCAGGTGCTTGGCGACATCGCAATCATAAGAATGCCCCTTGTCAAATAAACAAAAAGTTGAAGAACCGTTCAAAATAACAGTACCTCGCGTAGAGGGTCTCTCTCCCTCTACAGGTTGAGAATCACTGACATCAATTCTGCCTTGCGAGACTGTTAGCAAACAGCCGATGCGTTTAGGCTCGGTGTGCTCGCTCTGATCATATGTCCCGTGCGCAGGGGTTTTCCCTTTGCCACCTTGTCCTTTCTGACCACGCTGCCATGTAGGTCGGTTGGGTTGATCAGTCTGTTTGTTGTTGGTGGGGTACTGATGCGTGATGCCATATGATGATGGATGGTATCCGCATGTCTGGTTTTGTGTAGTGTGCAGATGTGTTCACTCAAACAATGTTCATACAAAAATAACAGGGCAATCCACATAGAACGTCAGTAAACTCACGACGTATAAAGTCAATGATTCTTGTAACAGCCGTTGACGTTTTTCTTCATTATTTATTGTGGACGCCACAGTGACAAAATGGTTACGCGAATATGTAGGCACATCAAACAGTCATTATCACAGCAACATTCAATACAGCAATAGACGGTAGACAGCATTACAATGATGAGTCAGATGCATGTTATATTTCATAGTGCTGTAAATGTAGTCAGGTGAAAAACTCCATCCTTTTCTATAACAGCCAGGAGATAACCAGATGTATGAGATCAGTTCACTCTCCTTAGTCTGACTTCAGCAAGACAGACACGTCTGCCGAAGTATAAATAATGTCCTCAAAAATATCCTCTAGATAATAAAGGTTTTCCAAACCTAGTTCATTTAACAAAGTAGCAAGTAATGGTCCTTGGGACATGCATCAACCGATGCAGTACAATACAGCGACATGTGAGCTGGGAAAACATCTCGTGACGACGACTTTCGAAGACAGGCTATGAATCGAAATCGCTCACGACCCAAAATCGATAGAGTTAATGAAAAAGTCAATTTACCTTGCTTTCAAGAAATACACAGAAATATCACGCCTCCCGACATGTGGGAAACACTAGAGGTATTATCTCGAATAAACGAAATATCCATTAAGAGGACTACACATCCCTGACAGAACAAAAAATAGCGGAGATCCCCTCTTCAACGAGGCATCTCTTTCGCCATTCAAATCGCTCACTCCACTAGTGGTGGGCGGAAACCGATCGACCAAAAAACAAGACCAGTCATGCGCAGTCCAGCGCAAAATGACCACAGCTCAAAACTTAACTGCATTCAATACCAACGCGAGAAGACAAATGCTTACCGAGAAAAGTGACTATAAATTTCAAGCAGTTGTTGCCCTTGCGTTATAAAATAGATATTGTAATAAAACGATGTTGCGAGAATTTATCACGCAACATATCACCACCTCCTCCCGATAAAAAAAAAATGTGGAACATATTTTTTTTTTTTAAATATCAAAGAGCATGCGATAAGCGGCTCAAAACGCACGAATTATGCGCTGATAATTAATTAAATTGCCTAACATGAGGCTAAATATAGAGTGTCTGGTGAGGATATACCTCAACAGAAAAATAAATATGTCTCAAAAAATATTCACATCGGGGAGGTGTCACCAACACACATCACGTTAGCATGTAAACACAATATACGTATGCAAGTTACCATAATCATCATTAAACAGCATACTCTAATATTGTCTTTAAAAATGGATGTACAAATCTGATAGGAAAATTTAAATAGTACATTCTTTGACATGTAATGACATAAGTACATAGTAAAGTTAAACTACATGACGATCCAGGACATATGCTCTGGTATTCCGAGGGTAAGTACACAATCTAGAACTCGTCATGCTTGATACTAGTAAGGTAAGTCCTCAGCTCAACAATGACATTCTGAGAAAGTACAAGCAATATAATGCTAATTAATAACTAATATGCTTCATAAGGTACAATACATTATTAATAATTGTGGCTGTTTAGTAAACTAACGGCCCTTATATTAACTACTCAGTCCTCCTCTATCATCTTAAAAAACGAACAGAAGAAGATGACAACAAAGCACGATAGTGTGTACATATAAAGTAAGTACAGATGTGCTAATCTATTGTAGAAATATAGGTGTGTTATGACTCTGTAATATATGGAAATATAGGACAGAAGTATTAGTTGGAGTCATGTGGGCATCTAGACAAAATGTCAGCCATCACATTATCCGCACCACGGATAGCTCGTACCGTGAAGTGAAAAGGTTGAAGAGCTATAGCATATCGAGTGGATCTCGAACTCTTCAAATTCTTAGTCTGAATAGCTGTAAGAGCTTTCTGATCAGTCTCTAGAATGAAATGTGCGCCCAGGAGGAATCTTTGTAGCTTTAGAATTGACCAAACCATCGCTAACAACTCACGGTCTAAAACCGAGTAGTTCCTCTCTGCCGCATTTAGTTTTCTAGAAATGTACATAACAGGATGCAGAGTATTTGCATATTCTTGCATCAGTGCTGCTCCAATCCCAGTGGATGAAGCATCACTCCGAAGAACAAAAGTCCTATCAAGAGTAGGTAATCTTAAGATGGGAGGAGAAGAAAATATATTCTTGATTTGGTCTAGTGAAGATTGGCATTCTTCAGACCAACGGACCAGATTAGGCGAACCTTTCTTCAACAATGTTGAGAGAGGTGCCATGATCGAAGATAAATTTGGAATAAATCTCCCATAAAATTGAATTAAACCTAAGAGACTCCTAACTTGTTTCTTCGTTTTAGGAACAGAGATGTTCAGTATTTTGGAAGTATTGTGGTCTTCTGTCTTCAAGAGACCATGACCAACACGATGACCCAGGAAAGAGATTTCACCAAAACCAACAAAAGCTTTAGAAGGTTTCGCTGTCAAATTATTCTCACGTAGAGTGGACAGTAAGTCATATAACCCTAAATAGTGATCTTCCCAGGTATCACTGAAGAGACAGATGTCATCTAAGTATGCGATGACATCCGAACGATGTGACAGAATTCGACGCATCATGCGAACGAAAGTGGCAGGGGCGTTCATGAGACCAAAAGGCATAACATTCCATTGAAATAGACCCCTAGGTGTAGAAAAAGCAGTAAGAGGTTTGGCATGCTCTGCTAAAGGCACTTGCCAATAACCTTTAGACAAGTCAAGTTTAGTGAAGAATCTAGAATTAGAAAGTCTAATCAGTAGATCTTCTAACAAAGGCATCGGTTCAGCATCGAACTTTGTGACCTGATTCAATTTGCGATAATCAACACAAATTCGTATGTTCTTATCCTTCTTCCGGACAATAACCATGGAAGAAGAATATGGTGAAGTCGATGGTTCAATTATATTTAATTGAATCATTTCATCCAATTCCTTTTCCACTTGCGACTGAAAGTGTATAGGAATAGGATAAGGCCTAACCCTAATTGGATTATTGTCGGTAAGAATTATGTCATGTTCTATGACATCTGTGTGTCCAGGAATGTCAGTGAGAACATCCTGAAATGTTTGTAACATCGACGAGACTTGTCGATGTTCGTCACCAGAAAGATTAGGAGAAACAGAAACGTTTTTCCAAGATTCCGTAGAATGTAATGGAACCACTGGAAGGGGAAGATTAACATCAGAGAAGGTAGATTCCTCATCCTGTATGACAGACAGGGATGAATAATGACCGTGAGGTGCAGGAGCATCATCCGTTGCCTGGAAAATAGGCAGCAAATAGTCCGGACGTTCGTGAAATTCCGAAAGCATGTTTATGTGGAAAGTTTTATGCTTTCCATCAATATCGACCACATAGTCAACATCGGAAATCCGAGAGACTATTGCATACGGACCTTTCCATGCAATAAGAAGTCTATTTTCCCTACTGGGGAGTAGGACGAATGCTTTGTCACCTGGACAAAGTTGTCGTAGACATCTATTCTTGTTAGCAAACTGTCTTGCCTTCTCTTTAGCAATTTCTGATGAAGCAGTTGCTAGCTTACATGCCTCAATGATCTTTTGTCTAAGAGCAATGACATACTCATATGAGGATTGAGTTTCATCGCTAATATCATCGGCAGTGATGAGATCGTGTAATAAAGACATAGGGCCGCGTGGACGCGCGCCAAAGACAAGTTCGAAGGGAGAAAATCCTGTGTGTTCATTAGGGACTTCTCTATAGGCAAAGAGAGCCGCGGGTAAAACCCTGTCCCAATCTTGAGGATGATCTTCAGTTATCTTACCAAGCAAAGTCTTGAGCGTTCTATTCAGACGCTCAACTAACCCATTAGACATAGGATGGTAGATACTACTGAGAGATCGTTCAATATGTAAGGTAGACATTACCTGTGACATAGTGTCAGATATGAGTTGAGTGCCATGGTCTGACAATATTTCTCTGGGGAACCCCAAGCGAGAAAATATCAACCAAAGAGCATCTGCGATATCTGTAGTAGATATGCTCTTAAGAGGAATAGCCTCTGGCCAACGTGTGCACATATCGACACATGTAAGGATAAACTGATGTCCTCTGGCCGACTTGACCTTAAAAGGGCCAATAATATCTATGGCCATTTTCTGAAACGGCCGAATAGGAATGTCAGCAGCCTGGATAGGCGCAGCATGTCGTGGTCCTCTAGATTTGACCTCCTGACATACCTTGCATGATCGGCAGTAAATACGAATGTCCTTATTGACAAAAGGCCAAAAGAAAGCCGCAAGGACTCTCGACTTCGTACGGGCAAAACCCATATGTCCAGCACATTGCGAGTCATGAGCATGTTGTAATATTTGAACTCTCATGCTCTTGGGAACAAGAATTTGCGAATGTGCCGACGTAGTCGAATCTTGTACCATACGTACAAGTACGCCGTTTCTCATTGCAATCCGAGATTTTCTATTTGTATCCTGATTCGGATCACCTTTCTTCGCAAGAACGAAGAATTTTTTTAAAGAAGGATCTTCTTCTTGCAATTTTATGAAAGAGTCACGAGTGATTACTAAGTGACTATCTTGGCTATCAACTTCATTATCACTATTCAGTGAAGTTTCGGGTGTTTGTAGAGCTTGTGCTCTTGTAACTACTGCATTTGTAGCTTGCATGTTATTATCTTCCCAAGCAGCAATCTGCTGTGGGGTACACTCCCTAACTCCGTGAATACGACCAATAATAAGGTCCGCAATAGGATTAGGTAAGAGACAAGCATGCACATCTCCAGTAAAGAAAGGAGTGGCAATGCGAATTACAGCAGTAGGATATTTTTCTAGAGTGCCGCCAAATGTGACACATTTAATAACCCTTCCTGTAGCACAAGATGGATCTACAAGCGATTGTCTAACACCAATAGTGGTGCATCCGGAATCGAAAAGTAGTGAGACCGGAGTATCATTAACAAGACCCTTATGTAGAATTAAAGAACCCCTCCCGTCATGCGCAACAGCAGCAGGAAGAGCGGGAAGTGGGTGACTGTTAAACTCTGTGTAGTTGTTAACTCATACTGGCTACTAGTTGTTGAATCACGCTTTATTTGTTAAATGACGTGAATGTCCACCAGTTGATAAATGTAGATGTTGGGACTGGTGTAGTAAAGTGTAACGATTGTCAACTCATTAAACCCAGCACAGTTTTGGTCATACAGGTTATCTTGTCCTGGAACGTGATGAGGCTCCGACAAGAATGTGAGTGTAAACAATGAGTGTGTATGTGAATGTCAGAACGCGAATGGTAGCATGATTCGATAGAGTTGACAGGTTGGTAGTACATCACTCATACTCACACTGTTCGAATTCAAGAAGTACTGGAACTACGGTGGTCTTTTTATAACATTTAATGGGACGCACACTTGGACAGTACGTGTATGGTTACAGGAACAAATGTCGACATAGACAGCATAATGTTGATCACAGGAATATCATCTTAAGTTAGCATTCATGCTTGGCAAATATCATAATGGAGCATTCGTAAATAAGCATTCAGAGTTCCATCATGTAAATCATCTGGCTTTACTGACTGGGCACGTCAGACCATAACCAATATATAGGAAGGCTCCTAGACCTAACCTCGTCTAGTGAATATCCCTTCACGTAAAGTTCAATATATATATATTTTCCATAAAGATATAGGAATCCCAGACATGGGTTCTCACATGTAGCAGTGATCTCTTGGTTCATCGAGCGATAGTACAGGCATCCCTTTTTCTCACTCGATAAATACAAAGTATATGAATTTCAACATGGCTGTTCTTCTCTCGTGAGTTTCACTCACTATAGGACCCAGACCAAAATTGGTCATTCGTTAAATGTCCTCATTTCTTCATAGCTTCTCTCATAGAGGTAATTGAATAATATCATACAATCTAGTGTTGATACATAGGAATGTCGTCTTCCTTTGAATAAATATTCTTTTCAAAAGTACCACTGTGCATCTGTTTATCAACAACGATGGCGAAGCCCAAGTTCATAATAAATTGTGGTTTTACCTTTCTATGCGAAATATAACTTTGCCATTCCTTGGCAAAAGAGAATAAACACTGGGGTAAAGTACATACAACATGTCTAAATGACTATCACTTTTCCCCATTGACTTATAGATCACTTTTTCGGCGATAGGCCTGCTACAACAAAATTCGACATCCAGACAGGATGACAGCCATGGATCACACCCCTTGCTAGCGATACTTCCGCTGCATAGCCTTTGACCTTTTCTAGCGACAACCAACATAGTTCGACTTAGAAATGTAAAGATATCCATATATAAGACAGACTCGTCCTACTCATACAAACACTACGTATAAATTCAGGCCATAGATATACTGAAGCAAGAACAATCTATTCCTACCCAGCCAAAGAATAAATCGCAGTAGGCCTAGACTCGTCCGCGGAGTCCGATCGAAGATGACGGAACTACTTTCAAGGGAAGTAACTCAAAAATGACTTCTCCTTAAGCACTTAAAAAGGAAATACTTTGATTACAAAATATTTGCGAACATAATAAGTATATAAATGTATTATATTGCAAGATAGTAAAAATTGCCCTTTACAGTCTTACCACACCTCCCGGGGAAAAAAATTAAATTTTTTTTTTTTAAATACATCTAGGAGCACGTAGAATAGGCTCACAACGCAAGAATACTGCGCAGATGAAAATATCAGGAATAACTATAATTCCTAATATGACCGGTGAGAATATATCTCAAAATCTGAGAGAAATTGTTTCTCTACGAATAAATGTTTCCAGGAAGGTGTGATGTACGTATAATACAATTCTGGTAATTATACAATGCATACCAAAAATTCACACTATAATCTTAAATTTATGATTTATGAAGAAACAATCATCAAAGAACAGCGGTGAATAAACATCAATAAACCGCTAAGTAGCGATACCATCATTCTATTATTAAATTACAAATGTGTATCTTAGTAAAGAAACAAAAAATAACTGTTGTAAAGTTATACATATTAAAAAGATCCAATATTTAACAGTTAAGTGGCATCATGTGGGCATCTGGACAGAATGTCCGCCATCACATTTTCTGAACCACGGATAGCTCGTACCGAGAAATGAAAAGGTTGAAGAGCGATTGCGTATCGAGTTGATCTCGAGCTCTTCAAGTTCTTACTTTGGATAGCCGTAAGAGCTTTTTGGTCAGTTTCCACTACGAAATGCGCGCCCAGAAGGAATCTTTGGAGTTTGAGAATTGACCAAACCATTGCCAATAATTCACGGTCTAAAACCGAGTAATTCCTTTCTGCAGCATTAAGTTTTCTGGATATATACATTACAGGATGCAGAGTTCCAGAGTACTCTTGCATTAGTGCCGCTCCAATCCCAGTGGATGAAGCGTCACTACGAAGAACAAATGTCTTATCTGTTGTAGGTAACACTAAAATAGGTGGTGATGAAAACATAGTTTTGATCTTCTCTAGTGAAGATTGGCATTCATGAGACCAGTGAACCATGTTAGGCGACCCTTTCTTTAATAGTGTAGAGAGAGGTGCCATGATAGAGGACAGATTCGGAATGAAACGTCCATAAAATTGTATGAGACCTAAAAGACTTCGCACTTGCTTTTTAGTCCTAGGGATAGAGATGTTAAGTATCTTAGTGATATTATGGTCTTCTGTCTTCAAGAAACCGTGACCTACTCGATGGCCTAAGAAAGCAATTTCGCTAAAGCCAATACAAGCTTTAGATGGTTTTGCTGTCAGGTTATACTCACGCAGAGTTGATAATAATTCAACTAACCCTGAATAGTGATCTTCCCAAGTATCGCTGAAAAGACAGATGTCGTCTAGATAAGCAATGACATCTGACCGATACGATAGGATTCGACGCATCATGCGTACAAATGTAGCTGGTGCGTTCATAAGGCCGAAAGGCATAAAATTCCATTGGAAAAGGCCTCTGGGAGTAGAGAAAGCGGTAAGAGGTTTGGCGCGTTCGGATAATGGAACTTGCCAATATCCTTTAGACAAATCAAGTTTAGTGAAAAAATGCGATTTAGAAAGACGAGTAAGTAGCTCTTCTAGTAAAGGCATAGGTTCAGCATCGAACTTCGTAACTTGATTCAATTTGCGATAGTCAACGCAAAGACGTATGTTATTGTCTTTTTTTCGAACAATAACCATCGGCGAAGAATATGCAGAAGTGGATGGTTCGATTATTTGTAAATCTATCATTTCATCCAACTCCTTTTCAACCTGTGTTTGGAAATGTATAGGGATAGGATAAGGTCTAACCCTAATTGGAGTATGTTCAGTTAGAACAATGTCATGCTCAATGACATGAGTTTGTCCAGGGATGTCAGTGAGGACATCCTGAAATGTTTGTAACATAGACGAAACTTGTCGCCGTTCTCCTAGAGACAAATCAGGAGAAACAGTAACGTCTTTCCATGATTCACTAGAATGAAGTGGGATCATTGGAAGCGGAAGATTAACATCCGAAAAACTTGTTTCCTCATCCTGTATTACAGACAGTGATGAGTAATGACCATGTTTGACATGAGAATCGTCCGTTGCCTGGAAAATAGGCTGTAGATAGTCAGGACGTTCATGGAACTCCGTAAGCATATTGATGTGGAAGGTTTTATGCTTCCCGTTAATATCGACGATGTAGTCAACATCTGAAATTTTCGATATTATATCGTACGGACCTTTCCAACTAATAAGGAGTCTATTTTCACGACAAGGTAGCAAAACAAATGCTTTGTCACCAGGACAAAGTTGTCGTAAAGTTCTCTTCTTATTAGCAAATTGTCTTGCCTTCTGCTTAGCAAATTCAGAAGAGGACGTTGCCAATTTGCATGCTTCGATAATCTTCTGTCTCAGCGCGATGACATACTCGTAAGAAGATTTTGTGTCATCGTCAATATTGTCAGCTGTTATAAGATCATGCAGCAAAGACATTGGGCCGCGCGGTCGCGCGCCAAAGACAAGTTCAAAGGGAGAAAACCCTGTATGTTCATTGGGGACCTCTCTGTACGCGAAGAGGGCCGCGGGTAAAACCCTATCCCAATCTTGAGGATGATCCTCAGTTATCTTCCCTAATAAGTTCTTAAGTGTTCTATTTAGTCGCTCGACCATCCCATTGGACATAGGATGATAGATGCTACTCAAAGATCTCTCTATCTGTAGAGTAGACATTACTTGAGACATGGTATCCGATATCAGTTGGGTGCCATGATCTGATAATATTTCTCCGGGGAATCCCAGCCGAGAAAATATAAGCCAAAGAGCATCTGCAATGTCAGCGGTAGTAATGCTCTTTAGAGGGATAGCCTCTGGCCAACGTGTGCACATGTCTACACACGTTAAGATAAACTGATGTCCTCTAGCAGATTTGATCTTGAATGGACCAATGATGTCTATCGCCATTTTCTGGAATGGACGAATAGGAATATCTGCAGCCTGAATAGGCGCAGCATGACGAGGACCTTTGGATTTGACTTCTTGACATACTTTACAGGATCGACAATAGATCCGTATGTCCTTGTTCACAAAAGGCCAAAAGAAAGCCGCAAGAACTCTTGACTTTGTACGGGAAAAACCCATGTGACCAGCACACTGAGAGTCGTGTGCATGTTGTAAGATCTTAACTCTCAAATTCTTGGGTACAAGAATCTGAGAATGACTTGACTTAGTGGAGTCTTGCACCATACGTACAAGTACGCCATTCTTCATTGTAATCCAAGATTTACAATTTGAATCTTTATTCGGATCACCTTTCGTTACAAGAGTGAAGAATTTCTTAAGAGTCGGATCTTCTTCTTGTTGTTTTATAAACGAGTCACGAGAAATTACCAAGGGATCATCTTGGTTATGCACTTCATTATCTTCAACAGATGAAGTTTCAGGCATATTGAGAGCTTGAGCTCTAGTGACTACTGCATTAGCAGATTGCATATTTTGATTTTCCCAAACGGAAATTTGCTCCGGAGTGCATTCTTTGACTCCGTGAATGCGACCGATGATAAGATCAGCGATCGGATCCGGCAAAAGACATGCGTGTACATCTCCTGTGAAGAAAGGAGTAGCAATCCTAATGATAGCGGTAGAGTATTTCTCTATGGTGCCGCCAAATGTTACGCATTTGACTACTTTGCCTGTAGAATGAGAAGGATCTATGAGTGACTGCCTAACCCCAATAGTTGTGCATCCAGAATCAAAAAGTACTGAGACTGGATTGTCATTTACTAAACCTTTGTGTAAGACAAGAGAACCTCTCCCATCATGCGCGATTGACGCAGGAAGAGCGGGAAGAGGATGCCCACAGCTTAAAGTAGACACTGTGGTTGGCTCAAATAATGTTTTGCATTGGGGGCACTGAGATGCTCTCCCAAAATCAAAAGCGGCACATGCCATATTATTAGAGTCATCATTATCTTTATTTTGTTTATAGGCTTCGTGGGACTCTTGCTGTGCAGAGTTCGCCTGGTAATGAGCTTTATGTTTTTTGAATTGTGCTCTACCTCTGTTATTATTGCCTCTGTACTTATCATTGTTTCCACTATTATAACCTCTACTCGGGTTTGAATCATAGCTCCTTTGGTTACTATCATCATATTCATTATAATGAGTATCTCTGTAATTATGATCTTGTTGTCTCCATGAAGGAAAACTTGGATAGTTTCTAGAATGACTTCCTTTGCGAAAGTTCCTGTAATTATGACCACCCCTGAATCGAGGGCTGTCAGCTCTTCTCCAGGTATTCGAAGAAGAACCCTGAAATGATTGGTTACCTTGGTTCTGATAACTGTAATAGTTACCTTTTTTATTAAACCTATTTTGAGGTCCTTGGAATTTGTGAGAGTGATTAGGGTTGTATGGTGTTGCAGAAGCAACTGGCATACCTTCTTTAACCTTACTGTTGCTAATAGCTACGTCCGGATGTGCAGTGACGTATTGGGTACAATACTGTTCCATTTCTTTTAGAGACTTAGGTTTACGCTCATGTAAGAATTCGAGGAAAGGTTTATTTATACTTGACATAATCTTGTCTCTGAGTATCAAGTCCATAAGGGCTTCATAAGTCTTTTCTGTTTTGGATAGCTCAATCCAACGATCAAATGTAAGACGTGTCCTTGCAATGAATTCTGAGAATTCTACACCTGCCTCAGGCACCATTGTCTTAAACAACTTCCGATAACCCTCTTCAGACAACTGATACTTCTTTAATAAGGCTGCCCTAATAACATCATAGTTATCTTTGTCAGCCTCTTCAACCAAACTTAAACTAGTCAGAGAATCACCTTTCAGATTTTCTGATAACTGGTTAGCATATTGTGATTTGTCCACATTATGTGCTCGACACGAGCGTTCAAATCTATTTAGCCAGAATGTTATGTCATCACTGGAAGGGTTGAACGCTGGTACCTTGACCTTGTAAGTAAAGGGTTTACCATTACCACCAGATGCTTGATTACCATCACTTATGTTTGTTAACTTTAACTTTTCTAACTCAAATGCTAAAAGTTCTTTTTTGTGTTCATGCTCTCTTATTGCTTTTTTCTCTTCTGCTTCAGCTTCTCTTTGTAATCTTTTTTCTTCTGCAGCAGCTTGTAATTTTTTCTCTTCTGCTTCAGCTTCTCTTTGTAATCTTTTTTCTTCTGCAGCAGCTTGTAATTTTTTCTCTTCTGCAGCAGCTTGTAATTTTTTTCTCTTCTGCAGCAGCTTGTAATTTTTTCTCTTCTGCAGCAGCTTCATCTTTTCTTTTCTCTTTTTCCATTTCCATCTGGAATCTTTTTTCATCAGTCTGTATCTGCAATTTCTTTTGTTCATACTCTCTTTGTAATTTTTTTTCCTCAGCTTCTAATCTTTTCTCCTCAATCAATGCTTTTCTTTCTTCAGCAGCTAATGCTTTGTCATATTGAGCAACTGCCCATTCTTCTAATTGCTGACCAGTCTTATCAAGAGCCTTGCCTTGTGTGATAAAATAATCTAATGTAGACATCTTGTCTAATAAGATCAGTAATTTGCAAAAGTAAATAAATTCACTTTCTTAGTCTTAATCAAAGACCTTGTATGATAACTTTTTAACCTGTGGAAAATAGTACTTAACTATCCCAATCACTGTGGGAAACAAGCCTTACAAAGGTCTTGTATAAATCCTTATATAATAACAGCTATAAGTTGCTGGTTCACTCTATAATATAAGTGCAGTGCACCAGAAATAGTGTTTTATATCATCAACTGTGTACCTTTAGTAATAGCAATTAACTATCAGTTGATTCTTGTACATCAATTTATATGATCAACTATATTTTAAATAGTGTATGTCGATCAGGCACAAAACAAAACAGTTATACAGGAGAACATGAAAACATTTGCGGAAATGAAATAAATCAAATGGGAAAAACAATAAAAGATAAACCGCAAGAGGATAACAAATACAAATAACGCCACAGTATATAAATATAAATTGAGAATAGAACTGAAAGATAGAATAGGGTAGACCAACAAATTACAAACAAATCAAAACAAACTAAAGAACAGAGGAATATTACAAAAACAACAATGAGTACAGTCTTCACAGCTAACACTAATAGCAACAGCTGTCGCAGCAAATTTTCAATCAAGAAAATTGCACCTATAGAAACGCACACATCAGACCCTCTATTACGTGGGATACTCTGCTGTGTGACACCGCCCAACCAAAACAACAACCCGCTGGATACAAACAAATATCACATATAAATATTTAAACATAAATACATAAATGCATAAATAGTATGGCAATATGATGTAAATAGAGTGTTGCAGAAAGAATGTGTTGTAAAGAAGGCTCAGTTACACTGCCTAATAGTACAGTACTGTGGTACTTTATTAAACAAATACTTCTGGTCTAATTATTTTAAATTCAACACAGAAATAGAAGCTCCATCGTTGATGTGAATGATAACAATCGATGTAGGACTTCTCAGTTCAATAACATTTCCTTTCGCAAACACTGTCAAATATTCTCCAGTCCTGATGTGTAATGTTCTATGTTTCAACCAAGCTTGCTGTGTAACACTGTCAGTTGTATGGCAAATGTCCAACGAACCAAATGTCAACAAACGCTGACCTAGTTACTGCATACTGTCGACAGGACAGGTCACGCTGACATCACTGTAGAGTTGTACTGCTGATGTATTTGTGTGTCGTAACAGACCCCAAGGAACGTCTGGTCTCAGTAGTTTACTTCTCAATATGGTCACTGTGCAGGTTGACCCAGGAAGCTGGCACACCAGTTGTTAAACTCTGTTTAGTTGTTAACTCATACTGGCTACTAGTTGTTGAATCACGCTTTATTTGTTAAATGACGTGAATGTCCACCAGTTGATAAATGTAGATGTTGGGACTGGTGTAGTAAAGTGTAACGATTGTCAACTCATTAAACCCAGCACAGTTTTGGTCATACAGGTCATCTTGTCCTGGAACGTGATGAGGCTCCGACAAGAATGTGAGTGTAAACAATGAGTGTGTATGTGAATGTCAGAACGCGAATGGTAGAATGATTCGATAGAGTTGACAGGTTGGTAGTACATCACTCATACTCACACTGTTCGAATTCAAGAAGTACTGGAACTACGGTGGTCTTTTTATAACATTTAATGGGACGCACACTTGGACAGTACGTGTATGGTTACAGGAACAAATGTCGACATAGACAGCATAATGTTGATCACAGGAATATCATCTTAAGTTAGCATTCATGCTTGGCAAATATCATAATGGAGCATTCGTAAATAAGCATTCAGAGTTCCATCATGTAAATCATCTGGCTTTACTGACTGGGCACGT
Source organism: Oreohelix idahoensis (assembly GCA_024509875.1). Classification (NCBI taxonomy): domain Eukaryota; kingdom Metazoa; phylum Mollusca; class Gastropoda; order Stylommatophora; family Oreohelicidae; genus Oreohelix; species Oreohelix idahoensis. The sequence goes on from JAMPIV010014909.1 coordinate 400,801, forward strand.
CAGACCATAACCAATATATAGGAAGGCTCCTAGACCTAACCTCGTCTAGTGAATATCCCTTCACGTAAAGTTCAATATATATATATTTTCCATAAAGATATAGGAATCCCAGACATGGGTTCTCACATGTAGCAGTGATCTCTTGGTTCATCGAGCGATAGTACAGGCATCCCTTTTTCTCACTCGATAAATACAAAGTATATGAATTTCAACATGGCTGTTCTTCTCTCGTGAGTTTCACTCACTATAGGACCCAGACCAAAATTGGTCATTCGTTAAATGTCCTCATTTCTTCATAGCTTCTCTCATAGAGGTGATTGAATAATATCATACAATCTAGTGTTGATACATAGGAATGTCGTCTTCCTTTGAATAAATATTCTTTTCAAAAGTACCACTGTGCATCTGTTTATCAACAACGATGGCGAAGCCCAAGTTCATAATAAATTGTGGTTTTACCTTTCTATGCGAAATATAACTTTGCCATTCCTTGGCAAAAGAGAATAAACACTGGGGTAAAGTACATACAACATGTCTAAATGACTATCACTTTTCCCCATTGACTTATAGATCACTTTTTCGGCGATAGGCCTGCTACAACAAAATTCGACATCCAGACAGGATGACGGCCATGGATCACACCCCTTGCTAGCGATACTTCCGCTGCATAGCCTTTGACCTTTTCTAGCGACAACCAACATAGTTCGACTTAGAAATGTAAAGATATCCATATATAAGACAGACTCGTCCTACTCATACAAACACTACGTATAAATTCAGGCCATAGATATACTGAAGCAAGAACAATCTATTCCTACCCAGCCAAAGAATAAATCGCAGTAGGCCTAGACTCGTCCGCGGAGTCCGATCGAAGATGACGGAACTACTTTCAAGGGAAGTAACTCAAAAATGACTTCTCCTTAAGCACTTAAAAAGGAAATACTTTGATTACAAAATATTTGCGAACATAATAAGTATATAAATGTATTATATTGCAAGATAGTAAAAATTGCCCTTTACAGTGACCACAACTCAAAGTAGTTATGGTACCCGGTTCGAATAAAGTACTGCATTGGGGGCATTTGTTTGCTCTCTCAAAGTCAAAAGCAGAACCAGTGACAGCGTCAAAGTTTTTACTATCAACAACATGATTACAGGCTCCCTCAGTTTCCTGTTGTACAGCATTAGCCTGCTGATATCTCTTTTTTTTGTGTTGAGATCTACCCCGACTATTATTACCTCTGAAGTTATCAGAGTTATTATTATCTCTGCAGTTATTATTGTCTCTATTGTAATTGTTATCCTGGTTCGAATTCCAGTTTCCACGATTACTATCATGTTCACATTGATGCGAACATCTATTTGTTTGGTTCTGAGGTCTTCGGCAGGAATAACCTCTATTACCATATCCTCTTTTGAAATGCTTATAATTATTAGGGTGATAGTAACGAGTACTATCAGGTTGTCTCCAATTCTTCGAAGAAGAATCACCATGAAATTGATTTCCATGATTTTGACAGAAATTACCGCTACTCTTTCTATCAAAATTTTGTTGGAATCTACGAGCAAAGTTTTGGCCATACGGAGCTGCCGAAGCAACTGGTAAACCTTCTTTCACCTTAGAGTTACCCATGGTTATGTGTGGGTGCGCAGTTACGTATTGGCAACAGAAATCTTCCATTTCTTTTATTGTTTTAGGTTTACGTTCATGAAGGAAAGCAAGGAAAGACTCATTGACAGACGACATGACTTTGTCTCTAAGTATTAAGTCCATAAGTCCTTCATAAGTTTTTTCCGTCTTAGATAGTTCAACCCATCGTGAGAAAGTAATGCGTATTCTTGCAATAAACTCGGAGAATTCAACTCCATTTTCAGGTAACATGTTTTTAAATTGTAGACGATAGCCGTCTTCGTTAAGCTGATATTTCTTTAACAAAGCGGCCCTGACAACCTCATAATTGTTCTTGTCAGGTTCATCCACCATATTTAATATACTTAGAGCTTTACCTGTCAGTATCCCTGATAACTGATAAACATATTTTGCTTTGTCTATGTTATGAGCTGTACATGCTTGTTCAAATCTGTCCAGATAGAACATGATGTCATCACTGGAAGGACTAAATGTTGGTAACTTAATCTTAAAAGTATCATTATTAGCCTTACCAGAAGATGAACCCTTGTTTGAATCATTACCATTACTCATGCTCGTCAATTTCAATTTTTCCAACTCTAAAGCTAAGACCTTTTCTTCATGTTCCATTTTTGCTTTCTCTTTCCTCTCATCAGACTCTCTCTGTAATCTTCTTTCCTCAGCCTGAGCCTCTTTTTGAAGTCTTTCATTTTCAGCTTCTTTTTCAAGTCTTTTATTTTCAGCCTCTTTTTCAAGTCTTTTATTCTCAGCCTCTTTTTGAAGTCTTTCAGCTTCTAGCTGGAGTTTTCTTTCCTCAGCTTCTGATTCCCTTTTTTGTTTTTCCATTTCCATTTGGAATCTTTTTTCATCCACCTGCATCTGCAGTTTCTTTTGTTCAGCTTCCATATGCAGTTTCTTTTGTTCAGCTTCCATTGCTTTATCATATCGAGCAGTTGCAAATTCTTCTAACTTATCACCAGTCTTCCCAAGCAATTTACCCTGCTCAATAAAGTGCTCAAATGTAGACATGTTGTCTAACATATGAGTCCAAAACCTGAAATAATTAACTAATTTATTTCAAACCTAAGTGTAACAAGTCTTAATTAAGCACTTGTATATTCACATCACCTTATATTATCCCAGTCTCTGTGGGAAACAAGTCTCCAATCAAAGAACTTGTATATGAAATATCAACAATCAATTCTTGATCATAAGTGCACTTCTCATTCAATAGTGCACGACACTATTCATCATTCATTTATCATCAGTGTAGTAGTAACAGTGCATTAGCATAGCCCATTAACTAATTACTATAACTGTAAACAATGACTATGTAAACACATGCAGAATGTAAACATTGAAAATGTAAACAATGCAAACAATGTAAACAATAACAATGTAAACAATAACAAAGATCAGCAACAATACAAAAACGTTCGCAGAAATCAACTAAAAATAAAGCAGAAATTAATGAAATATCACAAAAAATGTGACGATATCTGCGATAGAATTAAACAAAATACATGACACCACAGTGTATAAACAAAAATGTTGTATGAAACTAAATTATAGACAAGAGTAGGCTAACAAATACAAACAAATCAAAACAAAACTAAAGAATGCGAAATAATAACGAAAACAATATTAAAACATGTCATCACAGCTAACATAAATAGCAACAGAAGTCGCTTAGCAAATTCCAGTATCGGAAATTTGCAAACCCTACAGAAAACGCTCACAATAGACGACCTCTATGACGTGGCATAATCTAACGGAGACACCACCCAACCGAGAACCCGCTGAAATATAAACATATAAATATACAAATAACATATAAACATATAACATATAGAATGAGATGATACACAGAAGACTCAGCAGAAGTATAAGGGCACAGTTTACATACAAACAGGCCACTTAACTTATAGGCTTCCAATCGTAGAACAGCAGAAAAAACGGATGTCAATCAACGTCCTAAAGAGCGAAGCTCCAACGATGATGGCACATCTGAACTGCTTCCACTGCTAACACGATGGTACAAGAGCTTCTGAAATACTGTGTGTTGAGTTGTTTCGGCACTTGACCTTCTAATCCAAAAGTAAGTTGATGGAAATCGGTACTTGGCCTTCTTCAGAAAACAACCCGTTTCAACCGGCACTTGACCTTCACAAAAACGACAGCACTGGAACCTTGACAGCAGCAACTTGCTTGACTTGCGTAAAAGATAACAGCAGTCCGAGTTATCCGGCAACATGTAACAACGCCGGGTACTGTCAAATTCTTGTTTCCGTCAAAAAGTTGAAATTTTGACTTTTACCGGGCAACGCCGAGTACTTTGAAAATTTTGAAGATGTTGACTGTATTGAAGAATGTTAATTTCTTGAAGGATGCTGATGAATTCTTGTTGAAAATGAAGTGGGTAAGGGACCCCGTGTTTGCTGGTACCAGAATCAAACCAGCTTATGGCCACCAAATGATGCGTGATGCCATATGATGATGGATGGTATCCGCATGTCTGGTTTTGTGTAGTGTGCAGATGTGTTCAGTCAAAACAATGTTCATACAAAAATAACAGGGCAATCCACATAGGACGTCAGTAAACTCACGACGTATAAAGTCAATGATTCTTGTAACAGCCGTTGACGTTTTTCTTCATTATTTATTGTGGACGCCACAGTGACAAAATGGTTACGCGAATATGTAGGCACATCAAACAGTCATTATCACAGCAACATTCAATACAGCAATAGACGGTAGACAGCATTACAATGATGAGTCAGATGCATGTTATATTTCATAGTGCTGTAAATGTAGTCAGGTGAAAAACTCCATCCTTTTCTATAACAGCCAGGAGATAACCAGATGTATGAGATCAGTTCACTCTCCTTAGTTTGACTTCAGCAAGACAGACACGTCTGCCGAAGTATAAATAATGTCCTCAAAAATATCCTCTAGATAATAAAGGTTTTCCAAACCTAGTTCATTTAACAAAGTAGCAAGTAATGGTCCTTGGGACATGCATCAACCGATGCAGTACAATACAGCGACATGTGAGCTGGGAAAACATCTCGTGACGACGACTTTCGAAGACAGGCTATGAATCGAAATCGCTCACGACCCAAAATCGATAGAGTTAATGAAAAAGTCAATTTACCTTGCTTTCAAGAAATACACAGAAATATCACGCCTCCCGACATGTGGGAAACACTAGAGGTATTATCTCGAATAAACGAAATATCCATTAAGAGGACTACACATCCCTGACAGAACAAAAAATAGCGGAGATCCCCTCTTCAACGAGGCATCTCTTTCGCCATTCAAATCGCTCACTCCACTGGTGGTGGGCGGAAACCGATCGACCAAAAAACAAGACCAGTCATGCGCAGTCCAGCGCAAAATGACCACAGCTCAAAACTTAACTGCATTCAATACCAACGCGGGGAGACAAATGCTTACCGAGAAAAGTGACTATAAATTTCAAGCAGTTGTTGCCCTTGCGTTATAAAATAGATATTGTAATAAAACGATGTTGCGAGAATTTATCACGCAACAGGTACTTGTTTTTGTAGAACTTAGACTTTTTAGGAGGGGAGTTTTGGGATCCAGTTTCTCTGTGGTTATTTTGGTGAGAAGCATGAGAAGATTGGTCTAGATTATTCTTTCGAAAAGGCTCTTCTGTCGGTTTACGTTTTGTGGCCGGCAGGTTCGGCCAGCGCATTATGATATCGCTCAGACTTTTCAAAAATGTCTTCAAGCTTTTCTGCCCCCTGCTCAGCTAGAAATCTCCGGGTGTCACCAGACAAAGTATTCTTTATCTGTTTGTATATAACGAACTCCTCAAGCCCTTCATAGGTAGAGGCAAGCTGTGACCGCCATATCCTCAGAAGAGACCCCGATGCCATCACAAGAACAGCTATTCTTTGGACCCCTGAAGAAAAACGAAAGAGAGGCCGACCAAAAACAACCTGGCGGAGGACTGTGGAGGCTGAGATGCAAAGAATGAACCAGAGTTGGGGCACTGTACGAAGGATGGCTGCCGACCGACCAAAGTGGAATCAATTTGTTGTGGCCACTGACTGCTTTGATGGTCGGCGGCTAAGGATCAAAGAAAAAGAAATTAGAAAAGAAAGACAGAGGTTTTGAATATGGGAGGACAAAGTACCAATCGAACGTATGCAAAAGAAAGGTAATATCAATCGAGCGTATGCGAAAGAAAGGTAAAAGAGCGGAAGAAAAGTAAAAGACACGTGTAGAATAAAGAATAGATATCTGAAATATATTAATCATAATATCTCTGCCACAAATATGTACTGACTGTAATGGAGGTAGTCGAGGAAGGACAGTAAACAAAGTCACTGGATTCAGGAATGCGAGGAGGGGTTTCCAGACTACGGAAGAAGTATTTTTGAATATGATAGACACGTTTACATAGGTAAAGTCCTTTTGAATAGTGGAGGATGTGTGGAACGGGGCGTCGATTTAGAACGATCCGTCTGTGATGGAGCATGTCGGAGAAGGTGACAGGAGATTGAAAGGCGTTTGGATGTGTAGGGAAGGGTAAATTGACGTCTAATTCGTCATACATCTGTGAGAAAAGATCGTTGGTTTGAATAATGTGAGTAGCCATATACGATCATTGAGGTTGTAAACTAAGGGTAACATGTGTGCGAATCGAATTGTTCGAGTACAAATGGTATGTGTCTTAACAGCATCATTAAGAAAAATCGCCAACATACATTCGCGATGCGAATGAACATTATAAAACGGTCTTTCCATAACACAAAAGGAAAGCGGTGAGTTAACATATTTCAAATAGCTCTCATGTGTCACAATGGAAAAATACGTGTGTGCTTTGTTAATAGCCATGACGTATGCTGTCGTATCATACGTGGCGAGGGGGTGGATGTTGGTGTTATTATCATAGTTAATAGAGGGAGGAATAGGTGTAGGGATTTGAGTGAATCCTGTACAGGTAATTCTCGTCATCGACAATTATTAGAGGAATAGCGAGAACACGACGAGTTCTGACTGCGAAAGAATCGTGTCAAGTCGTAAAGAATCGTAGTACTGAAAGAGATTATGATGTTGAACTAGTGGTGGACGGAGTGTATGTGGGAGGATAGTGGACAAGTGGTTGAGTAGTTCTAGAAGATCAGTGGGAGGTAAAAGGGAGGGAGGTAAGCGACTTAACCTGAGCATGTCTATGTGCGACTCTAACATAGTTAGCGATTGTTTAATGTGTGCGTATAGTGTGTTTGCTTTTGTCACAAAATTCATCAAGAATAAATAAGAGCTAAAAAACTGTTGTAAAGCATAAGTCCTATTATTAAGATTTTCAAAGGCAAAAGTGGTGTAATTTGTACAATGGTTGACTACGTCTCTAAGATCATTGAGTACTCTTCTGTTAGACTTAATTGCATATTGGGTGTTATTTAATATGGTAACACTTTTACTGAGAACATGTGTCATCACTTTCTGGTTAGTGGATAATGTATTAATGGACTTAGTTAGATCTTCATAGTCGGTATCAGTAGCTGTACTGATTAGATACTATAAAGCATTTCCAATAAAGAGAATTACTGCTCTCTTGTTTTTATATGGATGGCTAAGTTTGTAACACTGAAGTTGATTTTCCGTGAGTGCTCTTCTAATCATAAAGATTTCGTACCTAACACTCGCAAAAAGGTTTGCATAACTAAAGAACTGAGATAATTTTAAGTTCTGTTTAACCTGGATAACATAGTGTTCTAGATCTGCGAATGTTTGCGAAAGTTCTTCAATTTCTTAACGTAGCGGGGCAAAAGATGTAGTCCTAATGACAGTCCATGTCGACGAAGAATCTGAAATAATTCTATAACATTCAAACACAGTGACGTTACGCCATAATAATTTGTTAGTATCTCTGGGTGTTGCAGACGACGTAACTGTCACTATCATCAGTATCATCAGCAGGGTCTTGACTGAGGCTGAAAAATAAAATTTCCTACCAAACAAAAAATGGATACTAATGTCTTTAGATGATGGCGGGGAATGAGGGGGAGTACTCGTCGGGTACTATAGCTGGGGGAGTACCTTTTTGTTATTAGAGAAGATTGATGCTCCAATAAACCAATAATCGTTGAACTGGACGTTTACGATGTTGACTTGAGGAACTTGGCGATGTCCATCAAGGTAACTTCTTTCCTCGTCAATCGTTGATCACAAGAGGATGGCGTATTTCGCACTGTCGAGTGGGTGGTGGCTCCAGTTGTCGAGGGTAAGGATGAAGTAGTTTTGAAATGGTGCACTTCACACTGCGTCTTGTGGGGCTGTCTGCGTTTTCTTCGCAATTTCATACGTATGTGCTCTTCAGGTAACCTCACAAACTTTGCTAACGGTGGGGAGTCATCTATTGAGCCAGAATATGGGCGCTACGTTGCCGTGCGAAATTCAGTGTGGTCTGGACTGATCATACTTTCGTGGTCACTCTCGGGATCTGCCGTATCAAAGTCAGATTCGTGTCTCAATGGAGGTGTTGGAAGAATAATATCATCTTCCTTAAGTGTGCATGTAGCGCTGTCTGAATCTTCATTAGACAGTGCTGTGTGTCGAGTATTATTATCTTTAGTATACTGGTTGTTGTGAATTGTTCTACTTTGAATCACCTGCAGGGGCGTCTTGTCTTCACCATCCCACTGTTCATTAGAGTGGTAGCTGCTTATTGAGGGTTGTTCATTTCTTTAGTATGGTTGTTGTACAATAGGCTGGCAAGAATCTATCCTGGTGTCAGGGTGTTCTGGAGTAACTTGCTCGGCCTGTAACTTGGTATTTCGATATTCTAGTCTTCCGCGTAACTCAGCGAGGGCAATATCATCTTCACTGTCGGATGTGCTTCTATATTGTCTCATTCTGTTGACGACGTCACGAAATTGGTCGTTTTCAGAGGTGTGCCGTTCTGCTTCTGAAACATCGTTGTCTGTGTTTTCTTCGCAATATCTATTCTTGCTCCCTGATTCTCTCCGGCAATATGTATTGTTGCTCTCTGGTTCCCTCCTGCAATATCTATTGTTGCTCTTTGATTCTTTACGGCAATATGTATTGTTGCTTTCTGGTTCTCTCCGGCAATATTTATTGTTGCTCTTTGATTTTCTCCGGCAATATTTATTGTTGCTCACATATACGTGTCTGGTACTTCGATTGGTGGTGATTGGCGGGCGCTGGTATCTCCAGTTAGTTGTCTGCCATATCATACGGTACAAAGTTAATGTTCTGGGATTGATTAGAAGTGACCATATTCACGCATCGTTTGATTTCCGGTTGACGTCTATCCATGGAAATAGACTTTCGTGACTGTCGAATTATAAGCTGGTCTTCCATGTCTGCATAATTCAGTTGATAATCTTCGTCGCTGGCGGGGTCCTTGGAGCTGCTGTTTTTCCTGGACTTGTAGCATTGTCCTCTAGGGAATCGAATAGTTGTACTTGTTCTCATCTGCTGTGGGTATCCTCCCGGCAGTTGAGAATACCGTTGGTCACCAAAGAAAGCGGGGCGGTGTGGGGTGTAGTGTGGGAGCTGACAAGGAAGAGGGGACTGATGGGTATCAGAGTGTGTCATAATCCGATAATTCTTCCTCCACACTCCTACCGGTTCTACATTCATTTTCCAACCATTTTCGGTTGTTAACTGACACTTCTGTTGCTTCCCTATGTTGAGGTTATTGATTTGCAGTGTCATTCCTTTCCTTATTTGACCAACAAAATTTCTTACTGCTATCCGATGGTGTCTTCTATTTAGACTACTCCATTCTGCTCCTGTTTTGACAGTGTCTCTTTTCCATTTTCTAAGGTATGGTTGACAATCATATTGCTGTTGTTGCTGAAGCTGCTGTGCATATAACGCCTGTTGTTGCTGCTGTTGTTCTTGACTTGGATCCATTATAGTGATTTTTCCTGTCTCCTTTCACTAAAGAAAAGGGCAGGTCACGGCGCCAAAATGACTTGATATGTGCCCCAGTCAGTTAAATGCGCAAGTAGTTATATTGATTTTATTTTCAATCAGAGCTAATTCTTTATATGTTGTTGTTGTTCAAGTGCTACAGTCCTTCCGATTGAGATGGAGATTATTGACTTTTGCTAATCTTCCTTTCCAGATTCGTTTTTCCCTTTTAGGTTTAGTGATAATCAAAACGGTCCCAAAATGACAAGATACATCCAAAACTCTAACGTTCCAAAAACAGCAATGCAGTAGATTCAACCAGAAGTTTATTTAACGTCATTCGACGAGCACTGGTCACAATTTTTACAATGACACGATCGTTTACTTACGTATAAACAAAATAGTGAGTTATATCCAAACGAAATACACTACTGATCTTCATAATCTCCAAGACGAAACTCGAATCTGGCTTGCCTAACACAACACAATGAATACCTAGCAAATCTCTTCCTTTCTCGCATTTGTCTACCTTTTATACAGCTACTTCTTCTTCCCACCATTTTCCACACGTCTCGCTAATTTTACACACGTCTCGCTCATTTTACACACGTCTCTCTGTTTTCGACATTTTGCACACGTCTTTGTTTTTTCGACATTTTTCACACGCCTCTCTTTTCTACCTTAACAATTGGAAAAAACCCAAGATCACAACTCTCACTTCACACTTTCCGCGCATAACTCCCATTCATTATTATTTTATGGGACTGCCCTTCATTTGCCCTCTCAGAGCTGTGACTGCGAACTGAACTTTTTATGATACTGCGTTTTGTGCAAAAACGCCGTATCTGCTTTTAATGTCTGTCATTCCTATATGTAGCATTATAGCGCGTATAAATTCTAGTGTAGTAGCATGGATAATGCTAGCGTGGTAGGCCATGTGGTCACAGTAAGACACACTGAAACTATAAATAACTAACCGGAATTTCAGAGGGCACATGTCGTCCATTACTTTAAAAAAGTGTTATTAACACGTGATACCTTTTTTTTTTTTCTTTTGTGAAAGTTGCTCTAGACAAGAAGAGAAGAATAAATCAAACAACATAAATACAGGACTTATGACAATGGTTATAACGAACACAACAACAAATGATAATACCACTACAAAAATAATTATTATTTTCGTGACTACCACGGTCACACAAGAGAAACCAATAGCAAGGGATCTAAATCTCCAGGAATACCCAGAGTTCGCTGGGGGGACAATATTAGATAATCCCTGAGGGTCCGAAGACTGGACTGGAACCAGGCCAAAAGAAACACAGCTTACAGAATAACATACCGGAGAAGGCTAGACATCATATCTCACTATCCAGGGGATCGGGGAGGAGTATATCATTATTGTACCCACTGGTTCTGAAAAAAATCCATCCAAAATATTCCCTGTACTGGGTTTGAACCCGGTACCTTTAGAATTAGAGGCGGACGCCACACCTCATATCTACTCCAGCCCCCAGGGTCGAAGAGGAACGACCAAGTAAGAAAAAGTCTTTAAAAGATTGTTGTAGTGCGCTATTTGGCGCCAATAACACATTATGTTGTGCTCATCTGCGACTACAGAAAAATTAATTGTATAATGCATTGTCATTGAAAGTGGCAGAGGATATAAGTGTTCACTTCTTTAACATGTGCATCAAACTCCTTATTATTTAAAGTATTTCTATTCTAAACATGGGAAACAAAACACGTTTCAAGACTTTAACACAGGTACTGATGAAAATAACAGAATAATTTATGCCTTACATAATTTTGTAAAATGAATTGACAAAATTAAATAAATAATGAAATTCTGTCTTTAAGTTTGATATTTTTTTAAATAGTTGAATTGTTTCCCTTTGGAAGTAAATAGAATGTGTTCCCATAACTTTGTTTTCTCCCTGCTGTTTAAAATATCACGTGGTTAAGTTTTATTTGTTTGTTTCACTTTCGTCTAAGATTCATTAACCCGTCAAAACCTGACAAGAGGTGTAATCTCTTGGTCAAAAGTGGGTTATTTTTGAACGCTGGACTGTTATCTCTGTCCTTTTCTTTAAAAAAAAAAATTAAGGTGGGGAGGGGGGAGGGGGGGGGGGGGCTGTATTTACATCTAGATCGTTTTCAGCCTCAAAAACATTCAATTGTCCCTCTGCTGTCGTGATGAGATTTCCTTGCTTTTCTCTTACTAATGTAATATTGTTTGCACCTCGTTTTCCGCTGATGGATTTAGTTATTTTGTATACTGTGCTTTGTTTATTTCTCAGTGCTGCCTCTTCTGCCTGTCTTGCAAATTCGTCTAGGAAATTCCTTTTGTTGGTTCGGGTTTGGCGTTTAACTTCCTTGTCCAGCTGACTGTACTTTTCGCTATATAGTTGCTTTAACCTGGGGGACTTCGCTTCTGTTTTCTTTCTTCTCATTTCCTTTCTCAGTGTTATGGTGTTTAATGTTTCTGGTGTTATCCAGTCTTGCTTCTTCCTTTCCTGGAATCCCAAGCATGATTTGCTGCTTTCCTTATATATTGTTGAAATGGTGTTGAATTTCTGGTCTATATCATCAGTCAATGTCTTTTCCTGACTTTTGGCAAATTGATATCGTTTCTTTATGTCAGCCGCAAAAGCTTTTCTGGTAAGGGGGTCCTTCAATTTGCTGATGTCAAACCTTTTCTGTGTAGTTACAGTTGGTCCAGCCCTTCTTAGTTTCACTTTCAGTTTTGCTACTACTAAATGGTGATCACTTCCCACATCTGTACCTCTTCTTACCTTCACATCTTGTAATGCATGTCTCCGTCTACCATTAATCATGATGTGGTCTATCTGGTTTCTGTCCCGACCATTTGGTGATTCCCATGTTAATTTGCGAATTTCTTTATGTGGGAAAAGTGTTCCTCCAATGACCAGGTTGTTAATACTACAGAAACTTATTAATTTATCCCCAATTTCGTTTGCTGTTCCGCTGCCGCATTTCCCCATTACTCTTTCATTATATGTATTGTGTGTACCAACTTTCGCACTGAGGTCTCCCATTACTATAATAAGATCATATCTGGGTGTGTCTTCCATTTCTTTCTGCAGTTGTTGATAGAATTCATCCTTGACATCTTCATCGCTGTCATTCGTTGGTGCGTAGCATTGTATTATTGTAGTATTGGTGAATCTACCTCTCAATCTTAATCTTATCAGTCTGTTGTTGATGGGTTTCCATAGATGTAAATACAGACATTCCACGAAAAGAAGAAATCATCACAGCAATCAAAGGGTTAAAGAACGGAAAAGCTCCTGGCCATGATAACTTAAATGCAGAGCTATTTAAGACAGACCCTGAGCTAGCAGCAGAACTATTAGAACCACTATTTGCACAAGTCTGGAAAACGGGACAACACCATCAGAGTGGAACAAAGGAATAATTGTCAAATTGCCCAAGAAGGGAGAACTTGCAGACTGCTATAATTGGAGAGGAATCACTCTTCTCTCAGTTCCCAGCACAATACTAGGCAGAATAATTATACAGAGAATTTCAAAAGCAGTAGATCACAAGCTGAGGAAGGAACAAGCAGGATTTAGAAAGAACAGAAGATGTGTAGATCATATATTCACTCTCAGGATCATTATAGAGCAGTGCTCAGAATGGCAAAGACAGCTGTACATTAATTTCGTTGATTTTGAAAAGGCTTTTGACAGCATACATAGGGATAGTTTATGGAAAATACTGAGGGCTTATGGAATTCTAAGCTGCTTAGTGTCAATCATAAAAAGCCTCTATGCCAACTTTACGTGTAGTGTTGGGCAGAGCAACCTAAACTTTGAGGTGAAGAGAGGAGTATGACACGGATGCCCCTTATCAACCACCCTATTTTTAACAGTCATAGACTGGATGATGCGCCAGACAACATAGGGCAGTCCAAGAGGAATAAGATGGACTACATTTTCTACATTGGAAGATCTGGAATATGCAGATGACATTGTACTACTAGCACATTCACATCAACACATCCAGGAAAAAACGGATAGACTTAATAAGTCTAGCCAGCAGGTGGGCTTGAACATCAATTTAAAGAAGTTAGAGGTCATGACGCTCAATGTGAGCAACCCTGAGCCCATATCAGTAAGGAATCAGCAACTGGTACAGACAGATACCTTCGCATACCTAGGATACATAGTAACACCAGACGACGGGGCAGGCAAAGACATCAACATCAGAATGAATAAGGCATGAACAGCCTTTTTTACCCTAAACAACATCTGGAAGTCCTCACAATACAGCACAAGCACAAAATTAAGATTATATCAGAGCTGTGTGCTTTCTGTGCTTCTGTATGGTGCGGAATGCTGGTGAGTTACAGAGAAGGAAATGTCGAAATTGTCCTCTTTTCACACAACATGTCTAAGAAAAATTCACCGAATCTTTTGGCCGAATACCATCACCAACCAAGATCTGCTTACTCGGAGCAAGCAAGAGGACATGCACACCACCATAGCTGGCAGACGCTGGAGTTGGGTTGGCCATGACCTCAGAAGAGACCCCGATGCCATCATAAGAACAGCTATGCTTTGGACCCCTGAAGGAAAACGAAAGAGAGGCCGACCAAAAACAACCTGGCGGAGGACTGTGGAGGCTGAGATGCAAAGAATGAACCAGAGCTGGGGCACTGTACGAAGGATGGCCACCAACCGAGCAAAGTGGAATCAATTTGTTGTTGCCCTACAAGATGCCACTAGGCGTGATGGCCACTGACTGCTTTGACGGTCGGCGGCTAAGGATCAAAGAAAAAAGAAGCAATTATTAATATTAGCTAGCTCAAGCCCCCACCCTGATTTACTCTTATTATTACGTGTCGTCGATTTTTGATAGGAGAATTAAGACTTGGGTTGGTCCCTTCTGAATAGGTTGGAATGAGTGATAGTCACAGTGTGAGATAGAAATACAAAATAGATTTCCACGAGTGAGGTGGTGGAATAGTGATAGAGGCTGTCTCTGAGAGCGGGAAATCTTCTCTCTCTCTCACCTATCTTCTACGACAGATCTAAAGTAGTCAGACAGTCTAACACATATACATTAAATATATCTATATCCACTCACGTGCACGCACATTCAAGTGACGACAGGTAGACACACAGACGTGGGAAACTATAACAAATGATTATATAGATATTTAGAACGAGCTGACCAACGCGCTGATTAATTTATTGTTAAGTTTATTTATCATTGTAGACTTACGTCACAACATGTAAAAATTACATTTAAAAAAAATCATATACAAATAGTCATAAAGTCAATAAAAATGCTACAAGAATTGATAGACCCTCAGTAAGATCCTTCCCCTCGATGTTTAGCCCACAGTCCCGTTAAAAGGAACAAAAGTGATAGCCCCCAAAGAGTCACAGATACATAGGGTTTAGTCTAAGAGTTTTTTTTTCTTCTCGTAAATGTATGAACAGAGTTGGATAATCTGATTTAGCCTAAGAAAGAAAAAAAACTAGCATGTGCAACAAATCTGCAGAAAAAAATTAAGACAGCAAATGGGTGCCGAAATACAAAGGTAAAATCACACTCAGACCTGCGTTCGCTCTATACATTCAGACGAGCACACGTGCACATACTCACAGCTTTGATAGCCACTCCTGGAACAAAACCAATATTTTTAGGACTTGTTCATACAGAATCTTCAATGGTAATCTTGCGCCAAGAAAACCCCAGGTCCAAACAGATGGGTTGAATTCACCACTTCCGGGACCGTTCTCTTGGGAATACTCTAATTTTAGATGTCTGTTTAAGTCACATAAAATTTGTCCAGGCACGAGCGTTAACAATCGAGCACAGTGTCGCTAGCTTAGGGTTCTAGAATTGAGGAATGTCAGATCGGTGTCTACTTTCAGGAAAAGGACTATATTTGGTCACCACACCACTAGTCGAAACTCCGTCAAATGTTACTGACGTTAATATGTTAATTGTCACACCGGCTAAATTTTGTACATAGAGTTTGTGCAGAAATCTGATCCGGCTCAAAGGCCCAGTACTTATATAAAACAGTTTAGTCTCTATAAAAAAAACCCGTTAGTGAGAGTTTTACTCTGTCTATTTATGAAGACACAAGCACTGTCAGACAGGTGTTAACTTGCAAACCCCCGTGGTTAAAAGATTAAAAAAACTGTTTATGTTTCTCACAGGTATGTCTCTTGTACTAAAACGCTGGCAAAGTTTGGGTACCACAGTTTCACTATATAAAATGGGAAAAGTACATATAAAATAGTTATACATACTATGTACTCGGATATAACTGATAATTTAAACTGCAAGCGTGGCTTGTCTTATAGTTTAACACTGCATGCGAATTTAAGTTATAGTTAAAAATCGTACGAGCGTATTCTGTCAACACTCATGAGGCTTCTAGCATTTATAAGTTAGTTTAGCAAGTTTTCTCTCGTCTGATTATTTAGCAGTAAAATTAAATTCATTATAGCTGTATCGTTGTTTAAGCTAGAAATTATAATTTATTCTGCTTTCCACTGAAACACGTCACTAGAAAATAATACAGACTATATAAATTAAGCGATCTGCACCAAATCTAACGAGTGTAATAAAATAAGCGATTTAACACTTTGAACACTTCACAAAATACTAGATAATAATATATAATATTTTACCTCACACAGAACTACAGGTAGTCGCACAACTTAAGAATTATATGCTTATATTTATGGAAGTCTAGAAGTTCGACAAATTGTCGAAACAAACTGAGAAACTTCGCAATACAGCTTATTCTGTTCCGAGCAACCTGTCTACTGCGAATTTAGAGGACTGAATGAAAATAAAATTTAACTCCCTCCAGTATATATGAAACGCCAGACAAAGATGTCCACTATTTCCATAAACTACGCAATAGCCTCCCCCTTTCCGTCTATAACACTACGTTTAACACCTAAACGCATGTCGTAACTGCCACCTACTGACCGAGAGGGCGCGTGTCAGTTGCGAATCTCAGACGGCTAGTCTCCAATGCCCCGGCAGTTTTCACACTTCACGCTGACCATGGCCTACAATGAGGGTCGTGTCAGATGGGATTTCCAGACAAAATGTCTCAAACTGCTCCAAGGAGACGTCATTTATCGCGCCTTTCTGAGCGTTCAGCCGACACCACTCGTTGTGGCAGGTGAAAATGCAGACAAATTTGTCGCCTATATGTCTGGCGAAAACGAATATGCACAGTTTACATCCACAACGCGATAACCTCCCGAGCCTGGCATCTACGTAATAACCTCACTAGTGCGTTTCAAAATGAGAAACTAAACCGGCGAAAGTTAGAATGGGAAAATATTAATGTATATAGTCGCAAACGAACGAATGCGAAAAACTCAGGAAAAAGGTAAACAGCGACAATAATAAAATAGAGGATACGGGTGAAAGAAAAAAAGAAGAGGATATAGGCAATTTAATTATCATAAATGTCTACGTGACAGAACGTCCCCCCTTTAAGATATGGAAGCACTCCATGTCTGCGTTATGGAATAAAATTTCCTATATCCGTAGCTTCAGGGTGTTTGTCTTCCTCCATCTCATCTCCCCCCTCCATCTCTCTCCAATTCCTACTCAAGTCTACTCCCAAAGTTTCCTTTCTCTGGAATGTTTCCCATGCGCGCTTGAAAGAGCGTCGCCGCTTCTGACATTTTTCAAAGATTTCCTGTGATTGCAGTGGAGTTTCCCTGCCACTATCGTCATCTTCGTCAGTTTTGGCGATCGCGAGGAGATGGTCGGAGGTCGACACTGGTCTTTCCAAGTATCTCTTTAAGAGATTTAAATGGAAAACCTTCTCCTTTCCTTGAATAGAGATCTGGTAGTTAGCCTTAGAAATCTTTTTCAGGACGGTAAACTGCCCTTGCCATCCGATCCTCAGTTGGTTGCTCTCGGTAAAGAGTAACACCAAAACTTTCTCTCCTGCTTCCAGTTCTCTCTCTTTCGCGACTTTCCTGTATCGGTTAGCGTGCTTTGTGCGTGCTCGCTTAAAGTTGGTCGTTGCTAGGTCCCATCCTAGTTTCAACCTATCCTTTAAATCCGATACGTATTTACTTGCTGAGACAACTGTCTCATCAGCCTTCTGGTCTGTCAGCGACCAAAGTAAGGCTTCAAAGCGGGCCCTTAATGGGTCTGCCGAATAAAAGCGTAGCTGGCGGAAATCCTGTGGAAGTATGAGGAGATTCTCTGTAGCCAAATAAAGCTGCAGGAATACAAAGATCCCAATCTTAAGGTTTCACTTGTGCCAGTTTACTTAACATCATTTTGAGGTTTCCATTAACACGTTCCACGAGCCCATTTCCGACCGGAGTATAAGGCTTTGTGTAGATGTGTTTGGTCCTCAAGATCTTCACGATCTCATCCATCAACAGGTTTCGGTATGGAGATCCGTTATCCGTCAACACTTGCTGAGGGAATCCCAACCGAGTGAAAATCTGCACGAGGGCTTCTGCGACATGCTTGGCATCTGCGCATGTTAGCGGGATAGCTTATGCCTATAAAGTGCATGTATCGACTAAGGTCAGGATAAACCTGTTCCTTCTTTTAGTCCTTTCAAAGGGTCCTAAAATGTCGATCACAACCCGTTCGAATGGTGTTCCCACTATTGGCATTTCACCCAAAGAGACTGGGGGTGTCCGTTGCTTGGGTGGCACACGTTGGCACTGGGCACAGGATTTTACATACCTAATAATATCAGTATTTACTCCTGGCCACCAATAATGAGTGGTTATCCGTTGGTTTGTGGCGTTCTGTCCCATATGTCCGCTAAATGGAAGAGAGTGCCCCATTTCTAGGATTTGGCTTCTGTACTGTTTCGGTACTAGGAGCTGGTTGTAGCCTTGGTCAGGCTTGCCCGTTCTGCGATAAAATACGCCATCCTTAGAAAAAATGTCCCCGTGCTGTCTGGGTTCCTTAGCCATGGGCAGTTTCCTAAAGCAGGGTGCCAAAGTAGGGTCCTTGTATTGCGCTTCTTTAAGTTCCATGGGTAACAAATTAGGCGCAGGCTCCCGTTCCTTCTTGGTTTGCCCTCTTGTAGTTACTGCTGCCACAATCGGCTCTTCCGGTTTCCCAATACACACATATCTCCCGCCAAGTATGACTGGGTGTTAACTCACATTTATTTGTTAAATGTCGTGAATGTCCACCAGTTGATAAATGTAGATGTTGGGACTGGTGTGGTAAAGTGTAACGATTGTCAACTCATTAAACCCAGCACAGTTTTGGTCATACAGGTCATCTTGTCCTGGAACGTGATGAGGCTCCGACAAGAATGTGAGTGTAGACAATGAGTGTGTATATGAATGTCAGAACGCGAATGGTAGAATGATTCGATAGAGTTGACAGGTTGGTAGTACATCACTCATACTCACACTGTTCGAATTCAAGAAGTACTGGAACTACGGTGGTCTTTTTTTAACATTTAATGGGACGCACACTTGGACAGTACGTGTATGGTTACAGGAACAAATGTCGACATAGACAGCATAATGTTGATCACAGGAATATCATCTTAAGTTAGCATTCATGCTTGGCAAATATCATAATGGAGCATTCGTAAATAAGCATTCAGAGTTCCATCATGTAAATCATCTGGCTTTACTGACTGGGCACGTCAGACCATAACCAATATATAGGAAGGCTCCTAGACCTAACCTCGTCTAGCGAATATCCCTTCACGTAAAGTTCAATATATATATTTTCCATAAAGATATAGGAATCCCAGACATGGGTTCTCACATGTAGCAGTGATCTCTTGGTTCATCGAGCGATAGTACAGGCATCCCTTTTTCTCACTCGATAAATACAAAGTATATGGATTTCAACATGGCTGTTCTTCTCTCGTGAGCTTCACTCACTATTGGATACAGACCAAAATTGGTCATTCGTTAAATGTCCTCATTTCTTCATAGCTTCTATCATAGAGGTAATTGAATAATATCATATAATCTAGTGCTGATACATAGGAATGTCATCTTCCTTTGAATAAATATTCTTTTCAAAAGTACCACTGTGCATCTGCTTATCGACAACGATGGCGAAGCCCAAGTTCATAATAAATTGTGGTTTTACCTTTCTATGCGAAATATAACTTTGCCATTCCTTGGCAAAAGAGAATAAACACTGGGGTAAAGTACATACAACATGTCTAAATGACTATCACTTTTCCCCATCTACTTATAGATCACTTTTTCGGCGATAAGCCGGCTACAACAAAATTCGACATCCCGACAGGATGACAGCCATGAATCACACCCCCTGCTAGCGATACTTCCGCTGCATAGCCTTTGACCTTTTCTAGCGACAACCAACATAGTTCGACTTAGAAATGTAAAGATATCCATATATAAGACAGACTCGTCCTACTCATACAAACACTACGTATAACTTCAGGCCATAGATATACTGAAGCAAGAACAATCTATTCCTACCCAGCCAAAGAATAAATCGCAGTAGGCCTAGATTCGTCCGCGGAGTCCGATCGAAGATGACGGAACTCCTTTCAAGGGAAGTAACTCAAAAATGACTTCTCCTTAAGCACTTAAAAAGGAAATACTTTGTTTACAAAATATTTGCGAACATAATAAGTATATAAATGTATTATATTGCAAGATAGTAAAAATTGCACTTTACAGTCTTACCACACCTCCCGGGAAAAAAAAATAAATTTTTTTTTTTTAAATACATCTAGGAGCAACGTAGAATAGGCTCACAACGCAAGAATACTGCGCAGATGAAAATATCAGGAATAACTATAATTCCTAATATGACCGGTGAGAATATATCTCAAAATCTGAGAGAAATTGTTTCTCTACGAATAAATGTTTCCAGGAAGGTGTGATGTACGTATAATACAATTCTGGTAATTATACAATGCATACCAAAAATTCACACTATAATCTTAAATTTATGATTTATGAAGAAACAATCATCAAAGAACAGCGGTGAATAAACATCAATAAACCGCTAAGTAGCGATACCATCATTCTATTATTAAATTACAAATGTGTATCTTAGTAAAGAAACAAAAAATAACTGTTGTAAAGTTATACATATTAAAAAGATCCAATATTTAACAGTTAAGTGGCATCATGTGGGCATCTGGACAGAATGTCCGCCATCACATTTTCTGAACCACGGATAGCTCGTACCGAGAAATGAAAAGGTTGAAGAGCGATTGCGTATCGAGTTGATCTCGAGCTCTTCAAGTTCTTACTTTGGATAGCCGTAAGAGCTTTTTGGTCAGTTTCCACTACGAAATGCGCGCCCAGAAGGAATCTTTGGAGTTTGAGAATTGACCAAACCATTGCCAATAATTCACGGTCTAAAACCGAGTAATTCCTTTCTGCAGCATTAAGTTTTCTGGATATATACATTACAGGATGCAGAGTTCCAGAGTACTCTTGCATTAGTGCCGCTCCAATCCCAGTGGATGAAGCGTCACTACGAAGAACAAATGTCTTATCTGTTGTAGGTAACACTAAAATAGGTGGTGATGAAAACATAGTTTTGATCTTCTCTAGTGAAGATTGGCATTCATGAGACCAGTGAACCATGTTAGGCGACCCTTTCTTTAATAGTGTAGAGAGAGGTGCCATGATAGAGGACAGATTCGGAATGAAACGTCCATAAAATTGTATGAGACCTAAAAGACTTCGCACTTGCTTTTTAGTCCTAGGGATAGAGATGTTAAGTATCTTAGTGATATTATGGTCTTCTGTCTTCAAGAAACCGTGACCTACTCGATGGCCTAAGAAAGCAATTTCGCTAAAGCCAATACAAGTTTTAGATGGTTTTGCTGTCAGGTTATACTCACGCAGAGTTGATAATAATTCAACTAACCCTGAATAGTGATCTTCCCAAGTATCGCTGAAAAGACAGATGTCGTCTAGATAAGCAATGACATCTGACCGATACGATAGGATTCGACGCATCATGCGTACAAATGTAGCTGGTGCGTTCATAAGGCCGAAAGGCATAAAATTCCATTGGAGAAGGCCTCTGGGAGTAGAGAAAGCGGTAAGAGGTTTGGCGCGTTCGGATAATGGAACTTGCCAATATCCTTTAGACAAATCAAGTTTAGTGAAAAAATGCGATTTAGAAAGACGAGTAAGTAGCTCTTCTAGTAAAGGCATAGGTTCAGCATCGAACTTCGTAACTTGATTCAATTTGCGATAGTCAACGCAAAGACGTATGTTATTGTCTTTTTTTCGAACAATAACCATCGGCGAAGAATATGCAGAAGTGGATGGTTCGATTATTTGTAAATCTATCATTTCATCCAACTCCTTTTCAACCTGTGTTTGGAAATGTATAGGGATAGGATAAGGTCTAACCCTAATTGGAGTATGTTCAGTTAGAACAATGTCATGCTCAATGACATGAGTTTGTCCAGGGATGTCAGTGAGGACATCCTGAAATGTTTGTAACATAGACGAAACTTGTCGCCGTTCTCCTAGAGACAAATCAGGAGAAACAGTAACGTCTTTCCATGATTCACTAGAATGAAGTGGGATCATTGGAAGCGGAAGATTAACATCCGAAAAACTTGTTTCCTCATCCTGTATTACAGACAGTGATGAGTAATGACCATGTTTGACATGAGAATCGTCCGTTGCCTGGAAAATAGGCTGTAGATAGTCAGGACGTTCATGGAACTCCGTAAGCATATTGATGTGGAAGGTTTTATGCTTCCCGTTAATATCGACGATGTAGTCAACATCTGAAATTTTCGATATTATATCGTACGGACCTTTCCAACTAATAAGGAGTCTATTTTCACGACAAGGTAGCAAAACAAATGCTTTGTCACCAGGACAAAGTTGTCGTAAAGTTCTCTTCTTATTAGCAAATTGTCTTGCCTTCTGCTTAGCAAATTCAGAAGAGGACGTTGCCAATTTGCATGCTTCGATAATCTTTTGTCTCAGCGCGATGACATACTCGTAAGAAGATTGTGTGTCATCGTCAATATTGTCAGCTGTTATAAGATCATGCAGCAAAGACATTGGGCCGCGCGGTCGCGCGCCAAAGACAAGTTCAAAGGGAGAAAACCCTGTATGTTCATTGGGGACCTCTCTGTACGCGAAGAGGGCCGCGGGTAAAACCCTATCCCAATCTTGAGGATGATCCTCAGTTATCTTCCCTAATAAGTTCTTAAGTGTTCTATTTAGTTGCTCGACCATCCCATTGGACATAGGATGATAGATGCTACTCAAAGATCTCTCTATCTGTAGAGTAGACATTACTTGAGACATGGTATCCGATATCAGTTGGGTGCCATGATCTGATAATATTTCTCCGGGGAATCCCAGCCGAGAAAATATAAGCCAAAGAGCATCTGCAATGTCAGCGGTAGTAATGCTCTTTAGAGGGATAGCCTCTGGCCAACGTGTGCACATGTCTACACACGTTAAGATAAACTGATGTCCTCTAGCAGATTTGATCTTGAATGGACCAATGATGTCTATCGCCATTTTCTGGAATGGACGAATAGGAATATCTGCAGCCTGAATAGGCGCAGCATGACGAGGACCTTTGGATTTGACTTCTTGACATACTTTACAGGATCGACAATAGATCCGTATGTCCTTGTTCACAAAAGGCCAAAAGAAAGCCGCAAGAACTCTTGACTTTGTACGGGAAAAACCCATGTGACCAGCACACTGAGAGTCGTGTGCATGTTGTAAGATCTTAACTCTCAAATTCTTGGGTACAAGAATCTGAGAATGACTTGACTTAGTGGAGTCTTGCACCATACGTACAAGTACGCCATTCTTCATTGTAATCCAAGATTTACAATTTGAATCTTTATTCGGATCACCTTTCGTTACAAGAGTGAAGAATTTCTTAAGAGTCGGATCTTCTTCTTGTTGTTTTATAAACGAGTCACGAGAAATTACCAAGGGATCATCTTGGTTATGCACTTCATTATCTTCAACAGATGAAGTTTCAGGCATATTGAGAGCTTGAGCTCTAGTGACTACCGCATTAGCAGATTGCATATTTTGATTTTCCCAAACGGAAATTTGCTCCGGAGTGATAAGATCAGCGATCGGATTCGGCAAAAGACATGCGTGTACATCTCCTGTGAAGAAAGGAGTAGCAATCCTAATGATAGCGGTAGAGTATTTCTCTATGGTGCCGCCAAATGTTACGCATTTGATTACTTTGCCTGTAGAATGAGAAGGATCTATGAGTGACTGCCTAACCCCAATAGTTGTGCATCCAGAATCAAAAAGTACTGAGACTGGATTGTCATTTACTAAACCTTTGTGTAAGACAAGAGAACCTCTCCCATCATGCGCGATTGACGCAGGAAGAGCGGGAAGAGGATGGCCACAGCTTAAAGTAGACACTGTGGTTGGCTCAAATAATGTTTTGCATTGGGGGCACTGAGATGCTCTCCCAAAATCAAAAGCGGCACATGCCATATTATTAGAGTCATCATTATCTTTATTTTGTTTATAGGCTTCGTGGGACTCTTGCTGTGCAGAGTTCGCCTGGTAATGAGCTTTATGTTTTTTGAATTGTGCTCTACCTCTGTTATTATTGCCTCTGTACTTATCATTGTTTCCACTATTATAACCCCTACTCGGGTTTGAATCATAGCTCCTTTGGTTACTATCATCATATTCATTATAATGAGTATCTCGGTAATTATGATCTTGTTGTCTCCATGAAGGAAAACTTGGATAGTTTCTAGAATGACTTCCTTTGCGAAAGTTCCTGTAATTATG
Source organism: Oreohelix idahoensis (assembly GCA_024509875.1). Taxonomy (NCBI): domain Eukaryota; kingdom Metazoa; phylum Mollusca; class Gastropoda; order Stylommatophora; family Oreohelicidae; genus Oreohelix; species Oreohelix idahoensis. The sequence continues at coordinate 425,119 of JAMPIV010014909.1, forward strand.
ACCACCCCTGAATCGAGGGCTGTCAGCTCTTCTCCAGGTATTCGAAGAAGAACCCTGAAATGATTGGTTACCTTGGTTCTGATAACTGTAATAGTTACCTTTTTTATTAAACCTATTTTGAGGTCCTTGGAATTTGTGAGAGTGATTAGGGTTGTATGGTGTTGCAGAAGCAACTGGCATACCTTCTTTAACCTTACTGTTGCTAATAGCTACGTCCGGATGTGCAGTGACGTATTGGGTACAATACTGTTCCATTTCTTTTAGAGACTTAGGTTTACGCTCATGTAAGAATTCGAGGAAAGGTTTATTTATACTTGACATAATCTTGTCTCTGAGTATCAAGTCCATAAGGGCTTCATAAGTCTTTTCTGTTTTGGATAGCTCAATCCAACGATCAAATGTAAGACGTGTCCTTGCAATGAATTCTGAGAATTCTACACCTGCCTCAGGCACCATTGTCTTAAACAACTTCCGATAACCCTCTTCAGACAACTGATACTTCTTTAATAAGGCTGCCCTAATAACATCATAGTTATCTTTGTCAGCCTCTTCAACCAAACTTAAACTAGTCAGAGAATCACCTTTCAGATTTTCTGATAACTGGTTAGCATATTGTGATTTGTCCACATTATGGGCTCGACACGAGCGTTCAAATCTATTTAGCCAGAATGTTATGTCATCACTGGAAGGGTTGAACGCTGGTACCTTGACCTTGTAAGTAAAGGGTTTACCATTACCACCAGATGCTTGATTAACATTACTTATGTTTGTTAACTTTAACTTTTCTAACTCAAATGCTAAAAGTTCTTTTTTGTGTTCATGTTCTCTTATTGCTTTTTTCTCTTCTGCTTCAGCTTCTCTTTGTAATCTTTTCTCTTCTGCAGCAGCTTGTAATTTTTTCTCTTCTGCAGCAGCTTGTAATTTTTTCTCTTCTGCAGCAGCTTGTAATTTTTTCTCTTCTGCAGCAGCTTCATCTTTTCTTTTCTCTTTTTCCATTTCCATCTGGAATCTTTTTTCATCAGTCTGTATCTGCAATTTCTTTTGTTCATCCTCTCTTTGTAATTTTTTTTTCTCAGCTTCTAATCTTTTCTCCTCAATCAATGCTTTTCTTTCTTCAGCAGCTAATGCTTTGTCATATTGAGCAACTGCCCATTCTTCTAATTGCTGACCAGTCTTATCAAGAGCCTTGCCTTGTGTGATAAAATAATCTAATGTAGACATCTTGTCTAATAAGATCAGTAATTTGCAAAAGTAAATAAATTCACTTTCTTAGTCTTAATCAAAGACCTTGTATGATAACTTTGTAACCTGTGGAAAATAGTACTTAACTATCCCAATCACTGTGGGAAACAAGCCTTACAAAGGTCTTGTATAAATCCTTATATAATAACAGCTATAAGTTGCTGGTTCACTTTATAATATAAGTGCAGTGCACCAGAAATAGTGTTTTATATCATCAACTGTGTACCTTTAGTAATAGCAATTAACTATCAGTTGATTCTTGTACATCAATTTATATGATCAACTATATTTTAAATAGTGTATGTCGATCAGGCACAAAACAAAACAGTTATACAGAAGAACATGAAAACATTTGCGGAAATGAAATAAATCAAATGGGAAAAACAATAAAAGATAAACCGCAAGAGGATAACAAATACAAATAACGCCACAGTATATAAATATAAATTGAGAATAGAACTGAAAGATAGAATAGGGTAGACCAACAAATTACAAACAAATCAAAACAAACTAAAGAACAGAGGAATATTACAAAAACAACAATGAGTACAGTCTTCACAGCTAACACTAATAGCAACAGCTGTCGCAGCAAATTTTCAATCAAGAAAATTGCACCTATAGAAACGCACACATCAGACCCTCTATTACGTGGGATACTCTGTTGTGTGACACCGCCCAACCAAAACAACAACCCGCTGGATACAAACAAATATCACATATAAATATTTAAACATAAATACATAAATGCATAAATAGTATGGCAATATGATGTAAATAGAGTGTTGCAGAAAGAATGTGTTGTAAAGAAGGCTCAGTTACACTGCCTAATAGTACAGTACTGTGGTACTTTATTAAACAAATACTTCTGGTCTAATTATTTTAAATTCAACACAGAAATAGAAGCTCCATCGTTGATGTGAATGATAACAATCGATGTAGGACTTCTCAGTTCAATAACATTTCCTTTCGCAAACACTGTCAAATATTCTCCAGTCCTGATGTGTAATGTTCTATGTTTCAACCAAGCTTGCTGTGTAACACTGTCAGTTGTATGGCAAATGTCCAACGAACCAAATGTCAACAAACGCTGACCTAGTTACCGCATACTGTCGACAGGACAGGTCACGCTGACATCACTGTAGAGTTGTACTGCTGATGTATTTGTGTGTCGTAACAGACCCCAAGGAACGTCTGGTCTCAGTAGTTTACTTCTCAATATGGTCACTGTGCAGGTTGACCCAGGAAGCTGGCCACCAGTTGTTAACTCACATTTATTTGTTAAATGTCGTGAATGTCCACCAGTTGATAAATGTAGATGTTGGGACTGGTGTAGTAAAGTGTAACGATTGTCAACTCATTAAACCCAGCACAGTTTTGGTCATACAGGTCATCTTGTCCTGGAACGTGATGAGGCTCCGACAAGAATGTGAGTGTAGACAATGAGTGTGTATATGAATGTCAGAACGCGAATGGTAGAATGATTCGATAGAGTTGACAGGTTGGTAGTACATCACTCATACTCACACTGTTCGAATTCAAGAAGTACTGGAACTACGGTGGTCTTTTTATAACATTTAATGAGACGCACACTTGGACAGTACGTGTATGGTTACAGGAACAAATGTCGACATAGACAGCATAATGTTGATCACAGGAATATCATCTTAAGTTAGCATTCATGCTTGGCAAATATCATAATGGAGCATTCGTAAATAAGCATTCAGAGTTCCATCATGTAAATCATCTGGCTTTACTGACTGGGCACGTCAGACCATAACCAATATATAGGAAGGCTCCTAGACTTAACCTCGTCTAGCGAATATCCCTTCACGTAAAGTTCAATATATATATTTTCCATAAAGATATAGGAATCCCAGACATGGGTTCTCACATGTAGCAGTGATCTCTTGGTTCATCGAGCGATAGTACAGGCATCCCTTTTTCTCACTCGATAAATACAAAGTATATGGATTTCAACATGGCTGTTCTTCTCTCGTGAGCTTCACTCACTATTGGATACAGACCAAAATTGGTCATTCGTTAAATGTCCTCATTTCTTCATAGCTTCTATCATAGAGGTAATTGAATAATATCATATAATCTAGTGCTGATACATAGGAATGTCATCTTCCTTTGAATAAATATTCTTTTCAAAAATACCACTGTGCATCTGCTTATCGACAACGATGGCGAAGCCCAAGTTCATAATAAATTGTGGTTTTACCTTTTTATGCGAAATATAACTTTGCCATTCCTTGGCCAAAGAGAATAAACACTGGGGTAAAGTACATACAACATGTCTAAATGACTATCACTTTTCCCCATCTACTTATAGATCACTTTTTCGGCGATAAGCCGGCTACAACAAAATTCGACATCCCGACAGGATGACAGCCATGAATCACACCCCCTGCTAGCGATACTTCCGCCGCATAGCCTTTGACCTTTTCTAGCGACAACCAACATAGTTCGACTTAGAAAGGTAAAGATATACATCTATAAGACAGACTCGTCCTACTCATACAAACACTACGTATAAATTCAGGCCATAGATATACTGAAGCAAGAACAATCTATTCCTACCCAGGCAAAGAATAAATCGCAGTAGGCCTAGATTCGTCCGCGGAGTCCGATCGAAGATGACGGAACTCCTTTCAAGGGAAGTAACTCAAAAATGACTTCTCCTTAAGCACTTAAAAAGGAAATACTTTGTTTACACAAATATTTGCGAACATAATAAGTATATAAATGTATTATATTGCAAGATAGTAAAGATTGCACTTTACACTGGGTAGATGGGGTCATCCATAACAGCCGCTTTGATCACGCCTCTGACAAAATCGGAGTGCATCTCAACCAATGCGATGGGAAGCGCTGTAGGTGCATCACTCTTACGAACTCCACAAAGTTGGACGGTCTCTCCTGTCTCTTGACCGGGTTTAACCAGGTTTCTGGCAACAATGCAATCAAACGAAAGCCCCGTGTCAAATAAACAAGAAGTTTGAAAACCGTTCATAATAACAGTACCTCGCGTTGAGTGTGTATCCCCAACAGGTTGGGAATCACTGTCAATAATTCTGCCTTGCGAGACTGTTAGCAAGCATCCGATGCGTTTTGGCTCGGTGTGCTCACTCTGATCATTAGTCCCGTGCTCAGGGGTTCTCCCTTTGCCACCTTGTCCTTTCTGGCTGCGCTGCCATGTAGGGCGGTCGGGTTGATCAGACTGTTTACTGTGGTTGGGGTACTTGTTTTTGTAGAACTTGGATTTTTCAGGAGGGGGGTTTTGAAGTCCAATTTCTCGGTGGTTATTCGGGTTGGAAGCGTGAGAAGCATGAGAAGACTAGTCTAGATTATTTTTCCGAAAATGCTCCTCTGTCGGTTTACGTTTTGTGGCCGGCAGTTCAGCCAGCGCATTTTGATAACGCTCAGACTTTTCTAAGATGTCTTCAAGCTTTTCTGCCCCCTGCTTGGCTAGGAATCTCCGGGTATCAGCAGACAAAGTGTTCTTTATTTGTTCTGTTAGAACAAATTCCTCCAGACCTTCATAGGTAGAGGGGAGCTGTGAAAGTTCAAGGCACTTTGTTAGGTATCCCTTCAAACGAGATGAAAACTGCTGGAAAGCTTCAGAGCTCTCCTTCCTGCTGTTGCGAAACAGTTGCAAAAATTTGCGAGCATTCATTTCAAAGCGCTCAAGCAAAGCTTTCTTCAACAAGTCATAGTTGTCTTGTTGGCCACATTCCAGTTTAGAATAAACATCGTAAGCAGAACCTTTAAGGGCCTGGGAAAGTTTCATACACCAACGCGACCTCTCTACACCGTACAGAGTTGCAATTTTCTCAAATTTTTCTAACCATGTGTCAATCTTCTCATTAGGACAAGGGAAAGACTCAAGAGTGAAAGACATAGCTTTGAGTTGAAGAGATTGAGTGTTAGAAGGATCAGTTAATGAAGAATGAGGAGAAGACTCTCCATTGCTGGAGGTAGAGGCAGCACCACGACTTTGGAATTCTAGAGTTTTGAGAGCTAACTCGTGCTGTCTCTCCTTCTCTCTTTCCTCATGCTGTCTCTCCTTCTCTCTTTCCTCATGCTGTCTCTCCTTCTCTCTTTCCTCATGCTGCATCCTGCGAATTTCCATTTCCTCGTCCATCTTCTTCTGCTGTAATAGCCGGTCTTCCGCTTCTTTCCTCTCCGCTGCTTCTTCTTTCCTCCTTAGTTCTTCTTTTTCCTCTTTAGCTTCAGCTGCTTTCCTCTCCGCATCATATCTCTCAAGTTCGTCTCTGACAGAAGCTTTCGCTTCTTCTCCGTCCAAACCTTCTTCTCTCGCTTCGTCCCTGAGGAGCTGTCTAAGCTTTGCCCTCTCGGCCATCGTAAATCAGTGGCTGAGACGTAGACGAGAAAAAGATAAGAATAAGGGTACACTGGTTCCTACCACTTACGAGAAAATACCAAAATAAAAGATGGAATACTTATAACCTGTGATACCTCCTCCAAAATAAAGTATCTAACTATCGCTGCTATTATCGGCAATAAAGCACATAATGCAAACGACTACGCCAAATAAATGGTAGTAAAGATTTACTCACTGAAAAATAAGATGCTACAGTACAAGCAAAAATAATTATTGCAAAAATTATTTTAGGAAGAAAAAATCCCCTTAATTTATAAGTCCACTATCAAGTTCACCCCCTGAAGACAGTTAGGGTAAGGGAGGCAATAAATCTGGTAAAATAGTGAGTTATATCCAAACGAAATACACTACTGATCTTCATAATCTCCAAGACGAAACTCGAATCTGGCTTGCCTAACACAACACAATGAATACCTAGCAAATCTCTTCCTTTCTCGCATTTGTCTACCTTTTATACAGCTACTTCTTCTTCCCACCATTTTCCACACGTCTCGCTAATTTTACAAACGTCTCGCTCATTTTACACACGTCTCTCTGTTTTCGACATTTTGCACACGTCTTTTTTTTTTCGACATTTTTTCACACGCCTCTCTTTTCTACCTTAACAATTGGAAAAAACCCAAGATCACAACTCTCACTTCACACTTTCTGCGCTTAACACCCATTCATTATTATTTTCTGGGACTACCCTTCATTTGCCCTCTCAGAGCCGTGACTGCTAACTGAACTTTTTATGATACTGCGTTTTGTGCAAAAACGCCGTATCTGCTTTTAATGTCTGTCATTCCTATATGAAGCATTATAGCTTGTATAAATTCTAGTGTAGTAGCATGGATAATGCTAGCGTGGTAGGCCATGCGGTCACAGTAAGACACACTGAAACTATAAATAACTAACCGGAATTTCAGAGGGCACATGTCGTCCATTACTTTAAAAAAGTGTTATTAACACGTGATACCTTTTTTTTTTCTTTTGTGAAAGTTGCTCTAGACAAGAAGAGAAGAATAAATCAAACAACATAAATACAGGACTTATGACAATGGTTATAACGAACACAACAACAAATGATAATACCACTACAAAAATAATTATTATTTTCGTGACTACCACGGTCACACAAGAGAAACCAATAGCAAGGGATCTAAATCTCCAGGAATACCCAGAGTTCGCTGGGGGGACAATATTAGATAATTCGTGAGGGTCCGAAGACTGGACTGGAACCAGGCTAAAAGAAACACAGCTTACAGAATAACATACTGGAGAAGGCTAGACATCATATCTCACTATCCAGGGGATCGGGGAGGAGTATATCATTATTGTACCCACTGGTTCTGAAAAAAATCCATCCAAAATATTCCCTGTACTGGGTTTGAACCCGGTACCTTTAGAATTAGAGGCGGACGCCACACCTCATATCTACTCCAGCCCCCAGGGTCGAAGAGGAACGACCAAGTAAGAAAAAGTCTTTAAAAGATTGTTGTAGTGCGCTATTTGGCGCCAATAACACATTATGTTGTGCTCATCTGCGACTACAGAAAATTAATTCTCTAATATATTGTCATTGAAAGTGGCAGAGGATATAAGTGTTCACTACTTTAACATGTGCATCAAACTCCTTATTATTTAAAGTATTTCTATTCTAAACATGGGAAACAAAACACGTTTCAAGACTTTAACACAGGTACTGATGAAAATAACAGAATAATTTATGCCTTACATAATTTTGTAAAATGAATTGACAAAATTAAATAAATAATGAAATTCTGTTTTTAAGTTTGATATTTTTTTAAATAGTTGAATTGTTTCCCTTTGGAAGTAAATAGAATGTGTTCCCATAACTTTGTTTTCTTCCTGCTGTTTAAAGTATCACGTGGATAAGTTTTATTTGTTTGTTTCACTTTCGTCTAAGATTCATTAACCCATCAAAACCTGACAAGAGGTGTGATCTCTTGGTCAAAAGTGGGTTATTTTTGAACGCTGGACTGTTATCTCTGTCCTTTTCTTTAAAAAAAAAAAATTAAGGTGGGGAGGGGGGGGGGGGGTGGGCTGTATTTACATCTAGATCGTTTTCAGCCTCAAAAACATTCAATTGTCCCTCTGCTGTCGTGATGAGATTTCCTTGCTTTTCTCTTACTAATGTAATATTGTTTGCACCTCGTTTTCCGCTGATGGATTTAGTTATTTTGTATACTGTGCTTTGTTTATTTCTCAGTGCTGCCTCTTCTGCCTGTCTTGCAAATTCGTCTAGGAAATTCCTTTTGTTGGTTCGGGTTTGGCGTTTAACTTCCTTGTCCAGCAGACTGTACTGTTCGCTATATAGTTGCTTTAACCTGGGGGACTTCGCTTCTGTTTTCTTTCTTTTCATTTCCTTTCTCGGTGTTATGGTGTTTAATGTTTCTGGTGTTATCCAGTCTTGCTTCTTCCTTTCCTGGAATCCCAAGCATGATTTGCTGCTTTCCTTATATATTGTTGAAATGGTGTTGAATTTCTGGTCTATATCATCAGTCAATGTCTTTTCCTGACTTTTGGCAAATTGATATCGTTTCTTTATGTCAGCCGCAAAAGCTTTTCTGGTAAGGGGGTCCTTCAATTTACTGATGTCAAACCTTTTCTGTGTAGTTACAGTTGGTCCAGCCCTTCTTAGTTTCACTTTCAGTTTTGCTACTACTAAATGGTGATCACTTCCCACATCTGTACCTCTTCTTACCTTCACATCTTGTAATGCATGTCTCCGTCTACCATTAATCATGATGTGGTCTATCTGGTTTCTGTCCCGACCATTTGGTGATTCCCATGTTAATTTGCGAATTTCTTTATGTGGGAAAAGTGTTCATCCAATGACCAGGTTGTTAATACTACAGAAACTTATTAATTTATCCCCAATTTCGTTTGCTGTTCCGCTGCCGCATTTCCCCATTACTCTTTTATTATATGTATTGTGTGTACCAACTTTCGCACTGAGGTCTCCCATTACTATAATAAGATCATATCTGGGTGTGTCTTCCATTTCTTTCTGCAGTTGTTGATAGAATTCATCCTTGACATCTTCATCGCTGTCATTCGTTGGTGCGTAGCATTGTATTATTGTAGTATTGGTGAATCTACCTCTCAATCTTAATCTTATCAGTCTGTTGTTGATGGGTTTCCATAGATGTAAATACAGACATTCCACGAAAAGAAGAAATCATCACAGCAATCAAAGGGTTAAAGAACGGAAAAGCTCCTGGCCATGATAACTTAAATGCAGAGCTATTTAAGACAGACCCTGAGCTAGCAGCAGAACTATTAGAACCACTATTTGCACAAGTCTGGAAAACGGGACAACACCATCAGAGTGGAACAAATGAATAATTGTCAAATTGCCCAAGAATGGAGATCTTGCAGACTGCTATAATTGGAGAGGAATCACTCTTCTCTCAGTTCCCAGTAAAATACTAGGCAGGATAATTATATAGAGAATTTCAAAAGCAGTAGACCACAAGCTGAGGAAGGAACAAGCAGGATTTAGAAAGAACAGAAGATGTGTAGATCATATATTCACTCTCAGGATCATTATAGAGCAGTGCTCACACATTTATTACAAATAAGATAGGGAAACCTGAGGCCTGTGAACAGTAAATTAATATGAAATTAATATGAAACAAATATAAAGGTATGTTATCAGGCACTCGCAGGAAATAAAGAAGTAGAACACCAGACAACAGAAAAACAACAGACATGAGTGGCTTACCCAGGATTTGAACACTGGACCTTCCGTGCGACAACCCCGCCTAGCCATGCAAGCGAATCACACTATCCGCTCTGCCATCTACGCATCATCAAAAAATGATGTTTCAATGGCAGGTCAATAGTGCGAACCACAATACACGACACCAGAAGTCCTCCATGGGCAGTTCAGCCTATTAATGACGCAATCACTTCTGTTGTATTTCTATCAAGCAGTATAGGCCGAATCCAACAAGACCCTTAGGACCTTAATACTGTGTCCAGTAAATGATAGTAGACTAGAACAGTGAGAACAGGATAGTGGGTAGGTTTGGTATTGTACAAACATTTATTACAAATAAGGGAGGGAAACCTGAGGCCTGTAAACAGTAAATCAATATGAAATTAATATGAAACAAATATAAAGGTATGTTATCAGGCACTCGCAGGAAATAAAGAAGTAGAACACCAGACAACAGAAAAACAACAGACATGAGTGGCTTACCCAGGATTTGAACACTGGACCTTCCGTGCGACAACCCCGCCTAGCCATGCAAGCGAATCACACTATCCGCTCTGCCATCTACGCATCATCAAAAAATGATGTTTCAATGGCAGGTCAATAGTGCGAACCACAATACACGACACCAGAAGTCCTCCATGGGCAGTTCAGCCTATTAATGACGCAATCACTTCTGTTGTATTTCTATCAAGCAGTATAGGCCGAATCCAACAAGACCCTTAGGACCTTAATACTGTGTCCAGTAAATGATAGTAGACTAGAACAGTGAGAACAAGATAGTGGGTAGGTTTGGTATTGTACAAACATTTATTACAAATAAGGGAGGGAAACCTGAGGCCTGTAAACAGTAAATTAATATGAAATTAATATGAAACAAATATAAAGGTATGTTATCAGGCACTCGCAGGAAATAAAGAAGTAGAACACCAGACAACAGAAAAACAACAGACATGAGTGGCTTACCCAGGATTTGAACACTGGACCTTCCGTGCGACAACCCCGCCTAGCCATGCAAGCGAATCACACTATCCGCTCTGCCATCTACGCATCATCAAAAAATGATGTTTCAATGGCAGGTCAATAGTGCGAACCACAATATACGACACCAGAAGTCCTCCATGGGCAGTTCAGCCTTATTTGTAATAAATGTTTGTACAATACCAAACCTACCCACTATCCTGTTCTCACTGTTCTAGTCTACTATCATTTACTGGACACAGTATTAAGGTCCTAAGGGTCTTGTTGGATTCGGCCTGTACTGCTTGATAGAAATACAACAGAAGTGATTGCGTCATTAATAGGCTGAACTGCCCATGGAGGACTTCTGGTGTCGTGTATTGTGGTTCGCACTATTGACCTGCCATTGAAACATCATTTTTTGATGATGCGTAGATGGCAGAACGGATAGTGTGATTCGCTTGCATGGCTAGGCGGGGTTGTCGCACGGAAGGTCCAGTGTTCAAATCCTGGGTAAGCCACTCATGTCTGTTGTTTTTCTGTTGTCTGGTGTTCTACTTCTTTATTTCCTGCGAGTGCCTTATAACATACCTTTATATTTGTTTCATATTAATTTCATATTAATTTACTGTTTACAGGCCTCAGGTTTCCCTCCCTTATTTGTAATAAATGTTTGTACAATACCAAACCTACCCACTATCCTGTTCTCACTGTTCTAGTCTACTATCATTTACTGGACACAGTATTAAGGTCCTAAGGGTCTTGTTGGATTCGGCCTATACTGCTTGATAGAAATACAACAGAAGTGATTGCGTCATTAATAGGCAGAACTGCCCATGGAGGACTTCTGGTGTCGTGTATTGTGGTTCGCACTATTGACCTGCCATTGAAACATCATTTTTTGATGATGCGTAGATGGCAGAGCGAATAGTGTGATTCGCTTGCATGGCTAGGCGGGGTTGTCGCACGGAAGGTCCAGTGTTCAAATCCTGGGTAAGCCACTCATGTCTGTTGTTTTTCTGTTGTCTGGTGTTCTACTTCTTTATTTCCTGCGAGTGCCTGATAACATACCTTTATATTTGTTTCATATTAATTTCATATTAATTTAGAGCAGTGCTCAGAATGGCAAAGACAGCTGTACATTAATTTCGTTGATTTTGAAAAGGCTTTTGACAGCATACATAGGGATAGTTTATGGAAAATACTGAGGGCTTATGGAATTCTAAGCTGCATAGTGTCAATCATAAAAAGCCTCTATGCCAACTTTACGTGTAGTGTTGGGCAGAGCAACCTAAACTTTGAGGTGAAGAGAGGAGTATGACACGGATGCCTCTTATCAACCACCCTATTTTTAACAGTCATAGACTGGATGATGCGCCAGACAACAGAGGGCAGTCCAAGAGGAATAAGATGGACTACATTTTCTACATTGGAAGATCTGGAATATGCAGATGACATTGCACTACTAGCACATTCACATTAACACATCCAGGAAAAAACGGATAGACTTAATAAGTCTAGCCAGCAGGTGGGCTTGAACATCAATTTAAAGAAGTCAGAGGTCATGACGCTCAATGTGAGCAACCCTGAGCCCATATCAGTAAGGAATCAGCAACTGGTACAGACAGATACCTTCACATACCTAGGATGCAAAGTAACACCAGACGACGGGGCAGGCAAAGACATCAACATCTGAATGAATAAGGCAAGAACAGCCTTTTTTACCCTAAACAACATCTGGAAGTCCTCACAATACAGCACAAGCACAAAATTAAGATTATATCAGAGCTATGTGCTTTCTGTGCTTCTGTATGGTGCGGAATGCTGGTGAGTTACAGAGAAGGAAATGTCGAAATTGTCCTCTTTTCACACAACATGTCTAAGAAAAATTCACCGAATCTTTTGGCCGAATACCATCACCAACCAAGATCTGCTTACTCGGAGCAAGCAAGAGGACATGCACACCACCATAGCTGACAGACGCTGGAGTTGGGTTGGCCATGACCTCAGAAGAGACCCCGATGCCATCATAAGAACAGCTATGCTTTGGACCCCTGAAGGAAAACGAAAGAGAGGCCGACCAAAAACAACCTGGCGGAGGACTGTGGAGGCTGAGATGCAAAGAATGAACCAGAGCTGGGGCACTGTACGAAGGATGGCCACCAACCGAGCAAAGTGGAATCAATTTGTTGTTGCCCTACAAGATGCCACTAGGCGTGATGGCCAGTGACTGCTATGACGGTCGGCGGAAAAGGATCAAAGAAAAAAGAAGCAATTATTAATATTAGCTAGCTCAAGCCCCCACCCTGATTTACTCTTATTATTATGTGTCGTCGATTTTTGATAGGAGAATAAAGGGTTGGGTTGGTCCCTTCTGAATAGGTTGGAATGAGTGATAGTCACAGTGTGAGATAGAAATACAAAATAGATTTCCACGAGTGAGGTGGTGGAATAGTGATAGAGGCTGTCTCTGAGAGCGGGAAATCTTCTCTCTCTCTCTCTCTCACCTATCTTCTACGACAGATCTAAAGTAGTCAGACAGTCTAACACATATACATTAAATATATCTATATCCACTCACGTGCACGCACATTCAAGTGACGACAGGTAGACACACAGACGTGGGAAACTATAACAAATGATTATATAGATATTTAGAACGAGCTGACCAACGCGCTGATTAATTTATTGTTAAGTTTATTTATCATTGTAAACTTACGTCACAACATGTAAAAATTACATTTAAAAAAAATCATATACAAATAGTCATAAAGTCAATAAAAATGCTACAAGAATTGATAGACCCTCAGTAAGATCCTTCCCCTCAATGTTTAGCCCACAGTCCCGTTAAAAGGAACAAAAGTGATAGCCCCCAAAGAGTCACAGATACATAGGGTTTAGTCTAAGAGTTTTTTTTTTCTTCTCGTAAATGTATGAACAGAGTTGGATAATCTGATTTAGCCTAAGAAAGAAAAAAAACTAGCATGTGCAACAAATCTGCAGAAAAAAATTAAGAAAGCAAATGGGTGCCGAAATACAAAGGTAAAATCACACTCAGACCTGCGTTCGCTCTATACATTCAGACGAGCACACGTGCACATACTCACAGCTTTGATAGCCACTCCTGGAACAAAACCAATATTTTTAGGACTTGTTCATACAGAATCTTCAATGGTAATCTTGCGCCAAGAAAACCCCAGGTCCAAACAGATGGGTTGAATTCACCACTTCCGGGACCGTTCTCTTGGGAATACTATAATTTTAGATGTCTGTTTAAGTCACATAAAATTTGTCCAGGCACGAGCGTTAACAATCGAGCACAGTGTCGCTAGCTTAGGGTTCTAGAATTGAGGAATGTCAGATCGGTGTCTACTTTCAGGAAAAGGACTATATTTGGTCACCACACCACTAGTCGAAACTCCGTCAAATGTTACTGACGTTAATATGTTAATTGTCACACCGGCTAAATTTTGTACATAGAGTTTGTGCAGAAATCTGATCCGGCTCAAACGCCCAGTACTTATATAAAACAGTTTAGTCTCTATTAAAAAAAACCCGTTAGTGAGAGTTTTACTCTGTCTATTTATGAAGACACAAGCACTGTCAGACAGGTGTTAACTTGCAAACCCCCGTGGTTAAAAGATTAAAAAAACTGTTTATGTTTCTCACAGGTATGTCTCTTGTACTAAAACGCTGGCAAAGTTTGGGTACCACAGTTTCACTATATAAAATGGGAAAAGTACATATAAAATAATTATACATACTATGTACTTGGATATAACTGATAATTTAAACTGCAAGCGTGGCTTGTCTTATAGTTTAACACTGCATGTGAATTTAAGTTATATTTAAAAATCGTACGAGCGTATTCTGTCAACACTCATGAGGCTTCTAGCATTTATAAGTTAGTTTAGCAAGTTTTCTCTCGTCTGATTATTTAGCAGTAAAATTAAATTCATTATAGCTGTATCGTTGTTTAAGCTAGAAATTATAATTTATTCTGCTTTCCACTGAAACACGTCACTAGAAAATAATACAGACTATATAAATTAAGCGATCTGCACCAAATCTAACGAGTGTAATAAAATAAGCGATTTAACACTTTGAACACTTCACAAAATACTAGATAATAATATATAATATTTTACCTCACACAGAACTACAGGTAGTCGCACAACTTAGGAATTATATGCTTATATTTATGGAAGTCTAGAAGTTCGAAAAATTGTCGAAACAAACTGAGAAACTTCGCTATACAACTTATTCTGTTCCGAGCAACCTGTCTACTGCGAATTTAGAGGACTGAATGAAAATAAAATTTAACTCCTTCCAGTGTATATGAAACGCCAGACAAAGATGTCCACTATTTTGTGATAAACGAGCGCAAAGGCCTTATTGCTCTATCTTTTCCTACATCTTTCGTATTGTATTTTCTCCGACATTTGCTCTTTCATCTCATATGTGCGACCCACATTTGCTATTTCATCGTTGTGATTACTCGCGACCGGTATCTAGAGAACCACATTTGTTCTTTCATCGGGGGAAATAAAAGTCCTTTGATTGAGTCTCAATGCCCGACATTATCGTTTGAAGCCCACATTGCATCGTGATAAATCTGGTAAAAACACATATGGTCATCCTAATCAAACATCGGGGCATGCTGTAATTTCTGTGACACCACATTGGACGCCCAGATTGGCCAGGAGAAAACGTCTCATGCTGTAATGGTGTTATCTTTAGTCGGCCGCGGTTCAGACAAGCGTTGGTTTACCACATTGGACGCCCAACTTGGCCAGGTGACTTCCAGAAATATATAATACCGCATAATCTACTAGAGTGAAGCAGTCCAGTTTTTTTACCTTGTGAGGAAGAGATTAAACCCAAAAACGCATAGCCTAATACACGTGTTTATTCAGAGTGGATGATAATTCAGTTCTGTGATTAATTGTGTTCTTAAAGGATTTTGCGAAG
Source organism: Oreohelix idahoensis (assembly GCA_024509875.1). Taxonomy (NCBI): domain Eukaryota; kingdom Metazoa; phylum Mollusca; class Gastropoda; order Stylommatophora; family Oreohelicidae; genus Oreohelix; species Oreohelix idahoensis. Next base: position 440,424 of record JAMPIV010014909.1, read on the forward strand.
GGAAAAGAAGGTTAGTAGATCTTATACTTATTAATACATTTTCTTATTTTTGTTTATTTTAACCTCACAGCTAAAATGTGCGAAAGATAAAGTTTCAAATAATTCTTGGCATAACTGATTAATAAAATCAGAAGATTTTCCTAGAAGATGATAGGATGATAGGAGGTAATTAATAGTTCATATTTCACCTTTATCATCATCACAGTCTCCCATGCGCACACACTCTCATGTACAAGATATTTAACATCATTAGAATTGAACTCAGAGAGAGAGATGAATAATGAGCAGTAGTTTAAATGAAAGTCAACCAGTGATATTAAATGTGAAAACTTACGAAGACTTTTGTGTGTCTTCAGTTCATCAGAAGTCTGAGTCTACACGCAACGTGTCTGACGTCTAACCAGAAATAAGTTATCAAAAACGGACATTTGGCTAGCAGAATTCGCCATAGGACATCTTTCATTCCTCAATTAAAAAGGAATATTGTCTCACCCACAAGTCATAAGGTGGACGCAGCATTTTTCGTCACCATATACTGCTTGCTCACAAGTTCAATACAGAGTTATCACAAGTTCAATACAGAGTCATCATAAATTCAAATCACTCGAAAGATCATTATTATCTGAAGTCAAGCAAAAGAGCTCAAAAGAGGAATCGCACATTTATAGCAAGTGCAACACCCTCTTAAGCGCATTCTATGAAGCAGACTCGAAAGTATATGAAACACGACTACATACGCAAGATTATGAGTCTACATATCACTAACATTTCGTGAAGATATCCAGTCTGACCAGTAACGTCGGGAGATTAGACAACAGACCTTTTGTTCATATGACAGCTATTAACTGTTGATCAACACTACAGAGATATACTCAAACAGTGAAGGAATATACATAGATATCTCGTCAGCATTCTCCGTACGACAACAGTATTCATCAGAACGTCCTCAGCTTAGAGATACCCCACTCGACATAACGTATAACAACTTGGGACATTTTATGCATACATGTGAATCCTCATATCTAGGAGAAGCATTTAGAGACACATGGACTGTGTAGAGTACTCACCATTTTGGTAACACGTATCATATCACATCATCATTTCACTTTACACCAGTTCATTCTTAATTAACTATTACTTAATTAACTGTAATTTTATTATCTCATCTGTATGTTTTGTGTGAATCGTTTTTCACCATCATCACGTTCTAACCATTACTAACCCTATATGTGTGGATATTTCATTAATAAACCCAACGATCGGTTGATCATTATCAAGAGTTTGTTAGTGTATCACTCGTGCTGTCGGTGTTACATATTCACCTATAGGAACCTTTCTCTACTCAGATGAGGTTGGGGGCTTTTTCTTTAAGGGGTCTAAGAGCAGAAGCTAAGGTCGTGGGGAAACAGAACTCTTTCCATACTTAATTAGAAAACACTGTCTAGTGGAAAGCATTCTCATTCCTGTCTTCTTGTCCCTATCTCGAATAGGTCTTTATTCTTTCTTAACGAGCCAATTTCTAGAGACCTTATATCTATATCTCATAGACTATTCCTGGCAAAAACTACTGTAGTAGTTGCCCCAGTGACTCACCACACGACAATTATGGACTCGTCTTGGGATTAGTGAACCCGGACTTAGAAGTGTGATAAATCACATTTTCATCCCTGCTATACAGTTGCGATAATTGCAAAATTTTTTTGCATTTTGAGGGATTACCTTCTAGACTGACTCTTACTATAATTTGTCTATTTCATATGGGGGATAATTTATATCTCTAAAGCACGAGTGATACTTTTTAAATTAAGTGACAAACGGACAGATTAAGCACTTTTTGAGAACAAAGGATACTGTAGGTTACTGATTTTTAAAATCTTTTTCTGTAACTGCTGAGAAAATTTTATCATAAATATTTTGCAAATTTTTCGTAGAAAACTTCGAGATAATCTGTTACATAATTTTTCAGAATATGCTGAGTGAGTGATTTTTTAAAGAACTATTTGAACTTGATTACTAATTTAAACCTAGCTAGTTTTAAAGAGATAATTACTTGTGCGAGTCTAAACAATTTGCTTGGAGGTCACTGCCAATTTTTCCCTTCGTGAACCCATACTGCATATCATGGCAGATGCCGCAAAAATTAGGACTAGTTTAATGGAGGCAGGGCGTGAATTCGGGTTAAGTGGAAAAGACCTGATGAAATATGTAAGCGATGAAACTGATAAACTCCATGAAAGAGAGATGGAAATGCAGAAACTTACAATGGAGAAGGCCACAGCAGAAGCAGCGGAGCGGAAAGAAGCAGCAGAAGCAGCGGAGCGGAAAGAAGCAGCAGAAGCAGCGGAGCGGAAAGAAGCAGCAGAAGCAGCGGAGCGGAAAGAAGCAGCAGAAGCAGCGGAGCGTAAAGAGAAAGCCGCAGCAGAGCATGCACTTAAGGTGAAGCAACTGGAAATCCAGGGACCGACCAATCAAATAGAGCTGGCAAAAAGTGCAGCGGCTTCCAACTGTGATGGAGGGTATTCACCCCGCTGAGATGGTGTGCCTACTTCGCAACCTGCGCCACCCAATGCCATGAACTTTCCGCTGGAACCTTTTTCAGAAAGGAACGATACCATGGACGCCTTTTTAGACCGCTTCGAACGCTTTGCAACAGGGTTTGGACTTGAAGAACGGAAGTGGAACTTGAAACTTTCCCAGGGCCTAAGAGGAGCCGCCTACGAAGTTTTTAATAAACTTCCGGCCGGAGAGCAAGATGACTATCAGGCATTGAAAAAAGCTCTTTTGGTGAGGTACGAGCTTTATTCAGAGGCTTACCGAAAAAAATTTCGAGGTTCTAGGAAGGAAGCCGGAGAGACTTTCTCACAGTTCGCAGCCCGTATTGAAGACTACCTAGTGAAGTGGTGTACACTGGGAAACTTTACCGAGAACTATGACGGGTTGAAAGAGCTGATTGTGATAGAGCAACTAAAAGAATCTATGTCGGTGGAAATGCGTAGATTTCTCACGGAAAACGGCGCTGACCGGTTATAAAATATTCTTACACTGGCAGAGCGATTCCAAAATGCTCTCATGGAGTCTCAAGGAGCCAGAAAGAAGTTTTCGGATCAGGCGCCAAGGCAACCTGCTCGCTCCCAACCAGACCAACAAAGCAAAGGACCACACATCTCGCATAAACAGCACGCAAAACAAGATAACTACAAAGAGCAAAACAAGAAAAATGCTGCGCCACACCAGAGACATGGAGATAAATGGTGCAAGTACTGTCGCTTGAACAATCACAACACTAATGAGTGCAAGCGCAGACCTCCTCCCCAACATGCTGCCTGTCTGCAGACAAAATCGTCACCCCGGAAGGAGCAGAGGAACGGAAACGTTTCTCATCCTCCCGTCATCGAATCAGTCCTCGTAAACGGACAATCTGTGGAGTGCCTTTATGACACAGGACTTGCTTTCGATGCGGTGGTCAGGGCATCTCTTGTCACCCCTGACCAGATAACAGAAGAGAGTGTCGACATCCAAGGTCCGACGAAGGATGTTGCACCCATGACACTGCCAATTGCACTTATCAGAGTGGAATCTCGTTACGTGACAGGAGAGATTCGTGCAGCTATAATGGAAGAACCAATCTACTCTTTAATCTTGGGATGTAGATATGTGTTCCTTGGAGAACCTACTCAACCACTAGTCATGGCGGCCGTACAGACTAGAGGACAGTCAAGAAAAGACGCAGAGCAGGAACCTCCTACCAATATCCTCCCCGAGGAATTGAAGAGGGCCCAAATGGATTATTCCTCACTGGCGCCCTGTTTTAAAAAATTACCTAGGACGCACAACCCACCTACCAAGGGAGACTTCTTTATGAAAAATGGATTGATGTATCGCCGAGCTGGAAATGAAGGACAAGAACATAACCAATTAGTAGTTCCTGCAACCTATAGGAACCAGGTGCTTGAGATGGGCCACTCTATCCCATTTAGTGGACACATGGGAATGAGCGCCACGACTCAAAGGATCGCCTGCCACTATTATTGGCCAGGGATCACCGGCGACATTGAACGTTTCGTCAAGTCTTGTCCTCAGTGCCAGAAAGTTGCACCAAAACACTGGACGGCACCCGCGACCCTTGGGGAGATGCCAATCTTGGGCACCCCATTTGAAAGAGTGGCCGTGGATATAATTGGACCTCTGCTGAGAACTAAGAAGAGGAACTCCCATATCCTTACCTTAGTGGACACCTGTTCCATGTGGGGCGAAGCCATAACAATGCCAGCATGCGACTCAGTGCATGTAGCTGACGCTTTACTGAATGTCTTTACTAGATTGGGCTTCCCGCATGAAATTCTCACAGACAACGGGTCACAATTTAGAGGCAAGTTGACAGAGGAGGTGCTTAGAATATTCAAGACTAGGCATATCCATACTTCGCCCTATCACCCCCAAAGTAACGGGCAAGTAGAGCGGTTTAACGGGACGCTCACCTCTATTCTTCGGAAGTTGGCACAGGAGAAGCCAGAAACTTGGGATCAGTATCTTCCTGCCGCATTATTTGCTTATAGGGAAGTACCGCATGCGTCAACTGGAGTTCCTCCGGCCACATTACTCTTCGGAAGATCTATTAAAGGTCCATTAGAAGCATTACTAAGAACATGGACAGATGCCAAAGCAGACGAAACTGTCACATCAGCCTTCCAGTACGTCACAGACTTGAAACAACGCCTGAAGACTGGCTGGGAATTAGCCACAGCGAAAGTACGGGAGGCTAGGCGGAAGCATGCCAAATATTACAATCGCAATGCGAAGGACCGAAAACTAGCAGTAGGAGAGAAGGTGCTGCTTCTTCTGCCAAGCAGCAGTAATAAATTGCAGATTTGCTGGAGGGGACCCTACAAAGTGGCGGAAAAGATTTCTCGCACCAACTATAAAATCGCCGTGAACGGAAAGCAGAAAATTTATCACTTAAATCTGCTTAAGAAGTTTTACGAGCGAGCCCCTGCCGAACCAGCGCACCTCATGACTATAGCCATTGCCATGCAAATGGAAGAAGAGCCATTATCATCCGTAGAGTACCCGGTGATACAAGAGGAATCACATTTAGATGTGAAAATAAGCTCCACCTTAACGGAAGCCCAGCAAGAAAAAGTAAGGAGATTGATGGAAAACCACGCCGACTCCCTGACAGACAAACCGGGCCGAACAAACCTGATGGAGTTTGACATGGAAGTCACGGATCCTACGCCCGTCTGAATGAGAACCTATCCGATTCCGTATGCCAAGGCGACGGCATTAAAGCAAGAAATTGATTACTTACTTAAGGAAGGTGTGGTGTCTGCCCATGCACACCACATGTTAGATTTATTGAGTTTGAGTTAGTGCTGATAAATGCGGCACTATTTGGGATATTGAAAATAAGGCGCACCGGAAAATGACACGAAGAGAGATGTTTATAATGTGTATGGCCAAGGTGTTAAGAAAAAACCTTGAGCTTTGTGGCCGCTGTGTTTTCTTGTAAGTTCCATTGGGAACATATTGCGAAGTGTTCACCTTTCTAAATGAATGTGGTTTGTACAAGAGGAGGAATACTCTTGGCATATGATTAATACTGTATTGATGAGGTTTGGTAATTAAGGATTAATCTTGACGAACGCCTCTGTATGCTACAAGGAATATACGTTATTAAAGGATGTTGAGTTCGTTAAAAAGGAAGACTGTTTTAGTTCGTCATTGGTAGTTGGGTCAGTTAAAGAACCCACATGTATGTTGTCGAGTATGGAATAAAACTATAATCGTTGAGTCACCCTGGACGTAACAGAATAACGAGCATTATTATGAAACAACAGCAGGAGTAATCAAATATACATTAACATAACCAACATGTACTTGAACTGTGGACAGGGGTAGCAATTTATCTGAAATAATAAAAACGAACCCACAATATATTCAAACAGCGCCCCACCACAGATATGGGAGGCTGTCGTCCGTTGGATTTGAAGGACATTTGAAGGTTGCTCAAGTTATTGGCAGACAGAGTCCTTTGTTGGGACAATATCGGGAAGTTTGATCAATCTATCGCTGTTCAACAATGAACATTTTATGCAGAGACAGCTGTTGGAATGCAACTTTGTGCAGACATGAAATTTACAATATTCGTATACTAGGTCATGCCCAGACCTGGTACCTTACTTGAGGATCAGAAAAAACATTATATCCATGACGAAATCGTTCACGCTTATTTACCATGAGAGGGATGCTATACCAATCTGACGAATATCTTCACGGGAGAAATATGAATCTGGGATTTTACGAGGAGGTCGTTTCGCTGGACAAGTGTACTCGGAAGTACTAGATCAAACCATTAGGACATTGATAAGGTCACCTCATCAGTTTATTCGGTCACTCGTTGGAAATTAACATTTCGTCTCTATCATTATATATTGACACTATCTCTGCAATGTGTCTCACACGAGTGAAGGTCGGACATTTTCGACGTTGAATTCATGTCCAAGAGTCCTAGTTAACTGAATAATTAGTGAACGATTCAATGTGATATTGCGTAGAACGATGCATTGGAGTTACATCGTGGAGTGGATACTCATGGTCGATTCAGATAATTGATGTTTTTGTAACGTCATGGTTGTTGGTCCTATCATTGTTGGGCACATCTCGCTTCTTTTTGTGTTATATGTTTCTTTTCTTTGTCTCTTGCGGGCGACTGTTTAGGAGGCATTTTACGTTTCAGTGTCGTATTTCTATAGGTTGATTGCATTAATTTCTTTCAGGGATTCAGCATTTAGTGCTGTCGTGATTACCGCTCTGTTTGAAATTAAGGCTTTCATGCGTGTTAGCTGTGCTGTGATTTGTCGTATTTTTTTAAAATTTCAATTTTGTTTGGAAATTTAGTCTGGCGTGGGTCTTTCCTAGCTATCTTTTGTAAAATTTACATTAATGGTAAAAGTGATTTGTCGTTTTGTCTCGTTTATTACTGGTGGAAACTTTAATTTTTTTTTTTTTGTCTTAGAATTTTTGACTATTTACAATTTTGTCGTTTCCTTATTTTGTTTCCATCCATGTCTTTCGTTATTCATGGCATTTGATAATTTTCCTTTGCAGCATACATATGATTCATTATTTATTGATCAAATATAATACAATAATATTGCTTGTTATATATCCTACGATTCTTGTGGATAACAAGAAGCATAATCATACACGATAATTATATCACGTCTAAGGGAGTTGTGCAGGTGATATAGTTATATATATATATATATATATATATATATATATATATATATATATATATATATATATATATATATTCACATTGTGACTACACCAATCAGACACACTATCCCATAGTGTGATGGACTAAGTAAGGCAGAGGATAACATAGATATTGATTTATTGTTTATAAAAGTTATACTTCTTAGTATACTATGGCGACTCTTGACTATTTTATTAAACAAGGAAAGGCACTGAGTATGGAAGGTGATATTTTAAAAAATTTTGCTTTGACTGCATATGAAAAAGCAGAGGCAAAAGAAGAAAGAGAAAGAAATGAGAAAAAAGAAAGAGAAGAAAGAGAAAGAAATGAGAAAAAAGAAAGAGAAGAAAGGGAATTTTCTATGGCGCAAGAAAAAGCAAATAAGGAAGAAAGAATTCGTATGGCAGAAATCGCTGCGGAACGAGAGAAAATGGAACATGAAAAGGCAATTCGTTTAGCTGAAATTGCTGCCGAGGAGGCAAAATTTGAAAGGGAGAAAGCTTTTGAGGTTGAGAAACTTCGTTTTCAACAACATCATGTTTCCCATGATTCTGATAGTAATGGTTCATCGAAGAAGGCAATCACAACCCCTAATTTTAATTTAAGACTACCACCCTTTTCTCCTCCTCACGACGATATAAGTTTTTATTTATTAAGATTTCAGGAAAGAGTCTCTTGCTTAAATATTGATAAAGATTCGTGGTCTGGTGTTTTTTCGGGTCTCCTCACAGGTGATGCAGTTGGGGTCTATCTGGGTATAGACCAAGATAAAAGACATGATTTTCAGGTCGTAAAGGCAGCATTTATACGCAGATATGGTCTGGATCAGGAAGGCTATAGACAAAAGTTTCGATCCATGTTGCCGGTAGAGGGTAAAAATTTTGAGGATTTTGTTTCCTCCATAAAACTATGTCTCCAAAGATGGGTTGAACAGGCTTCTATCCCTAAAACTTTTGAAGGATTATGTGATCTCTTATTAAGAGATAAAATTGTTTCTTCGGTAAACCAGGATATTGTATCATTCTTACAAGAACGTAATCCGACTAGTATCGAGGAAATGGAAAAATTAGGTCAACAATTTTCCGTTGCTCATCCAAACTTGTCATTGAGCAGAGCAAAAGTCTTGGACTCATCTACTGCGTGTGCTGCGACGCACGGGAGATCGCGCACTCGTAGTTTAGATAGACGATATAATCATAGAGAAAATAATCACACATCCTATAGGGGTAAATATAATTTTTACCATAATCGCTCACCTTCACGGGGTAGAGACAGGCATAATTTCAACAATTATAACAATAACCAATGGTATCGAAATAACCAGTATTCACACAACAAATATACTGACAATCATAATTTGTCACCGCGGGGTGGCCATTATGACAGGGACAACAATGGACATTCTCATTCAGACAATTTTTCAGATCGCAGAAGATCTCACTTCGTTAGAAGTCATAATAGAGCACGCTCACAAGCCAATGCTTGTCAGACGGTAGATAGAAATGTCAGTAATGATATTCATTCAACCAATAATCACGCCAATGCGTGTAACGTTGATTTAGAAAATTCTAATAATTGTACAGAATGTAAGATGTTATTTCAACCTGGAGCTACACCACGGCTTAAATGTGGACATGTCTTACCAGTGTTGTCATCTTATGACGGTGTTGGTACTCTCACTTTACATAATGGGTTTTTGTTTAACACTCCAATTAAAATTTTAAGGGACACGGGTTGCACAACTGTCGGGATAAGAAGGTCGTTAATCCCTCCGTCGTGTTTCACTGGAACGTCAGTGAAATGCATAACTTTCGGAGGCACGGTAGAGGTATATCCCATGGCCGACGTAACAATTACCACGCCATTCTTTACTGGGAAAGTTCGTGTATGTGTTCTCAACCAGCCTTGCTGTGACTTGATTTTGGGAAACATAAAGGGTATAAAAGAATGTTCTACTGATGAAATTTCTGCATGGGAAAGAGAATATCTTTCTTTATCCAATGCTGTGACTACTAGAGCACAGTTGGTTGCAGAAGCAAATGAACTTAATGATAGCAATAATATCCCACACATGACAACAAGTCATTACATAGATAAAAATGCATTCATTAACCAACAAAAAGATGACTCTTCTTTGGGACGTTTATTCACTTTAGCTACGGCTAAAACTATTACACAGACAAATAATGCCAGACATTGGTATCAATTTCATGACAATATTTTGATACGTTGTTTTGACAATTATTCTTCAGTACTCAGACAAATTGTAGTACCTACGTCATTTCGATCACTAGTTTTATCTAATGCACATGATGTTCCTTTTGCGGGTCATATGGGGATTGCCCGCACAGCTTATAGATTGATGGCACTTTTTTTTGGCCAGGGGTTCATAAGGACGTCGCAACGTTTTGTAAATCATGCACTGTTTGTCAGGGAGTTGCACGGAAGGGTGCGCATCAGTTTGCACCCCTACAGACCACAGATATCTCTGTGCGTCCTTTTTATAAGATGGCTGTCGACATAATCGGGCCTCTTCCGGTGTTATCATCCAGAGGATTCCGCTTCATCTTAACGTGTATCGATCTATGCACCAGATGGCCTGAAGCCATACCTGTTAAGTCCATAACAACAATGTCGGTGACTGATGCATTATTATCGATATTTTCACGTATCGGATTTCCTGAAGAGCTTCTGTCAGATCATGGCACGCAATTCACTTCAGGTATGTTCTCGGAAATTTGTGATGTGCTTCACATCCGTCATACATTGAGTGCCAGATTAAATCCGCAATCAAACGGAGTTGTAGAACGCTGGAATTCTACATTAAAACAGATGTTGGGCAAAGTAACAACAATGTTTCCCCATGATTGGGACCGGTTGATACCAGCGGTTCTCTTTGCGTATAGTTATTTGCTTATCCTTTACAGGACGTGGCAATCAACCCCAGCTTTTATTGGCTGTTTTGTGATTTTTCTAGGCAATTTTTACGTTCAGTAGTTTGCCATTGCTTTCTGAACGGTACGGCGCTTATACCATTGTTAAAAATCCACACAAAGCGATTTGCTACCAAACCGCCTGCAGCAGGTTTCGAACCTGGTATATCTGGATTATGAAACTGCGTTCATATCCATTAGGCCACAGACGCCGACCTTTGCGTATAGAGAAGTTCCTAATCGTCAAACCGGATTCTCACCATTTCAATTAGTTTTCGGGGCTAATCCAAGAGGACCAATGTCTATCTTACATGATTTGGTGATAACAAATGATGATAATACGATTACGAAATCTAGTCACCAATATGTCACAGATCTACGCCAATGCATTGTGGACGCATGTGAAATCGCGACTGAAGCATCAGAATTAGCAAAATATAAGACTCGGTCGCGTATTAATCGTGATAGAAGATTAACATCATTATCGATTAACGATGAAGTTTTTGTTCTCTTGCCACTTAAAGGTGATCATTTGTTGGTTACGTGGCAAGGTCCTTTTAAAGTTGTGGGTAAGAAAACCGACGTAGATTACATCATCGACATTAGGGGTAAAAGAAAAACATTCCACACTAACATGTTACAACCGTACATTTCTCGACCTCTTCCACTCAAACATATTTGTGAATCTATCACAAATCAATCTCCGCATCTGGCATCTATTGCTTTAGTTGATGAAGTAGCAACTAGTTTCGCGGATGTACCGCTTGATTTTCCTGTGGTACCTATCCAAGCCTCTGAAACTTGGAAGGATGTAATCATTTGTAACGATTTACCTTCAGATCAGAAGAATCAGATTCTCAATCTATTGAAATCTTTTGAAGATGTATTATCTGATCTGCCTGGACGAACTAACATTATGTCTCACGAAATAAAATTATCGGATCCCACTCCTATTAAGTTACGACCGTATGCAATTCCTTTGCATATCAGAGAGCAGGTTGACAGCGAGGTCGACAATATGTTGAAAATGGGGATAATCTCTCCATCAGATTCTCCATTTTGTTTTCCGATGGTGGCAGTACGGAAGAAAGACAAATCCATTCGTATATGCATTGATTTCCGTCGACTAAATAAAGTCACGATATCAGATTCTGAACCAATGCCTGTGCTGGAGGACTTGCTACCTCATTTAGCTTCTGCTACTTTCTTTAGCAAATTCGATTTATCAAAAGGGTATTGGCAGATCCCTTTGACCGAAGAATGTAAACCGTTGACGGCATTTGCAACAGCGAAGGGTTTGTTCCAATACAATGTCATGTGTTTTGGGCTCAAAAATGCACCTGCAACTTTTGTACGGATGATGCGTCGAGTATTTGGGAACCGTTCTGACCTAATATCTTATATAGATGATATTTGCATGTTTCATGACACATGGAAAGAGCATGTAGATGGTATACAATCTTTACTCCTGACACTAAGAATACACAATCTCACAGCCCGTCCATCCAAAATAGAAATTGGATTCAATGAAATTTCATTTCTAGGACACAAAATTGGCAGACATGTAATACAGCCTGATGAATCTAATTTAAAACGCATACTTGATCTTACAATTCCAACTACAAAGAAGCAAGTACGGAGTCTATTAGGATTGGTGAATTTTTACCACAGGTTTATTCCAGGGTTCTCGTCTTTGACTGCTGTCTTATCTGATCTAACTAAAAGAGGTATGCCTAACAAAGTAGTTTGGACAGAACAATGTAACCATGCATTACAAAACATTAAGACTCATTTTTCACAGTATCCTATATTAAGACTGCCAGATTTAAAAAGATCATTTACTGTTGTAACAGATGCTTCGCTCCATGCAATAGGCGGGTGTTTGGGACAAAGTTTTGATGGCAAGTTTCATCCGATTTACTACTTAAGTAGGAAACTGTCGGAAGCCGAATCTAAATACTCTATTTTCGACAGAGAACTTTTGGGTATAGTATGGACTTTGAATAAACTTCAAAAGTATGTGGTAGGTACGCATTTTACTATAATGACAGATCAGAGAGCGTTAACATATCTCCAAACCTGTAAATCACCAAGTGCAAGACTTACGAGATTCGCATTGCAGTTGCAAGCGTATGACTTTGATATCGTCCATATAGAAGGACATAATAATGTAATCGCTGATACTCTGTCGAGAGTAATACATTGAAATACGTAACTGTCCTGGGTACAGGAAGTGACAACAAACATTGTTTATGTTCATAATCAATTGATAGGTAGATTATATAGCGATATTTTCGTAGCATTAATATGTTGCTCACAAGTTGTTGCCACATATTTTAACTGCATTTCACTCATCGTGATATCATTTCACTCATTGCTTGAATTTGATTTTCCTTTTTATCATTATAGTTAAGTATAGTTAATGATGACCTGGAAACCTGCAGTTTCCAGTAGCGCGCAGGGGGGGGGGGGGGTAATATGTGGTGTCTGCCCATGCACACCACATGTTAGATTTATTGAGTTTGAGTTAGTGCTGATAAATGCGGCACTATTTGGGATATTGAAAATAAGGCGCACCGGAAAATGACACGAAGAGAGATGTTTATAATGTGTATGGCCAAGGTGTTAAGAAAAAACCTTGAGCTTTGTGGCCGCTGTGTTTTCTTGTAAGTTCCATTGGGAACATATTGCGAAGTGTTCACCTTTCTAAATGAATGTGGTTTGTACAAGAGGAGGAATACTCTTGGCATATGATTAATACTGTATTGATGAGGTTTGGTAATTAAGGATTAATCTTGACGAACGCCTCTGTATGCTACAAGGAATATACGTTATTAAAGGATGTTGAGTTCGTTAAAAAGGAAGACTGTTTTAGTTCGTCATTGGTAGTTGGGTCAGTTAAAGAACCCACATGTATGTTGTCGAGTATGGAATAAAACTATAATCGTTGGGTCACCCTGGACGTAACAGAATAACGAGCATTATTATGAAACAACAGCAGGAGTAATCAAATATACATTAACATAACCAACATGTACTTGAACTGTGGACAGGGGTAGCAATTTATCTGAAATAATAAAAACGAACCCACAATATATTCAAACAGCGCCCCACCACAGAAGGCATAATTTCGAAGTCGGAGTCCCCTTACAGTGCGGGAGTGGGGCTGTTACGCAAACCCAGTGGAGAACACCGCCTGTGCATCGACTACCGACAGCTGAATGCGTTGACACAGTTCCAGCCAGAACCGTTACCGGACCAAAACCAGCTATTTACTAAGCTGAGCAGGGCTCGCTATTTTTCAAAGATCGACCTCAGTAAAGGGTACTATCAAATACCGGTAAAAGCTGAGGTGAGGAACCTGTTAGCCTTCAGTACTCCAGGTGGACACTTCGAGTTTAATGTGATGCCATTTGGACTGAACAATGCTCCTAGTGTCTTCACAAGGATGATGCGAAAGTTATTGGATCCTTTGAATCACCCCGCCATCAGCAATTTTATGGATGATATCCTAGTAGCTACTGAATCGTTTGAAGAACATATATCAGCGCTATCCTTGCTGTTTAACAGACTCAGAGAAGCGGGACTAACCGCCCGCCCAACCAAATGTCAAATTGGGTGTGAACAGCTTGAGTTCCTAGGACATACTATATCCCATGGGACCATGTTCCCCGAGACTCAAAACGTTGAGAAGCTGAGAAATGCACCGAGACCGTCCACTAAAAGGGATGTCCGGTCATTTGTATCTCTCTGTGGATTCTACCAGAGATATATAAAGGATTTTAATAGCCTCTGTGCACCGCTTACATCGCTAACCAAGAAAGGAAACCCAGATAAAGTGACATGGTCAGCAGAATGTGAACATGCATATGCACTCTTAAAAGAGAAACTCACCACAAAACCTATTTTACGGCTCCCGGATTTAACTAGAAAATTCATCTTGCGCACTGATGACAGTAACATTGGAATTGGGACTACGTTACTACAGCCAGATGACAGGAGCCCACCAAATCTATTTCCGGTCGCATATGCGAGTCGGAAGTTAAACCGAGAAGAACAAAACTATTCCACAATCGAAAAGGAATGTTTGTCCCTCGTCTGGGGAATACAAAAATTTCAAGCATACCTGTACGGAAAGAAATTTACAATCCAGAGTGATCACTAACCTCTGACCTTCCTCGCCAATTCAAAGAATTTGAATGCTAGACTGATGAGGTGGTCGCTTGGTCTACAACCTTACACGTTCCAAGTGGACTATATCCAAGGAAAACATAACGTAGGAGCGGATTTTTAAGCCGTCATCCTATGAGGCAGGACGGAGAGCACAGACAAGTAGAGGAAAGGGTGGAAACCGGAGAGAAAAACGAAGATGAGGAAAAGGATTAAAGAATCCCGAGCAAGAAGGCTAAGCTCTCCTGAGTACGATTGACATCACACTTGAGGAGGGGCTATTGTGATAAACGAGCGCAAAGGCCTTATTGCTCTATCTTTTCCTACATCTTTCGTATTGTATTTTCTCCGACATTTGCTCTTTCATCTCATATGTGCGACCCACATTTGCTATTTCATCGTTGTGATTACTCGAGACCGGTATCTAGAGAACCACATTTGTTCTTTCATCGGGGGAAATAAAAGTCCTTTAATTGAGTCGCCATGCGCGACATTATCGTTTGAAGCCCAAATTGCATCGTGATAAATCTGGTAAAAACACATGGTCATCCTAATCAAACATCGGGGCATGCTGTAATTTCTGTGACACCACATTGGACGCCCAGATTGGCCAGGGGAAAACGTCTCATGCTGTAATGGTGTTATCTTTAGTCGGCCGCGGTTCAGACAAGCGTTGGTTTACCACATTGGACGCCCAGCTTGGCCAGGTGACTTCCAGAAATATATAATACCGCATAATCTACTAGAGTGAAGCAGTCCAGTTTTTTTACCTTGTGAGGAAGAGATTAAACCCAAAAACGCATAGCCTAATACACGTGTTTATTCAGAGTGGATGATAATTCAGTTCTGTGATTAATTGTGTTCTTAAAGGATTTTGCGAAGGGAAAAGAAGGTTAGTAGATCTTATACTTATTAATACATTTTCTTATTTTTGTTTATTTTAACCTCACAGCTAAAATGTGCGAAAGATAAAGTTTCAAATAATTCTTGGCATAACTGATTAATAAAATCAGAAGATTTTCCTAGAAGATGATAGGATGATAGGAGGTAATTAATAGTTCATATTTCACCTTTATCATCATCACAGTCTCCCATGCGCACACACTCTCATGCACAAGATATTTAACATCATTAGAATTGAACTCAGAGAGAGAGAGATGAATAATGAGCAGTAGTTTAAATGAAAGTCAACCAGTGATGTTAAATGTGAAAACTTACGAAGACTTTTGTGTGTCTTCAGTTCATCAGAAGTCTGAGTCTACACGCAACGTGTCTGACGTCTAACCAGAAATAAGTTATCAAAAACGGACATTTGGCTAGCAGAATTCGCCATAGGACATCTTTCATTCCTCAATTAAAAAGGAATATTGTCTCACCCACAAGTCATAAGGTGGACGCAGCATTTTTCGTCACCATATACTGCTTGCTCACAAGTTCAATACAGAGTTATCACAAGTTCAATACAGAGTCATCATAAATTCAAATCACTCGAAAGATCATTATTATCTGAAGTCAAGCAAAAGAGCTCAAAAGAGGAATCGCATATTTATACCAAGTGCAACACCCTCTTAAGCGCATTCTATGAAGCAGACTCGAAAGTATATGAATCACGACTACATACGCAAGATTATGAGTCTACATATCACTAACATTTCGTGAAGATATCCAGTCTGACCAGTAACGTCGGGAGATTAGACAACAGACCTTTTGTTCATATGACAGCTATTAACTGTTGATCAACACTACAGAGATATACTCAAACAGTGAAGGAATATACATAGATATCTCGTCAGCGTTCTCCGTACGACAACAGTATTCATCAGAACGTCCTCAGCTTAGAGATACCCCACTCGACATAACGTATAACAACTTGGGACATTTTATGCATACATGTGAATCCTCATATCTAGGAGAAGCATTTAGAGACACATGGACTGTGTAGAGTACTCACCATTTTGGTAACACGTATCATATCACATCATCATTTCACTTTACACCAGTTCATTCTTAATTAACTATTACTTAATTAACTGTAATTTTATTATCTCATCTGTGTGTTTTGTGTGAATCGTCTTTCACCATCATCACGTTCTAACCATTACTAACCCTATATGTGTGGATATTTCATTAATAAACCCAACGATCGGTTGATCATTATCAAGAGTTTGTTAATGTATCACTCGTGCTGTCGGTGTTACATATTCACCTATAGGAACCTTTCTCTACTCAGATGAGGTTGGGGGCTTTTTCTTTACGGGATCTAAGGGCAGAAGCTAAGGTCGTGGGGAAACAGAACTCTTTCCATAATTAATTAGAAAACACTGTCTAGTGGAAAGCATTCGCATTCCTGTCTTCTTGTCCCTATCTCGAATAGGTCTTTATTCTTTCTTAACGAGCCAATTTCTAGAGACCTTATATCTATATCTCATAGACTATTCCTGGCAAAAACTACTGTAGTAGTTGCCCCAGTGACTCACCACACGACAATTGTGGACTCGTCTTGGGATTAGTGAACCCGGACTTAGAAGTGTGATAAATCACATTTTCATCCCTGCTATACAGTTGTGATAATTGCAAAATTTGTTTGCATTTTGAGGGATTACCTTCTAGACTGACTCTTACTATAATTTGTCTATTTCATATGGGGGATAATTTATATCTCTAAAGCACGAGTGATACTTTTTAAATTAAGTGACAAACGGACAGATTAAGCACTTTTTGAGAACAAAGGATACTGTAGGTTACTGATTTTTTAAATCTTTTTCTGTAACTGCTGGGAAAATTTTATCATAAATATTTTGCAAATTTTTCGTAGAAAACTTCGAGATAATCTGTTACATAATTTTTCAGAATATGCTGAGTGAGTGATTTTTTAAAAAACTATTTGAACTTGATTACTAATTTAAACCTAGCTAGTTTTAAAGAGATAATTACTTGTGCGAGTCTAAACAATTTGCTTGGAGGTCACTGCCAATTTTTCCCTTCGTGAACCCATACTGCATATCATGGCAGATGCCGCAAAAATTAGGACTAGTTTAATGGAGGCAGGGCGTGAATTCGGGTTAAGTGGAAAAGACCTGATGAAATATGTAAGCGAGAAAACTGATAAACTCCATGAAAGAGAGATGGAAATGCAGAAACTTACAATGGAGAAGGCCACAGCAGAAGCAGCGGAGCGGAAAGAAGCAGCAGAAGCAGCGGAGCGGAAAGAAGCAGCAGAAGCAGCGGAGCGGAAAGAAGCAGCAGAAGCAGCGGAGCGGAAAGAAGCAGCAGAAGCAGCGGAGCGTAAAGAGAAAGCCGCAGCAGAGCATGCACTTAAGATGAAGCAACTGGAAATCCAGGGACAGACCAATCAAATAGAGCTGGCAAAAAGTGCAGCGGCTTCCAACTGTGATGGAGGGTACTCACCCCGCTCAGATGGTGTGCCTACTTCGCAACCTGCGCCACCCAATGCCATGAACTTTCCGCTGGAACCTTTTTCAGAAAGGAACGATACCATGGACGCCTTTTTAGACCGCTTCGAACGCTTTGCAACAGGGTTTGGACTTGAAGAACGGAAGTGGAACTTGAAACTTTCCCAGGGCCTAAGAGGAGCCGCCTACGAAGTTTTTAATAAACTTCCGGCCGGAGAGCAAGATGACTATCAGGCATTGAAAAAAGCTCTTTTGGTGAGGTACGAGCTTCATTCAGAGGCTTACCGAAAAAATTTTCGAGGTTCTAGGAAGGAAGCCGGAGAGACTTTCTCACAGTTCGCAGCCCGTATTGAAGACTACCTAGTGAAGTGGTGTATACTAGGAAACTTTACCGAGAACTATGACGGGTTGAAAGAGCTGATTGTGATAGAGCAACTAAAAGAATCTATGTCGGTGGAAATGCGTAGATTTCTCACTGAAAACGGCGCTGACCGGTTAGAAAATATTCTTACACTGGCAGAGCGATTCCAAAATGCTCTCATGGAGTCTCAAGGAGCCAGAAAGAAGTTTTCGGATCAGGCGCCAAAGCAACCTGCTCGCTCCCAACCAGACCAACAAAGCAAAGGACCACACATCTCGCATAAACAGCACGCAAAACAAGATAACTACAAAGAGCAAAACAAGAAAAATGCTGCGCCACACCAGAGACATGGAGATAAATGGTGCAAGTACTGTCGCTTGAACAATCACAACACTAATGAGTGCAAGCGCAGACCTCCTCCCCAACATGCTGCCTGTCTGCAGACAAAATCGTCACCCCGGAAGGAGCAGAGGACCGGAAACGTTTCTCATCCTCCCGTCATCGAATCAGTCCTCGTAAACGGACAATCTGTGGAGTGCCTTTATGACACAGGACTTGCTTTCGATGCGGTGGTCAGGGCATCTCTTGTCACCCCTGACCAGATAACAGAAGAGAGTGTCGACATCCAAGGTCCGACGAAGGATGTTGCACCCATGACACTGCCAATTGCACTTATCAGAGTGGAATCTCGTTATGTGACAGGAGAGATTCGTGCAGCTATAATGGAAGAACCAATCTACTCTTTAATCTTGGGATGTAGATATGTGTTCCTTGGAGAACCTACTCAACCACTAGTCATGGCGGCCGTACAGACTAGAGGACAGTCAAGAAAAGACGCAGAGCAGGAACCTCCTACCAATATCCTCCCCGAGGAATTGAAGAGGGCCCAAATGGAAGATTCCTCACTGGCGCCCTGTTTTAAAAAATTACCTAGGACACACAACCCACCTACCAAGGGAGACTTCTTTATGAAAAATGGATTGATGTATCGCCGAGCTGGAAATGAAGGACAGGAACACAACCAATTAGTAGTTCCTGCAACCTATAGGAACCAGGTGCTTGAGATGGGCCACTCTATCCCATTTAGTGGACACATGGGAATGAGCGCCACGACTCAAAGGATCGCCTGCCACTATTATTGGCCAGGGATCACCGGCGACATTGAACGTTTCGTCAAGTCTTGTCCTCAGTGCCAGAAAGTTGCACCAAAACACTGGACGGCACCCGCGACCCTTGGGGAGATGCCAATCTTGGGCACCCCATTTGAAAGAGTGGCCGTGGATATAATTGGACCTCTGCTGAGAACTAAGAAGAGGAACTCCCATATCCTTACCTTAGTGGACACCTGTTCCATGTGGGGCGAAGCCATAGCCATGCCAGCATGCGACTCAGTGCATGTAGCTGACGCTTTACTGAATATCTTTACTAGATTGGGCTTCCCGCATGAAATTCTCACAGACAACGGGTCACAATTTAGAGGCAAGTTGACAGAGGAGGTGCTTAGAATATTCAAGACTAGGCATATCCATACTTCGCCCTATCACCCCCAAAGTAACGGGCAAGTAGAGCGGTTTAACGGGACGCTCACCTCTATTCTTCGGAAGTTGGCACAGGAGAAGCCAGAAACTTGGGATCAGTATCTTCCTGCCGCATTATTTGCTTATAGGGAAGTACCGCATGCGTCAACTGGAGTTCCTCCGGCCACATTACTCTTCGGAAGACCTATTAAAGGTCCATTAGAAGCATTACTAAGAACATGGACAGATGCCAAGGCAGACGACACTGTCACATCAGCCTTCCAGTACGTCACAGACTTGAAACAACGCCTGAAGACTGGCTGGGAATTAGCCACAGCGAAAGTACGGGAGGCTAGGCGGAAACATGCCAAATATTACAATCGCAATGCGAAGGACCGAGAACTAGCAGTAGGAGAGAAGGTGCTACTTCTTCTGCCAAGTAGCAGTAATAAATTGCAGATTTGCTGGAGGGGACCCTACAAAGTGGCGGAAAAGATTTCTCGCACCAACTATAAAATCGCCGTGAACGGAAAGCAGAAAATTTATCACTTAAATCTGCTTAAGAAGTTTTACGAGCGAGCCCCTGCCGAACCAGCGCACCTCATGACTATGGCCATTGCTATGCAAATGGAAGAAGAGCCATTATCATCCGTAGAGTACCCGGTGATACAGGAGGAATCACATTTAGATGTGAAAATAAGCTCCACCTTAACGGAAGCCCAGCAAGAAAAAGTAAGGAGATTGATGGAAAACCACGCCGACTCTCTGACAGACAAACCGGGCCGGACAAACCTGATGGAGTTTGACATGGAAGTCACGGATCCTACGCCCGTCCGAATGAGAACCTATCCGATTCCGTATGCCAAGGCGACGGCATTAAAGCAAGAAATTGATTACTTACTTAAGGAAGGCATAATTTCGAAGTCGGAGTCCCCTTACAGTGCGGGAGTGGTGCTGTTACGCAAACCCAGTGGAGAACACCGCCTGTGCATCGACTACCGACAGCTGAATGCGTTAACACAGTTCCAGCCAGAACCGTTACCGGACCAGAACCAGCTATTTACTAAGCTGAGCAGGGCTCGCTATTTTTCAAAGATCGACCTCAGTAAAGGGTACTATCAAATACCGGTAAAAGCTGAGGTGAGGAACCTGTTAGCCTTCAGTACTCCAGGTGGACACTTCGAGTTTAATGTGATGCCATTTGGACTGAACAATGCTCCTAGTGTCTTCACAAGGATGATGCGAAAGTTATTGGATCCTTTGAATCACCCCGCCATCAGCAATTTTATGGATGATATCCTAGTAGCTACTGAATCGTTTGAAGAACATATATCAGCGCTATCCTTGCTGTTTAACAGACTCAGATAAGCGGGACTAACCGCCCGCCCAACCAAATGTCAAATTGGGTGTGAACAGCTTGAGTTCCTAGGACATACTATATCCCATGGGACCATGTTCCCCGAGACTCAAAACGTTGAGAAGCTGAGAAATGCACCGAGACCGTCCACTAAAAGGGATGTCCGGTCATTTGTATCTCTCTGTGGATTCTACCAGAGATATATAAAGGATTTTAATAGCCTCTGTGCACCGCTTACATCGCTAACCAAGAAAGGAAACCCAGATAAAGTGACATGGTCAGCAGAATGTGAACATGCATATGCACTCTTAAAAGAGAAACTCACCACAAAACCTATTTTACGGCTCCCGGATTTAACTAGAAAATTCATCTTGCGCACTGATGACAGTAACATTGGAATTGGGACTACGTTACTACAGCCAGATGACAGGAGCCCACCAAATCTATTTCCGGTCGCATATGCGAGTCGGAAGTTAAACCGAGAAGAACAAAACTATTCCACAATCGAAAAGGAATGTTTGTCCCTCGTCTGGGGAATACAAAAATTTCAAGCATACCTGTACGGAAGGAAATTTACAATCCAGAGTGATCACTAACCTCTGACCTTCCTCGCCAATTCAAAGAATTTGAATGCTAGACTGATGAGGTGGTCGCTTGTTCTACAACCTTACACGTTCCAAGTGGACTATATCCAAGGAAAACATAACGTAGGAGCGGATTTTTAAGCCGTCATCCTATGAGGCAGGACGGAGAGCACAGACAAGTAGAGGAAAGGGTGGAAACCGGAGAGAAAAACGAAGATGAGGAAAAGGATTACAGAATCCCGAGCAAGAAGGCTAAGCTCTCCTGAGTACGATTGACATCACACTTGAGGAGGGGCTATTGTGATAAACGAGCGCAAAGGCCTTATTGCTCTATCTTTTCCTACATCTTTCGTATTGTATTTTCTCCGACATTTGCTCTTTCATCTCATATGTGCGACCCACATTTGCTATTTCATCGTTGTGATTACTCGCGACCGGTATCTAGAGAACCACATTTGTTCTTTCATCGGGGGAAATAAAAGTCCTTTGATTGAGTCGCCATGCCCGACATTATCGTTTGAAGCCCACATTGCATCGTGATAAATCTGGTAAAAACACATGGTCATCCTAATCAAACATCGGGGCTTGCTGTAATTTCTGTGACACCACATTGGACGCCCAGATTGGCCAGGGGAAAACGTCTCATGCTGTAATGGTGTTATCTTTAGTCGGCCGCGGTTCAGATAAGCGTTGGTTTACCACATTGGACGCCCAGCTTGGCCAGGTGACTTCCAGAAATATATAATACCGCATAATCTACTAGAGTGAAGCAGTCCAGTTTTTTTACCTTGTGAGGAAGAGATTAAACCCAAAAACGCATAGCCTAATACACGTGTTTATTCAGAGTGGATGATAATTCAGTTCTGTGATTAATTGTGTTCTTAAAGGATTTTGCGAAGGGAAAAGAAGGTTAGTAGAACTTATACTTATTAATACATTTTCTTATTTTTGTTTATTTTAACCTCACAGCTAAAATGTGCGAAAGATAAAGTTTCAAATAATTCTTGGCATAACTGATTAATAAAATCAGAAGATTTTCCTAGAAGATGATAGGATGATAGGAGGTAATTAATAGTTCATATTTCACCTTTATCATCATCACAGTCTCCCATGCGCACACACTCTCATGCACAAGATATTTAACATCATTAGAATTGAACTCAGAGAGAGAGAGATGAATAATGAGCAGTAGTTTAAATGAAAGTCAACCAGTGATATTAAATGTGAAAACTTACGAAGACTTTTGTGTGTCTTCAGTTCATCAGAAGTCTGAGTCTACACGCAACGTGTCTGACGTCTAACCAGAAATAAGTTATCAAAAACGGACATTTGGCTAGCAGATATCGCCATAGGACATCTTTCATTCCTCAATTAAAAAGGAATATTGTCTCACCCACAAGTCATAAGGTGGACGCAGCATTTTTCGTCACCATATACTGCTTGCTCACAAGTTAAATACAGAATTATCACAAGTTCAATACAGAGTCATCATAAATTCAAATCACTCGAAAGATCATTATTATCTGAAGTCAAGCAAAAGAGCTCAAAAGAGGAATCGCATATTTATAGCAAGAGCAACACCCTCTTAAGCGCATTCTATGAAGCAGACTCGAAAGTATATGAAACACGACTACATACGCAAGATTATGAGTCTACATATCACTAACATTTCGTGAAGATATCCAGTCTGACCAGTAACGTCGGGAGATTAGACAACAGACCTTTTGTTCATATGACAGCTATTAACTGTTGATCAACACTACAGAGATATACTCAAACAGTGAAGGAATATACATAGATATCTCGTCAGCGTTCTCCGTACGACAACAGTATTCATCAGAACGTCCTCAGCTTAGAGATACCCCACTCGACATAACGTATAACAACTTGGGACATTTTATGCATACATGTGAATCCTCATATCTAGGAGAAGCATTTAGAGACACATGGACTGTGTAGAGTACTCACCATTTTGGTAACACGTATCATATCACATCATCATTTCACTTTACACCAGTCCATTCTTAATTAACTATTACTTAATTAACTGTAATTTTATTATCTCATTTGTATGTTTTGTGTGAATCGTTTTTCACCATCATTACGTTCTAACCATTACTAACCCTATATGTGTGGATATTTCATTAATAAACCCAACGATCGGTTGATCATTATCAAGAGTTTGTTAATGTATCACTCGTGCTGTCGGTGTTACATATTCACCTATATGAACCTTTCTCTACTCAGATGAGGTTGGGGGCTTTTTCTTTACGGGATCTAAAGGCAGAAGCTAAGGTCGTTGTGGTGAAGTGGGATGTTATAAATATTTATAGGGACTTAGTGTACTGACTGAGATCAGCTGTGAAGGTATCTATATCTATTAAGAGTAGTGTATTATAGATAACCTTACTACTACCACATATCTATATATCTCAGTCAGAATTATTCTGGAATAGTGTGATGACTACGTTATGTGTCTAGGGTATGTGTATGATGAAGTGTAAGTCACAACAACAGACAGATAAACAATTTAATTTAATCCACTACTCTTGACAACACTGTGACACTCACATACATATAACACTCTATGAGAATATCTTAAGGAGTCACTGATAACTTTTCAAATAACAATATGTATTCATTGTTGTTATAAAGGTATATGTGTCCTGATTCAAATACAAAGGAACCAGGAATCACAATCAATTTTAATTACAAGTATATGTACAGACTTTATCAATATGAATATTGTAGTGACATATATTATTAAAAATATCCTATGTGTGTCAGTTGTGTAGTAGTAATATGAGGTAATACTGGTTTTGTTTTGTTCAAGCTCTGTTGGTATTTGTCATCATGACTTCAATAGTTTGTCTTTTGGGACTAGTATTGGAGATGTTCTCAGTTCCTGATATTAAGACAATTAAATTCCCCTCTGAATGTTATTTTTACAAAGTCATTTCAAGATGAGGGGACATAATGTTGAGCTCAGCTGGCCAAATCAGCTTATCTTGCGTGATGGCGGCAGGAAAGGACTCCTCTGCTCGAATTCTCCCCTGGGCTCTGGAGACACCTCACTGATAGCTAAAAAGACCAAGGAGTATGCTGTCCGACTCTGGATTCAGCAAAGCTCTGACCAGGTGCTGCTCAGTACCATCAAGACCACGGTCCCTGAAATCAAGAAGGATGTACCTTCTACTTCATAACTAACTTATACTCTCTTTTTACACTGATCACAATACATCACAAACATTGAGTTCAGAGCGTTAGGCCAACTGTCAGCTTCATCTGAAATACTTTATACCAGTATTTACCTCCTTAATGGTTACCACGCCTCTGCACTTCCAGCATTATTTCTTTCTAGTCAATCATCCAGGTGTCAGTGTACTATTTGGCCATTCCATGCCGTTTTACTTCCCTCCGACACCCTCTGTTCAGGCTGGAGCATTATAGGCTTTATCTCCTGTTTGCCACTGAACTACACATATATATACAGGCATAAATTAACAATTTACATTCAATTTTCATTAAAAGATACTGAATGGTTCAAGCTTACCACAATTCATAGAATAAACACAGATACGTTGATTAGCAATGAATTCTGGCACATTTACTGGCACAAATTCCCATCTGCTTATGTTCCAGGCTTTTATTTAGCAAAATATGAGCTGGCTTCAACGCACTGTTGCTTTATCAAGCTTATTTAAACAAGTGGTTTCGAACTAACGCTCCTAAGTGATTATATCAGCGAGTCTAGCCAATGAGGCCACGTTTCGACAAGTGTTTGAAAAAATGTTACCTTCCTACGTCTCCCTAACAACCAAGATAGTATTTATAGCCCGACCAATCGTGGTTAGTCTTTCATTTGTTGCGCTCCAATCAATTTGGAGTTTACATGGTAGGCTATTTCTGTAACGTAAGGTTTTTTTCAAACACGTTATAAAAAAATTTTATGAGCAGAAATGATTTCATGCTGTCAGGCACCCCCAATATTTTATTTTGGGTATAATTTATTAATTCCTGGACTATTTGCGTAACGTTTTACATATTCTTTGTCAGCAAGCCCTAAGGAACCCAAATATCCAAATTTAAAAGAGCTACGTGGCTGCGTTCAAAATATGCAATTTCTTCTACCTCCTGTTTCGAAGATGTGCTGTCTGGGTACTGTAATGTTTTCAAACGTAAACCCATCTATTGTTATCTTTCCTAATAAGCGTTTTTTATGATTTTAAAACCTAACTCTGGGAAGGGTAGTGTATTTATCACTGTCCGTCTGAAAAAAAGTTAGTGCATGTAGTCTTACACGCGTGATGGCAGCATTTGTGTATCGCGCGACGCGTGTTGCATGCGTTCCTGATTTTCAGCCCTCCCTCTCTCTTTATCCTTTAGTCCATCTGTTCGTTCGTTTTGGTAACGCAGTATAATTAATGTTAGGATTAATTTAGGTCATTACGCAGTCTGCCTCTCAATGTTTTTCCAAGAAATACAGCACACGTTTCATTGAAGAAAGCGGGTATAATACAGTAAGCTTTTACTATCAACGTGAAAGCGTTACAATTTGCAGACGAAGCAGAAAACAAGGGGGATTTCGAGTACATTCTTTGTGACAGCACTGTTATTTTACCATTGCTCTTTTCTTTATTAATTTTATTTGTTAGGCTTCATATTTACCTAATAATTTATATATGTGGATTAGAATATTCCACGACACCTCCCCTCTTAAAACAGACATTATATGTCAGTCCTTTATTCTATATACACATAGAGAAATTTATTATTATTTCTGGGGTTTACGGTGATTCTCATCACACGGATGGCGGCTTAAAAAATCCGCTCCCAAATTGGTTTTTCCAGATATATACTCAATGCTAAAATTATATGGAGCCAAAAGTAAAGACCATCGGAGTAACCTAGAGTTCTCATGCTTAGCCTGTGCTAGAAACGATAAAGGTTTGTGGTCTGTTTGCAACTTAAATGCCTTCCCATATAGATAAATATTGAATTTCTTTATTGCCCATATTACTGCAAGACATTCTTTTTCGCTAGTTGAGTAGTTGATTTCAGCTTTATTCAACTTTCTGCTAGCATATGCCACTGGGCTTAATTCCCCATCCAATGCATCTGATTTCTGTAGTAGAGTTGCACCTAACCCAATATTACTTGCATCCGTCCTTACTATGAATTCTTGACTTAAGTCAGGTAATTTCAAAATGGGTTTACTTGTGAGCTTTTCCTTCAATTCTTGGTAAGTCATTTCACATTGTGGTGTCCATGTAATGCGATCTGGATGTCCTTTACGTGTCAATTCAGTTAACGGTGCACATATGGAATTAAAGTTTTTGATATACTTCTGGTAGAAACCACATAATGAGACAAAGGATCTCACGTCCTTCTTGGTTTGTGGTCTCGGGGCTTTCTGTAGTTTCTCTAAATTCTTTGGGTCAGGGGTCATGTTTCCCTGATAAACTGTGTGTCCCAAAAATTCCAATTCTTTACATCCAACGCAACATTTGGTTGGTCGGGCTGTTAAATTTGCCTCCCTAAGTCGATCAAACAGCATGTTCAGAGAGTCAATGTGTTCCTCAAATGTTTCTGTTGCTATAAGGATATCATCCATAAAATTTGTTATACAGGGATTATTCAGAGGATCCAATAATTTTCTCATCATTCTAGAGAAGACACTAGGCGCATTCTTCAATCCAAATGGCAATCTATTAAACTCATAGTGTCCTTCTGAGGTACTAAAAGCTAGGTATGGTCTAACCTCAGGCTTTACTGGAATCTGATAGTATCCTTTACTCAGATCCACTTTTGAGAAATATTTAGCTTTATTTAGTCTGGCAAACAGCTGATTTGTATCCGGCAATGGATCCACCTGTCCTTCTGTAATAGCATTCAGTCTCCTGTAATCTATACAGAGTCTATGTTCTCCAGAGGGCTTCCTTAAGAGTACAACACCGGAACTATACGAAGACTCACTGTGCGAAATAATTCCTTCCTTCAATAGATAGTCTATCTCTTCCTTCAAAGCTTTCTCCTTAGCAAACGGAATCGAATATGGTTTCATACAGACAGGTGTGGAGTCTATTAGTTTCATATCATATTCCAATAGGTTTGTATGCCCTGGTCGGTCTGTTAACACCTCTGCATGATTATTTAGAACCTGTTGCACTCTCTCTTTCTGAGTTTTCGTTAAATGTGTACTGATTTTCACCTGTGCTGCTGTCTCACAGGGGTGTAATGGATATTCAAATGATGAAAGTGGTTCCTTTTTCATCTCCATGGCGATGGACAAGGTCAACAAGTGTGTCTCTTCCTGATGTTCTCTTTCCAAATATTTCTTCAGGAGATTCACATGATAGATTTTTTCTTTCCCCTTCTTATCTATCTTATAATTTGTTCTAGACACCTTCTCTAGAACTGTATATGGACCCTGCCATCCAATTTGTAACTTATTCTGACTCCCGGGCAAAAGAAGCAGTACTTTCTCTCCCACAGCCAAATTTCTGTCTTTCGCCTTCCTGTTATAATAGGCAGCATGTTTCTTCCTGGCTTGTTTCAAATTTTCATTGGCAAGTTTCCAGCCAGTTTTTAACCGAGTGGTCAGCTCATTCACATATTGGTATGAAGATGTAATGTTTTCCTCTGCCTTTTCATCAGTCCACGTTCTTAACAAAGCTTCGAGTGGACCTTTTATTGGCCTTCCAAACAATAATGTTGCCGGGGCCATACCGGTTGAACTATGGGGTACCTCCCGATAAGCAAAGAGGGCGGCGTGCAGGTACTGGTCCCATGTATCTGGTTTTTCGTGTGCCAACTTTCTCAGGATCGACATCAATGTGCCGTTAAATCTTTCCACTTGGCCGTTCCCTTGGGGATGATACACACTACAATGGAAGTGTTTGGCCTGGAAGATCCTGAAAACTTCTTCAGTTAGTTTCCCCTTGAACTGAGAGCCATTATCAGTCAAGATTTGATTGGGAAAGCCTAACCTTGTGAAAATTGTGAGCAATGCCTCTGCCACATGTTTTGAATCAATCGATGACAGGGCTACTGCCTCTCCCCACATAGAACAAGTGTCCACCAGAGTCAGAATGTAGCTGTTCCTTCTCTTGGTTCGGGTGAGAGGTCCCACAAGATCCACGGCAACTCTCTCAAAGGGTGTTCCCACTATGGGCATTTCCCCCAGAGTTGCTGGTGCAGTCCAATGTTTAGGTGCTACTCGTTGGCACTCTGGACAGGATTTTACATATCGTTTGATATCTTCAGTTATTCCTGGCCAGAAATAGTGACAAGCTATTCGCTGTCCTGTTGCGCTGATTCCCATATGACCACTGAAGGGAATCGCATGCCCTAGTTCCAACACTTTAGTCCTATATGAAGTGGGAAGGACCAGCTGTCCGTGACCATTGGATTCAGATCCAGCCTTCCTATATATCAGTTTGTTCTTCATATAAAACTCTCCCTTGCCTGGAGGTGTATGAGATTTGGGCAACTTCTTGAAACATGGCTTGAGTGTTTTGTCCTCAGCCTGTGCCTTCCTCATCTCATCTGGGTGAGTATTTATGGGATTATCCTCCTCCTTTTTTGACTGTGATCTGGTCTGCACTGTTGCCAATATCACAGGTCTCTTGGGATTCCCCAAGAAGACATATCTACACCCCAATATTAGAGGGTAGATTGGCTCATTTATCACTGCTGCTTTTATGATTCCTTCCACATATCGCGTTTTCACTTTTATTCGGGCGACGGGAAGTGTCATGGTAGCTACATCCTTGGTTGCAGTTTGAATCTCCACTGTTTCTGTGGTGTATTGATCGGCCTGCACCAGGTGAGAACTCACAACGGAATCGTAATCTAAACCGGTATCATATAAACATCTTATAGTGACACCATTACAGATGACATCTTCACACACTGGGGGGTGGTATGGTTCCTGTAATTCTTCAGGTTTGCCCTTCTTTTCCTTTTTCCCCGATGTCATAGCAGCAAAATGAGGAGGTTTCCTTCTACAATGGTCAGTGTCATGATTGTTCATCTTACAATTTTTACACCACCTTTTTCCTTGGTTGAAAGATTTTCTTTCATCATATTTCCTTTCATCGAATTGTGGGAATTTATTTTTATTTTCATACCGTGGCCTATCAAATTGGTGCTTACCTTTATTTTGATCCTTAGGATCAAATTTATTAAAGTTCTGTGGTGCCCTAAAGTTATCCACTTGTTTCTTTTTATTACCTGTTACCTCTGCTTGAGCTGCTTGATACCTTTCAGCAACATTTAGCAACTCACCCAGCCTCTCTGCACCTTGTTCCATGAGAAACTTTCTCAGGTCTGGAGCCATGGACTCTCTTAATTGCTCTATAAGGACCATTTCCTTAAGATCTTGGGTTTTCCCCAGAGAAGTCCATTTCTCCAAGTATGTCTCTATTCGTGCAGAGAACTGGTGATAGGTTTCACCTGACAGTAGTTTAGCATTCCTAAATTTTTTCCTATAAAATTCTGCATTCTTTTCATACCTTAACAAAAGAGCCTGCTTTAGCATGTCATAATTTTCCTGATCACCTCTGCTCATTTTTGCAAAAACTTCATAAGCTGCCCCACGAAGTCCCTGAGATAACTTTAATCTCCACCTTTCTCTCTCTAACCCATACGTGGTAGCTAATAGTTCATACCTATTTAGGTAGCTCTCTATATCATCGTCTTTCTCAACAAAATGATCTAAATGAAAATTCATAGCTGAGGTTGAGGCTCCATGGCTCGCAGTGGCATCAGAGGCAAAGGGACTGGCACCATTTTCAGGAGCATGGCCTTGAAACTCAAACTCCCTTAGTCGTAACTCATGTTCCCTTTGTAATCTTTTATCTTCTGCTTCCCTTTCTGCAGCTAATTTCTTCTTCTCTTCCCTTTCTGCAGTCAATCTTCTTTCTTCTCTTCCCTTTCTGCAGCTAATTTCTTCTCTTCCCTTTCTGCAGTCAATCTTCTTTCTTCTGCTTCCAATTTCTTAGCCTCAGCCTCAATCTGCAACCTCTTAGTCTCAGCCTCAGCCTCAAATTGCAACCTCTTAGTCTCAGCCTCTAACTTTCTTTCGGCCTCTTTTTCTAATCTTCTTTCTTCGCGTTCAATAAATTTGTCACATTCCGTAGTGACATAGGCAACCATAACTTGCCCATCTAATCCTAACTCTTTTGCAGTCTGAACAGCAGCAGATCGAAATTTGGCCAGGTCCGCCATTGTCTATCAGGTAAATTTATACAATGTCTAACCAACAATTTAATCTCTAAATATATCTAATGGACAACACAGGCACCGTGAGCTCAACCTTATTTAATTCCACCCAAGGATACCTTTTAATTCTTATATTCCCTGAAGTGAATTACCCCCAATATTTTTAATAGGGAAAGATTCAAAATCCCAAGAGCGAGACCCCAATATATGTGGTGAAGTGGGATGTTATAAATATTTATAGGGGACTTAGTGTACTGACTGAGATCAGCTGTGAAGGTATCTATATCTATTAAGAGTAGTGTATTATAGATAACCTTACTTGCTACCACATATCTATATATCTCAGTCAGAATTATTCTGGAATAGTGTGATGACTACGTTATGTGTCTAGGGTATGTGTATGATGAAGTGTAAGTCACAACAACAGACAGATAAACAATTTAATTTAATCCACTACTCTTGACAACACTGTGACACTCACATACATATAACACTCTATGAGAATATCTTAAGGAGTCACTGATAACTTTTCAAATAACAATATGTATTCATTGTTGTCATAAATGTATATGTGTCCTGATTCAAATACAAAGGAACCAGGAATCACAATCAATTTTAATTACAAGTATAGGTACAGACTTTATCAATATGAATATTGTAGTGACATATATTATTAAAAATATCCTATGTGTTTCAGTTGTGTAGTAGTAATATGAGGTAATACTGGTTTTGTTTTGTTCAAGCTCTGTTGGTATTTGTCATCATGACTTCAATAGTTTGTCTTTTGGGACTAGTATTGGAGATGTTCTCAGTTCCTGATATTAAGACAATTAAATTCCCCTCTGAATGTTATTTTTACAAAGTCATTTCAAGATGAGGGGACATAATGTTGAGCTCAGCTGGCCAAATCAGCTTATCTTGCGTGATGGCGGCAGGAAAGGACTCCTCTGCTCGAATTCTCCCCTGGGCTCTGGAGACACCTCACTGATAGCTAAAAAGACCAAGGAGTATGCTGTCCGACTCTGGATTCAGCAAAGCTCTGACCAGGTGCTGCTCAGTACCATCAAGACCACGGTCCCTGAAATCAAGAAGGATGTACCTTCTACTTCATAACTAACTTATACTCTCTTTTTACACTGATCACAATACATCACAAACATTGAGTTCAGAGCGTTAGGCCAACTGTCAGCTTCATCTGAAATACTTTATACCAGTATTTACCTCCTTAATGGTTACTACGCCTCTGCACTTCCAGCATTATTTCTTTCTAGTCAATCATCCAGGTGTCAGTGTACTATTTGGCCATTCCATGCCGTTTTACTTCCCTCCGACACCCTCTGTTCAGGCTGGAGCATTATAGGCTTTATCTCCTGTTTGCCACTGAACTACACATATATATACAGGCATAAATTAACAATTTACATTCAATTTTCATTAAAAGATACTGAATGGTTCAAGCTTACCACAATTCATAGAATAAACACAGATACGTTGATTAGCAATGAATTCTGGCACATTTACTGGCACAAATTCCCATCTGCTTATGTTCCAGGCTTTTATTTAGCAAAATATGAGCTGGCTTCAACGCACTGTTGCTTTATCAAGCTTATTTAAACAAGTGGTCTCGAACTAACGCTCCTAAGTGATTATATCAGCGAGTCTAGCCAATGGAGCCACGTTTCGACAAGTGTTTGAAAAAATGTTATCTTTTCCCGTCTCCCCCAACAACCAAGATAGTATTTATAGCCCGACCAATCGTGGTTAGGCTTTCATTTGTTGCGCTCCAATCAATTTGGAGTTTACATGGTAGGCTATTTATGTAACGTAAGGTTTTTTCAAACACGTTATAAAAAAAATTTTATGAGCAGCAATGATTTTATGCTGTCAGGCACCCCCAATATTTTATTTTGGGTATAATTTATTAATTCCTGGACTATTTGCGTAACGTTTTACATATTCTTTGTCAGCAAGCCCTAAGGAACCCAAATATCAAAATTTAAAGGAGCTACGTGGCTGCGTTCAAAATATGCAATTACCTCTACCTCCTGTTTCGAAGATGTGCTGTCTGGGGACTGTAATGTTTTCAAACGTAAACCCATCTATTGTTATCTTTCCTAATAAGCGTTTTTTATGATTTTAAAACCTAACTCTGGGAAGGGTAGTGAATTTATCACTGTCCGTCTGAAAAAAAGTTAGTGCATGTAGTCTTACACGCGTGATGGCAGCATTTGTGTATCGCGCGACGCGTGTTGCATGCGTTCCTGATTTTCAGCCCTCCCTCTCTCTTTATCCTTTAGTCCATCTGTTCGTTCGTTTTGGTAACGCAGTATAATTAATGTTAGGATTAATTTAGGTCATTACGCAGTCTGCCTCTCAATGTTTTTCTAAGAAATACAGCACACGTTTCATTGAAGAAAGCGGGTATAATACAGTAAGCTTTTACTATCAACGTGAAAGCGTTACAATTTGCAGACGAAGCAGAAAACAAGGGGGATTTCGAGTACATTCTTTGTGACAGCACTGTTATTTTACCATTGCTCTTTTCTTTATTAATTTTATTTGTTAGGCTTCATATTTACCTAATAATTTATATATGTGGATTAGAATATTCCACGACAGTCGTGGGGAAATAGAACTCTTTCCATACTTAATTAGAAAACACTGTCTAGTGGAAAGCATTCGCATTCCTGTCTTCTTGTCCCTATCTCGAATAGGTCTTTATTCTTTCTTAACGAGCCAATTTCTAGAGACCTTATATCTATATCTCATAGACTATTCCTGGCAAAAACTACTGTAGTAGTTGCCCCAGTGACTCACCACACGACATATTTCCATAAACTACGCAATAGCCTATCCCTTTTCGTCTATAACACTACGTTTAACACCTAAACGCATGTCGTAACTGCCACCTACTGACCGAGAGGGCGCGTGTCAGTTGCGAATCTCAGACGGCTAGTCTCCAATGCCCCGGCAGTTTTCACACTTCACGCTGACCATGGCCCACAATGAGGGTCGTGTCAGGTGGGATTTCCAGACAAAATGTCTCAAACTGCGCCAAGGAGACGTCATTTATCGCGCCTTTCTGAGCGTTCAGCCGACACCACTCGTTGTGGCAGGTGAAAATGCAGACAAATTTGTCGCCTATATGTCTGGTGAAAACGAATATGCACAGTTTACATCCACAACGCGATAACCTCCCGAGCCTGGCATCTACTTAATAACCTCACTAGTGCGTTTCAAAATGAGAAACTAAACCCGACGGAAGTTAGAATGGGAAAATATTAATGTATATAGTCGCAAACGAACGAATGCGAAAAACACAGGAAAAAGGTAAAGAGCGACAATAATAAAAATAGAGGATACGGGTGAAAGAAAAAGAGAAGAGGATATAGGCAATTTAATTATCATAAATGTCTACGTGACATTATGGTATAGCTCTGTTTAGAGTGTATTTATTAACTTGACTGAGACCAACATGCAGTACATCCAAAATGATTAAATCGACGTTAAATTTGTATATTTACAAATAACAGATTTTATAATCACTTAGATTTAACAAGGTTTTAAAAGAATGAATATTGACTTATCAGAAAAAATATCATCACCCTTGTGACATAATGATGGTTTTATGTAAGAAGTCACAAGGCAGCGTTTAGGTTTGACTTAGCTGCAAATGGTAGTTTCTGCTCCCGCTGGGTTTTTGGGTTTTGAACAGATAGGTCACTGGAGTTCTCGCGTCTCTGGTCACGATTAAAGGCACAGCACGTTCCAAGTAAGATCAGGGAGTAACTGCAAAGCTGGTCCCGCGCCTTTAAGACCCTCTGATGACGGTGTCTAGTTCTACATCAGGCTACGTCTACCCATCCTTCTGTTCCAGAGATTAGTAACCTCACTGGCACCACCAACAACTATGGTAAAAGAATAGACACAAAACGCTCTCCAGAGTACTGAGTTTCCCGATACCTACTTGTGTGTCCCCATTGTTGTATTCCACCATCCCTTCTACCTCAGAATTTACCCTAGATGACAATTAAGCGTAATATCTCGAGAGAAAACTTTCTTTACATTTAAATTGAATAGCTTTATATTTACTTTTCATCAAATGAATAGTATAGATAACATATGTATACATTTACATTGGTTAAGAAATGTTCACAATATAGATTGAATATGGTTTCAGTTACATCTACACAGGTTGAAAAATGTTCACTATATAGATCGAATATGTTTTCATTTACATTTACATATGTTGAAAAGCTTGAAACTTTCATTATTTTTAAAATGAAGATTGTTACACAGGCATTTACACTGGTTTGTAATTGTAAATATTATAATTAGATTGTACATCAGTTCTTTCATCTTTTCCTGCGTGCTCCATATGGAACTTGTGACTATCTACGCTTTTAGTTCTCTATAAGAAACTAGCAATAAAGCAGTTACCAGCCCTTGTAGTGGTGGTTCATGAAATCATCATTCTATATGCTGGGGTTGCCATCCTCACATGACTTGGACATCCACTATCAATTTTCACATATTAATATTCACATGGCAATATATACATATTAGTTCACATGTTAGTAAATGAAAAATATAGAATGTAAAATGTACACTTACGCCAATATTGCCTCACAGACTGTTTGCTCAGAGGAATAAAGGCTCTGGAATAGGCCTCTTACACGTGTTCCTAGGGGTCGTTATTTTAACAGCGAATTCCCACTTTGACTCTGTGCTTTAAATTCCTCAGATTATCGGTGTCCTTTTTAAATGGTAGAGTTTATTCTGGGCTCTGAAGTCCTCACAATTGCTCAAACAATTGTCCGGTTCCGGTATAAGAATCTTGATTCTAGGCACTGACAAGGTCTGTTTGTCGTCTTGGCTAGCGATTCTCACAGTGAACTAGACTTGCAAAAAGTGTCAGATTATAATCACTGTCTTCCGCCGCATTTGTTTGTTACGATGCTAAGCAGGGCTCGAATCGTTTCTAACAAGCGTGTTTTGGGAGGTAATTTCAAATATGTCCACGTAGGAAAAATTATGCGCGTAATGCAGAGGTCACCTCTCCCACATATAGAAATAAAACTTTCGATGCCTTGTATGCAGACTCACAAACACATATGTAAACTCATTCGACGATGTGTATCAGATGTAACATCTTACTTTCCTCTGACACAGGTGTACCGGAAATGATTATGCCATTCATGTCGGTCCAAAATGTGTCGTCCAGAAAAGTAATCTCTTAATCCGTCGCTTGTGCACACAACATCCGTCTACGGGCGAGTAATTGTTATCGCCAGGCACGGGTTGAGCAAACAACTCTACGCGAAAACGGAGCAGACCCATATGGGTTTTACCTGCGCTAATCTCAGCAAAGCTGTGCAGAGCCCACGCAAAAAAGGAGTGTCAAAGGATTAGACAATATAAAATATCTGCTAGATACGAGCAGAAATAAATGTGTCGACCCGGAAATTCCATGTAATCAGTACGTACAACAATTGAAAATGAGTACTGCCGTAGAGGAAAATAGATCGAGAACAGGTCGCCCCAATTCATCCTGTGACATTGTTACAAATCTGTCCCAGTTAGCCCGTCTATGGTTCTGTCAACATTACAAATATGCCCCAGTCCGCTCATTTGAAGTTCTTTGAACATTACAAAACTGTCCCAGTTAGCTAGTCTGAAGTTCTGTAAACATGTGACCGCTTGGCATACACTACAATTAATACGTGTTAAAAACTACATATAATGAGAATAACAACGTTAAAAGCAGTTAAGATATTTGTGCACAAAATACAGTGTCACGACAAGTTCACGGCTTCGGGAAAGTTGTCCCAGAACAACAAAGTAATAAGTGCCTGTTTATTGAGTGGAAAATTTTGGGAAAAATTTGAGAGAAGTTGCAAGTCATGGGTTTTTCCGTTGCTAAAGTCGAAATAACAGAGAGTCGTGTGCATAAAAGTCGAAAAGCTGAGAAGAGCGTGTGCAAATGTTGATGTTTGGTGCCGAGTGAAAAATAAAGCATCGTGTGAAAATTGGCGGGAAAAAAAGAGTGGGCAGTATATAAAGAGGAGACTTGGGCGATTGATAGGATTCAGGGCTTGTACGGATTTTAGGATACGTTAGGCGAGAGGATTTTTACAGAACTTCGTCTTTGAGATTATCAAGACAAGTTTTTTTTTTTTAACTTGACAAGTTTGTCAAGTTAGACCAGTATATTTTAAGTAGACAAGTTTGTGTTTTACTCTATTAGATAGATTATTCCTGTGGATTTCCATTTTCATTTTGTTTTGGATATTCACTACTTTGGGTAAGAAAGAAATATGTGCTTCATCATTGTGTCAATAACATTGCTGTTCCACATTACGTTAATAAAAGATATTCTATTTTTCTACATTGCTGCGTTTTCCTTGAAACATTACAGTTGGATTGTTTGACTAAACCACTATAAAAGGACATTGCTTTTCACTAACCATAAAAAAGGATACGAAAGAACTCTGGGTTAAGGAAGAATAAAATAAGGTCAAGAATTACCAACTCAGGCGGTCAGACCTGTAACGACTTGAACCAAGAAACGTACAAGAGTTAGCGCTCTTCAAAATATTTACCTGCGGTCAACCATTAACGGAACTGACCCGGTCAGCTGACGGACACACACACATTCTTTTCATTGATGCCGCGACCTGCGCCCAATTAGCTGCACGGTCACACAAGCAACAGCGACAACAACAACATTTAATAAATATCCAGCAACATCAACGGCAATATGATTTTCAACCATACAAACCTAAATGGGAAAGAGACACTGTCCAAACACGAGCAGATTGGAGGAGTAGTTTACATAGAAGACATCAATGGATAGCTGTAAGAGATTTTGTTAGTCAAATAAAGAAAGGAATAACACTGCACATAACTAACATCAACAGTGGGAAGTGTCAGTTAACAACCGAGAATGGTTGGATAATGAATGTACAGCCGGTATTTCCTATGCACAACCTTCTCCAACCACAACGCAAATATACGGAAGAAGATCGAACAGACAACTTCGACATCCTACAGGAACAAATGAAAGACACGGAAGTTGTTACACTAATGAACCAAATTACAGAAACACCAGCAGCAGTCAAGGATATCAACACAACTTTACAGGCAGAACAAGCACAGAAGTACTGTACTTCAAATCAACCGGAACCCGTTACTACCTGTCACCACTCACATTCGCCTACACATAGCGAAGACAACATTCCTTCTAAAATACAACAGGAACGACTACCCCAACAACAGCAGACTGTACAAGATGCCAACACCCATCTACCTACACAACTATCTTCTGATACACAGTTTTCGTCTGCCTCATTAACTGAACGAAATGTTTGCGTTCCCAATTCCACACAAGATGAGTCAGAGTCAAATTTTATACGCCTTCCACACGAGCTTATTCGTAAAAAGCTGTACGCGAAACGGCGAGCAAAACCAAACAACACCGCACAGCACAGTGCATCAACTTCGCAACACCTTACCTGTTACACTACATCAACCGTCACTGCTGTAGACACTGAGAAGAAACACGATAGAAGATTGTCTACAACAGACGCTCTGTACAGGAAACGTTCAACTAAGCGACAAAACATCGCTCAGCACAGTGCATCAACTTCGCAACACTCTACCTGTAACATTACATCAACCGTCACTGCTGCAGACACTGAGAAGAAGTCTAGGAGAGAAGCTATATTAGAGATGGCCTTAGAGATGGCCAAGTTGCTCTAGCTTGGCTACTCTCAATGGGTTCATT
Organism: Oreohelix idahoensis; assembly: GCA_024509875.1. Classification (NCBI taxonomy): domain Eukaryota; kingdom Metazoa; phylum Mollusca; class Gastropoda; order Stylommatophora; family Oreohelicidae; genus Oreohelix; species Oreohelix idahoensis. Next base: position 479,031 of record JAMPIV010014909.1, read on the forward strand.
TTTGTCCGAGTGCGATAGCACTGTCCGGGAGAGGCATGCAATATTTTAGAGTTACTCCAGTTTGCTCTCGCTGGGTTACCCTAAAAGGTTTCATTTTCCTTGTCCGAGTACGATAGCACTGTCCAGGAGAGGCATGCTATATTTTAGAGTTACTCCAGTTTGCTCTCGCTGGGTTACTCTAAACGGTTTCATTTTCCTTGTCCGAGTACGATAGAATTGTCTAGACGAGACATGATATTTTAGAGTCGGCCGGCTTGTTCTGCTGGCTGCTCTAAAAAAAAAAAAAAAGCTTTTCTGATGATCATGCCAGCCACCTTCTATGTCTTCCAATTGATGCTATCAGCGGCAGTCATAACCGCCAGTGAAGAGAAAAATCTGCAGAGGCGCAACTATATTCAACATGCACAGTTACAGTCTTTAAACCATTTTATTTTGTATTAGAAGATTTAAATTACATTTTGTTTGCATTTAGAAATATATGTATTGTTGTACATTATAAACTTAACCAAACACATGCATGTACTATTTGCCACTAAGGATGAATCTCAAGGGTTAAACAAGACATTGTTTGATCTTAAGCTACACTCTCATGATATGAGACAAGCACATCAACCAAAACGGGCGATTTTGCCGTTTGTAGGCAATGCGCTACAGTTTTTGTTGGCATTGCACCCCACGACAACTATGACAGTTTATGTCATAATATTAAGACTTTGGCGCAAAACCAAAACATTATTACACATGTGATTAGCCGGAGCATCACAAATAATGAACGATACTCAAAGCATTTTTTCTCAATTAACATATTTTTTACTTGTCTAACAGACATATGCTATGGATCGATTTGTGATTACTTATTATGCATTGTTGGAATTTCATTTATATCGCATAAATAACTATGTACCATATATCATGCCTTTTTAACAAATTACTGTGTTGAGACACACAGATGTTGTACTCGTCCAGTACAAATTATTTAAGATCTAATGCGTATATAAAATGTTAACCCACACCTCTCTACTCCCTTTTCCCTAAGCACAAACTGTCCAGACGTGACCTCAGCGGCACCTCACTGTGTTTCGCTGTGTCAGGTCCGATCTTCGTTTTCACCGCCTTTATCCCCCCCCCCACCCCCGTGTGGATCTCCCCTTGCTAGTTCTTCTTTTTCTTCTTCCCTTTCTCCCACGCCCAGCGTTCATTCATCCATCCAACACAGGAACTACTTTCTCTACTCCCCCCAGCTATTTCATTGTACTATAACCCCCCCCCCCTCTCCTTCAGTTGACGCCACACTGTGCCGTCAATGAGGGTTATACTGAGATTCATAGTTATCTTAAGTTAGCTTACAGGTATACTGAGATCTTGAAAAAAAAAAAAAAAACTTTTTTTGGCTCACATGTATACTGAGACCTTGTAGTTTTTTTTTCATTTTGGCTCATAAATATATGCCCCCAGTCAATGACTTAAACCAGTAACATAAATTTTTCTCAACAATTGTCCATTGCCAATTGCTTCATAAATATATGCCCCCATTTCATATTTTGCCCCAGTATGTAATGTTAGGGACTTGATTTTTTTTAGTTGATAGGACGAAAATGTCTCCACATGGGATACATTTTTGTGGCCCCGGGACTTGTGTGACCGCTTGGCATACACTACAATTAATACGTGTTAAAAACTACATATAATGAGAATAACGTTAAAAGCAGTTAAGATATTTGTGCACAAAATACAGTGTCACGACAAGTTCACGGCTTCGGGAAAGTTGTCCCAGAACAACAAAGTAATAAGTGCCTGTTTATTGAGTGGAAAATTTTGGGAAATATTTGAGAGAAGTTGCAAGTTATGGGTTTTTCCGTTGCTAAAGTCGAAATAACAGAGAGTTGTGTGCATATAAGTCGAAAAGCTGAGAAGAGCGTGTGCAAATGTTGATGTTTGGTGCCGAGTGAAAAATAAAGCATCGTGTGAAAATTGGCGGGAAAAAAAGAGTGGGCAGTATATAAAAAGGAGACTTGGGCGATTGACAAGATTCAGGGCTTGTACGGATTTTAGGATACGTTAGGCGAGAGGATTTTTACAGAACTTTGTCTTTGAGATTATCAAGACAAGTTGTTTTTTTTTAACTTGACAAGTTTGTCAAGTTAGACCAGTATATTTTAAGTAGACAAGTTTGTGTTTTACTCTATTAGATAGATTATTCCTGTGGATTTCCATTTTCATTTTGTTTTGGATATTCACTACTTTGGGTAAGAAAGAAATATGTGCTTCATCATTGTGTCAATAACATTGCTGTTCCACATTACGTTAATAAAAGATATTCTATTTTTCTACATTGCTGCGTTTTCCTTGAAACATTACAGTTGGATTGTTTGACTAAACCACTATAAAAGGACATTGCTTTTCACTAACCATAAAAAAGGGTACGAAAGAACTCTGGGTTAAGGAAGAATAAAATAAGGTCAAGAATTACCAACTCAGGCGGTCAGACCTGTAACGACTTGAACCAAGAAACGTACAAGAGTTAGCGCTCTTCAAAATATTTACCTGCGGTCAACCATTAACGGAACTGACCCGGTCAGCTGACGGACACACACACATTCTTTTCATTGATGCCGCGACCTGCGCCCAATTAGCTGCACGGTCACAAACATTACAAATATGTCCCAGTTACCTCGTCTGTAGTTCTGTAAAATTACAAATTTATCCCAATTAGACCATCTGCAGTTCTGTAAACATTACAAATCTAACCCAGTAACAGCCACTAGGTTAGTCTATTAGCAGAGAGGCAAGACAGAATTACAAACCGTGTTGAACTGAAGAACTACAAAAGCGTGATGATGAACAAAGAAATGCCAAAAACACAGCAGAGAGAGAAGAAACAACCGAAGACAATCACAAACACTGGTCACGTACGAAATCAGATTTCTTTTACGCATTGCGACAGTTTTGTAAAGGGCGGTAGCATTTCTTTTTTGCAAGGGAAACAACACAATTACAAAAATATTAAATTAAATGAAAACTTTTACTGTTATACCTTAATTATATCCAATCAGCATATTAAAAAAAATAAAACAAATATAGCGCATTATGAAAGTTATACAATTGTAAAATTTTATAACACAACAACGTTTTTTATTGTATTTTATCAATCTATTTTAAAAAAGATATCCGCTTGATACGAGCTTTAACGTAGTGAATACTTACATTGCTTGTCACTCTCAATGCACTCTATAATAATATAATATAATTTCGTAGGTTTATCGCTTCTCGGCCTTTTGGCTAAGATCAAAGTGCATTGACATTAACGTGTTGATGTATTTGATCTTTTGAGGCTAGACGTTCGCCTTGATAACCGGCCTATTGGCTAAGACCATTGTGTTTTAGCTAGGGCCGGGGCGTGCGCCACCGCGACTCATGCGAGTTTAAAATATTCGACCTCATGCGAGGAAAAAAAAAAAAAAGCTTCTTGGCCTTTTGGCTAAGATCAAAGTGTCTTAGCCAGGGCCGGGATCACATACAATTTACACATTCTACTAAATAAAGTCAATAGACCTCACTTTCAGCACCAGAAGGGGTAATTTTAATTTAAAACAAAAAGAAAAATGTGTCGTCAGCGCTGAAAAATGCTCTTTATCAAATCATGAACATCTGTATTAAATAAATACAAAAGCCATCCCAGACCAATATGTTTAAGACAAGAGCTCTTATTTATAAGCACGGACATAAATATTACAAAGGAGATAGGAACTGTCGTTATAGATAAACACGACCTTAAACAAGTTTATTTTTGGATGTTATTGTTATTGTTACTCACAATCGACACCACTGCACTCCGGGAAAACCCCTAGATACTCAGTCTCCCTCAGCCAACCTGGACAAGTATGTTTGCTAATGAGCTACGGGGGTCTCTGAAGAGATGAAGATAGAATATGACTACTGTACCGTTAATAGTTGTACAAAACGTCTGATATGAGTTTGTGAATGGGGTTATCAACCTCATCAAGTAAAACACATTGTCACAAAAACCACTACTACAAGAGTTTGTGAATGGGGTTATCGACCTCATCAAGGAAAACACATTGACACAGAAACCACTACTACAAGAGTTTGTGAATGGGGTTATCGACCTCATCAAGGGAAACACATTGACACAGAAACCACTACTACAAGAGTTTGTGAATGGGGTTATCAACCTCATCAAGTAAAACACATTGACACAGAAACCACTACTACAAGAGTTTGTGAATGGGGTTATCGACCTCATCAAGGAAAACACATTGACACAGAAACCACTACTACAAGAGTTTGTGAATAGGGTTATCAACCTCATCAAGTAAATCACATTGACACAGACACCCCTACTACAAGAGTTTTGTGAATGGGGTTATCAACCTCATCAAGGAAAACACATTGACACAGAAACCACTACTACAAGAGTTTGTGAATGGGGTTATCGACCTCATCAAGGAAAACACATTGACACAGAAACCACTACTACAAGAGTTTGTGAATGGGGTTATCGACCTCATCAAGGAAAACACATTGACACAGAAACCACTACTACAAGAGTTTGTGAATGGGGTTATCGACCTCATCAAGGAAAACACATTGACACAGAAACCACTACTACAAGAGTTTGTGAATGGGGTTATCAACCTCATCAAGGAAAACACATTGACACAGACACCACTACTACAAGAGTTTGTGAATGGGGTTATCGACCTCATCAAGTAAAACACATTGACACAGAAACCACTACTACAAGAGTTTGTGGATTATTTGTGGAGGCTTACTACCACGTGACTAGCTACAGTGATGGTTATATGAGCCACTAAGTCAATGATGATCAATACTCACACACAAGGTCAAGTATTTACAAACATCTATAAACGTTTACCTACTATTTTTTTTTAATTTAAATATAATACTTGGAAGAACTTTGTGCTTTATAAAACAATTAAAAAGATTCTTCCCATGATCCATATCTTGGAGCAGTCAAATCTTATCCGCTCTGCAATTTCTCAATGGTATTGTTTAAACATTTTGAATCACTACATCATCATCACACAAAATAAGTGTCGCTAGCGCTGACAAGTGATGTAACTCAATTTATGAAACAAACAGTTTCACAGAATATCCCTGACAAACGTGTCACCGACCAGCATACTTATACGATATTTTAGCCGTTGCAGTTATGTTAAAGAATATTATTATGTAGTTTTTACATGTTGGCATCACTTAGATCTGTTAGCAGTTTAATATACGCGGTAACATTTCTATCTGCAGTCAACATGATATGTTTTGCACCATTGTTAATGAACGCGATAGTGGGTTGACGTCTCTAAACAATAATGACGTAATGAGGTGCCGCGCTAATTGATTAAAACGGTTGATTTTGGCCTTTTTGTATTTTGAATCCGTCGAAGCAAGACGTGATCTATTTCGCTCCTATGCGAATTACAGTTGATATAGTTCTCCTACGTGGCATAGTTGTATAAAGGTCGCCACAAGTATTTCGTTGATGTCGAACGCAAGTATACTAGTTCAAGAATAATTTATAAGAGGAGTATCTGTTTTCAGGAGCTTTCAACCATATTTTACTCTCCATACTTTGGTTATCGCTACTTAGATTTACGGACGCCGTCATCTTCAGTATATAGGCCAGAGTATGTGATGATATGAAAAAAGGACATTAGGAGACGCATTGATATATATGTATTAATAAGATGCCATGTAACTGAAGTGAGGAATTGTCTGGATAAATAAATATGTCTAATAATTGTGGACCCAAAACTCAGGCGTTAGGGCTAATGAATCCTCATCATCTTGTGATCACCCAAACCATTCGTTGATACAGCACGATTACTCATATGCACTTATTCTCATCAGTTCTTCAAATTGCAATTTATTATAATCAACAAAAAACCACGCAACAAGTTACAACACCACCTTATGAAGGCTTTTGTTTGGCTGTAAAAGGTTTTTTATTTCTATCTCCTTCATAAGTTTATAGGAGAGTCCTCATATTACCACGAAATTTATAACCCGCTGCAACCAGGTTCATTGTTTCAAATATGTTGTGGTGTACTGAAATTGGTAAACTGATTCTCAGCTTACGCGTACTAGAGGGCCTCCCTTTAGATTTGCAGTAGTGGTCCACCAGTGGCCAGCACTCAAGAGTATCTAATATGGGTCTTCAAAGGTGTCTACCTTTGCACAGGTTGACTCTTGGCAGAGTTGTAGATATACTGATAATGACGCTTCTATCTTAAGGTATTTTTCACGTTTTCAGAAGTCAAGAACAATGCTGCATAGGGCAGAGCACTATTAACGTATACCTGATCCGTCGCCTTTTGTGAAGAATTAAGTAATGTTTTTTGCCCGTTCAAGCCCCCAGCTGGAGTAAATCCGGAGAAATTCCTTTTATAGGTATTTGCTTCATAGATGTAAATATATTTCTAGATGTATAAATATTAAAGAGTATTGCTCATACGTTTGCATTCATACCTATAATAACTGAATCAACTATGATTGTTTTGTTTTAAAATGACATGAAGTGTTGATTCTCTGCTTTTAACTCACAACTAGTGACGTCGAAACTTATTCTTGCAGCTTCGTACCATGAACTGCCTGATAGCTTCGTCCCACGAACTCTAAACAAAATAACAAGAACAACTGCCACTGCTTAGTACATTTGGTTTGAAAATTAACAAGCGCATTGTCTCGTTGTCCACACACCAATGTTAGCCTCTCTGAATAATTAAATTCTTGAGTACACACAGCGAAGCTCAGGGAAGATGATTAGAAATCACCCATATTCTTCTGGGTATTAAACTGGGAAATTATATGCTTGGACAGCATGAGGGCAATGACGTGCCTGAATTACAATTAACAAGGTACCTATATCTCACAAAATGATACTATACACTTTATGCACATGGGATGCATTCATCACTCATCACCATTCGGAATCTGGGGTCGCTGCTGCTTTCGCTTTTCAGAGCGAATTAGCATAAAACAAACACCAGTGCCTGCTGTAGTGGTTTTTGAATATATTATTTTAATTTGTTGAGGTTGCAAGCCTCATATATAACCACTTATCAAGGAAAACATGTCAAATTCACATTTATAAAACAAATGTTTACACTTACCCCAAAGTAACCTTTGGGAACACAATCTCCGTGCACAGTTTAGAATTGACACATTAACTTAGGTTAGATGCTTTCGAATCACTTGGCCTGGGAAATTTTAGTATTCCTCTTATGACGGGTGATCTGATTCCTTAGGTCTCCAGTCTTTCCATTTAAAATGCGGATTTACTTTTAAGTTTCAAAGTTGCCCAAATACTGTCACTTATAATTTTGGAATCCTTTGTCCGATCCTTCTTTCTTGCTCTGGTGAATTGCTAGCTTGACGTGGCGAGGCAGTCGGATTTGCGACTACGATTTCGCTAGATTATATTTCCATTTCTCAGTTCAAATCCCAGATTGTACTTCCGACGAGTTTTCCAATGAAAGTCAAAGTCTATTCCAGCTCTCAAATTAAGCCACTGGTAAGCTCTTTAGAACTAAATGGGTCGGGGTGTTAAATCATAATATCCCCCGCGTGTTTTAAAATATCAAATTTTAAAATTCCAACGCTTGACCTCTTTCTAATAAGGACGTAATACATCACATTGTATCTTTATGCAAACTCAGAAACAATATATGTGAACTTAGTTCCTGTCAAGATGCTTTCCCCTTATATTGTCTCCCCAGACAGATTATTGGTAATATTGATACAAAGATGGCCCAGCGGAAACGATTACGTATTATCACCTGTGTTTTCGTGCATCCGCCAAATGGTCAGACGGATCGCCGGCAGCTCAGACAAACAATATAGCTTTCTTTCCGTACTCTGCCGAATCGTACTGTTATGTCGAGTGGTCGGGACCATCTTGGATCAGCACAGATGGTCTCTATCAAAGGTGGCTAGACGACTTAGGTGATAAACGTTTTATCCGCTGACCTGTCTAATTAGCCTTGTCATGCTGTGATAAACAAGTCTTGGAGCGGCTAGGCAAACATGGAAGGTGCATAAAATATGCCAAATAATAGGACGATGGGTGTGACAAAACGTCTGAACATGAGATCTCTTACACCTTCAACCTCCGTTGGTATCATTTCTGTTTCTTCATTTTTCCCACTCATCACTTTTATTTGGCATAAATCATGCATTTTCCTTCTTTATTTTCACTATTTTGCTCTATGCTGGACATAGCATGGTGAATTCTCTAAGACGCCACTCCCCTATGGCAGTATTTGCTACGGGAGTAATGCGTATCTTATTGTTTCACACTCCACTCCCAGACTGTTGTTACGATTCGCCAGGTTTGGTGACCCGGCCAGAGATAATATTTTATCGCCTAATCTGTCTGACCGCCTGTGGAAACGGGGTGGTCAAATTTTGACCCTATTGGAAAGCTGTTGATCATGTTGATACACGCCGATATTGTGATACGATGGAAGAAGACCATACGGTCTGACCAGACATCTGTCTAGTGGAGGCACGCAGAAACAGGTGATAAACAGTAGTGCGCCAGAAGTCTTAGGTAACGATATGACATCACTGTGTAAGAGGACACGAGGGTATATTAAATTTAATATTTTCAAATACGCGTGGGATGAGTAATGATAAACTTCCCCACCCGAACAGTGCTAGATAGATTGGATTGGTTTGCCAGAATCTACTATGATTTGATTGGAACTTTTGGCGGAAACACAACTGGGATTTGAAACTAAGGATTGTGAGATATAATCTAACAAACTGTGAGTCACGGCACACAGAGAGACTGCATCGCAGCAGCAACTAAACACCTCCTACAAGCCAGAGGAAAGAGGATTTGACTTATCATTCCACAACTATTAGTACCAGATCGAGTATTGGGCTACATTGGAAGTACAAGTAAATCCGCAATTTTAATACAAGAATGGAAACTTGGGAATTTTATCACAAGGAGTCATAAGAGGAATTATAGATTTCCAGACCAAATGTTTCACCCGTCATAAGAGGAATTATAGATTTCCAGACCAAGTATCTCACCCGTCATAAGAGGAATTATAGATTTCCAGACAAAGTGTTTTACCCGTCAAGGGGGATTTCTCAGACTTAAGTGATTCGAACAACATATAAATACAGGGCTGTGGGACCATTCTAATCTGCGCTACGAAGAGTGTGTATACCCAAAATTATGGGGTAAGTGTAAACAATTTATTTACTAATGTAAATTTTACAGGTTTCTTGCTAAGTGGTGATATACATATATATATATATATATATATATATATATATATCTATATATATATATATATATATATATATATATATATATATATATATATATATATATATATATGAGGCTGGCAACCTCAACATATGAAAATAGTATATGCATGAAACACTACTGCAGAAGCTGGTGATTGTTTCTGACTAGTCGTGCGGGAAACCTGACAGCAGAGATGACCCCAGAATTCAGACGGGTGTAAGCATGAGTAATGAGTGATTATACATCACATGTGTCTAAAGTGTATAGAATCATGTTTTGAGATTTATACACCTTTTTTAATAGTAATTCAGGCAAATCATTATCCATGCACTCCAGACGCAATTTTCTAATTGAAACCCAGAAGGACATTGGCGAATTTTTATCAAATTCCCTGAGTTACATTGTGTGCTCGGGAATTTAATTCTTCAGAGAGATTAACATTCGTAGGTGTAGCGCATGAAAATGGGCCTGTTAGTTTGCGGAAAACAAATGTACTGAGGCATTTCATCATCATAACCCTCCACTCCCAAAGGAGAACAGGCCTTCAACAAACACATGCCAAGTCCTCCTGTCACGTGCCATCATCTCAAGTTCTTTCCACGTTTTCCTCATCATTTTCACCTCTGTTTCCAGCTCTCTTCTCCATGTGCTTCTTGGTCTACCTCTGCTTCTCTTGCCCTGGGGTTCCAGAACAAGGACTGCCTTGTAATGCTATCAACAGGTCTCCTCAGTGTGTGTCTAATCCATCGCCATCGTCTTCTTCTCATCTCTTGTTCCACTGGCACTTGTCTAGTTCTTGTCCTCAGTTCCACGTTGGTAACCTTGTCATACCATTTTCATCCCTCTATTCTACGCAAGCACCCATTTATGAAAGTCTGTAGCTTTTTGGTTGTTGTCTTTGTTGTTCTCCATGTCTCAGAGCCATACAATAGGACTGGCTTCACATTTGAGTTGAAGATTCTTATTTTCGTGTTAGATCCGATATCTCTTGATCTCCATATATTTCCCAATGCAATGAAAGCTCCTCTTGCCTTTTGTATTCTTATTTTGATATCACTGTCTGTCCCTCCAACTTTGTCTATATTGCTGCCAAGATATGTGTACGATTCTACATCTTGTATTGGTGTTTCTTCAAGTTCAATCCTGTTATCATTACCTGCATTTATTCTCATTATTTTTGTTTTTTCCCTGTGTATTTTCAGACCCAATTGCTGTGACCTCTCATCGAGTGTTTTCAATTTGTCCTGCATCTGACTACGGTTATGGGACAGAAGAGCCAAGTCATCAGCAAAATCCAGATCATCCAACTGCTTAGTCAGAGTCCACTGGATTCCATTTCTGTTGTGTGTTGTCGATGATCTCATAACCCAGTCTATTGCTAGTAAGAAAAGAAATGGAGACAAGAGGCATCCCTGTCGCACTCCTGTGCTAATCCCAAACGGTTCTGTAAGCTGTCCTTCGTGAAGAACTCTGCATGTTATGTCTTCATATGTTTTCTTTATTAAATTAATGATCTTCAGGGGAACTCCATAATGCCTCATCAATTTCCAAAGTGATTCTCTGTCTACACTGTCAAATGCCTTTTTGTAGTCCACAAATCCGATGTATAGTGGTGAATTCCATTCCAGACTTTGTTCAACTATTATTTTCAAAGTGGCTATCTGGTCTGTACATGATCTGTTTTGTCGAAAACCTGCTTGTTCATCTCTCAGTTTCTTGTCTATGGACTCTTAATCTCTCAAGGATAATCCTGTTTAATACTTTTCCTGGCACTGATAGTAACATTATTCCTCTATAGTTTGTGCACTCTTGTAAATTTCCCTTCTTAGGCAACTTAACCAGATATCCTTCCTTCCATTCTGCTGGTATCTCTTCCTTTTCCCAGACTTTACCAAGTAATTTATATAACATCTCTGTAGCCGTGTCGATATCTGCTTTGATGGCCTCTGCTGTAATTCCATCAGGTCCAGGCACTTTTCCATCTCTTAGAAGCTTTATGTCTTTCTTTATTTCCTCCTTCGTTGGTCTTTCACCGTTAATTTGTAGCTCTTCTTCTGCTGGCTGGATGTCCGGGGGGGGTTTTGTGGAGCTGGTCTATTGAGAAGGTCCTCAAAATATTATGCCCACCTCTTCATTTGCTCTTGTATATTGCTGAGCAGTTTTCCATTCTTGTCTTTTATGAGGAAACTTGTTTGCTTGTATTTCCCTGTTAGCTTCTTTGTGCTGCTATACAGTTCTCTCATATTTTCTTTGGCTGCAGCATCTTCTGCCTCTCTTGCCAACTCCTCAATATACTTCCTCTTGTCTCTTTTGATGCTTCTTTTTACTTCTTTGTTTGCTTCTGTGTACACATCTTGAGCCTTGGCTTTGGAACTTCTGGTTTTGCTTGTATTTAAATCTGCTTTCTTGTTTTTTCTGTCTTTTATCTTATTGATGGTTTCTGTTGTTATCCACGCTTTTTGTTGTCGTTCCCTTTTCCCCAGTATTTCTTCACATGTCTCATTCCATACAGTTTTGACCTGCTGCCAATAGTCTTCTGTATTCTTTACATCTTCCAGCTGTTGGAGCACTTGGAATTTTATTGGATACTGTGACCGCAAATTTGTTTCTTGTTCTTGATTTCTTATATGTCCTACATTAAATTGTTGTCTATAATTTTGCATTGTTGCATATCTCTTGAGTTTCATTTTTACTTTGGCTATCAGAAGGTGGTGATCTGATGCCACGTCTGCTCCTCTATATACCTTTACATCCTTCAATGATGATCTAAACTTCTTGTTTATGCATATATGATCAATCTGATTTTCTGTTCTATGGTCTGGTGATATCCATGTTGCCTTGTGTATTCTCTTATGTGGAACCATGCTTCCTCCTATAGCCATTTGATTTGAAGCACAAAAGTTTGAGAATAGTTCCCCATTTTCATTCATTATTCCTAGCCCATGTTTTCCCATGACTTCTTTAAATCCGGTGTTGACTGTACCTATCTTTGCATTCATGTCACCCATCAAAATTGTGATGTCTCTTCTTTTTACTTTATCCATAATTTCCTGTAGTCTAGTATAAAATGCTTCTTTAACTGACTTCTTTGTCATTATTTGGTGCATAACATTGGATGACATTTACATTTATTTTCTTTTTAGCTGTTTTAAAAGTAGCTGTTATTATTCTGGGTCCAACAGCTTCCCATTCAATGAGTGCTTTCAGTGCTTCTTTAGATAACATAAGAGCTACCCCTTCACTGTGGTGTGAACTTTCGTCTTTATGTCCTGAGGGCAGCACCAATTCAACTGTGATGAGTTTCTTCCTGTCTACCATCTTCCACTTTGTTTCACACATTCCCAGAACCTCGACTTTATATTCCCTCATTTCTGCTGCTACTTGTGCCACTTTTCCTTGTTCGTTTAATGTCCGAACATTCCACGTGCCAAATCTGGAAGTTCTCCTAGAAGAAAAAAGGTTAGTCAGCAACACAGACTCCTTTCGGCTTTCTCTGTGTTGCATCATACGCCTCCCTGCGAGAGAACCTTCCCCTGTCTTGGATGGCTGTGTTTTATTTTCCTTAATTGACTTGTCCAAATTTGTTGAAGTTTTTGGTGGTTTAAATTTTTTACAGGATGGTTTAACTCTTTCAGTCCCAAGTAAAAAAGTGGGTTTGGCCCAAACAAAAATGGCCATACCAGTATGTTTTTATTGTTTTTGTTTGGAAATAATTTTTTTAAATGTTCATATTCATAAATAACAAAAATCCATAATGGATGGCTATACTTTAAGAAAATAGCGTTTTTGAGTTGTCAAAATTAGAAAACAGCCCTAGAAAGGTTCAAGAGATACGAACGCCAGTATACTGTTGATTGGGCCAAATGGGTCCAGCGGGAAGTACAGTATACTGGCTCTTGGGGGTTAAAGAGTTAACCAGCCCCATGACTGGGGCATTTGTTTCTTTCTAATTTGTCGCAGTTCGTGATTACAAGACATCAGACTTAAGTACTGAAGTTCCTACATCACTAGTGTGAGAGAAGAGTATCAACACTGACTGTCTACAGTGGACGAATTATGTGGAGAAGTGTCATCATCATCAGTTGCCATCTCCACAACGAAGGTTGGCTGTAATGGATCTCCAACGTCTTCTGTCTCTTGTCTTGGTGGTGCACTCTGATAGATTCTTTCCTGTCCATCTCTTGATGTTATCTTCCCACTTATAGCGCTGTATTCCACTTGCACGTTTGCCTTCAAAGAGCCTCAATTCTTTCTTCTAAATGCTTATTCATCGTCCATGTTTCTGCACCATACAGAAATGCAGAATATATATAACACTTTATGATTCTCAGTTTTAATTTGTGAGATAACTGTTTGGATGTCAGTATATGTTTCATGTTGTTGAATGTAGCTTTGGCCATTCCTATTCTCTTCTTGATTTCTGTTTCACATCTGCCATCTTCTGTTATTATATGACCAAGATATACGTAGCTCTTGACTTGTTCCAGAATTTTCCCATTTACGCTTATCTTTAATGTGGGTTTATCGTCTGTTTTGCTAATTATCATAGTTTTTGTTTTCTCAATATTAATGTCGAGTCCATATTCATGACTTATACTGTTCACTTGCTTCACTAGTTCTTGTAACTCCTGTTCGCTTTCAGCTAACAACACGGTATCATCTGCATATCTAAGGTTGTTTATTGACCTTCCACTGATGTTCAGTCCTGGTATTTCCTGTATCTGTTTGAAAATTTTTTCGGTGTATAAATTAAATAGGCAGGGGGACAGCACACAACCTTGTCTGACACCTCTTTTTATGTCTATGTATGATGAATAATTGCTTCCAGCAGTTTGCTCCCAATAAAGGTTACTGAGTATTCTTATATCTTTTCCATCAATATCTATGTCTTTGAGGCATTCAATTATTTTCTCATGATGGACTCTGTCAAAAGCCTTCTTATAGTCAATGAAGCACATGTACATACTTTTTTTGGACCTCTGTATATGTTTCTGCTAATATTCTTAGGCAAAATATTGCCTCTCTTGTTCCACTGTTACATCTAAAACCAAACTGTTCTTCTTGGATTTCGCTGTCTACCTTACTTTTTATTCTTTCCTGTATTATTTTGAGCAGTATCTTAATTGCATGACTCATCAGGCTGATTGTTCTAAAGTCTGAATATTCTGTTGCATTTGGTTTTTTGGGCAATGTTATAAAAACTGATGTCTTCATGTCGTGTGGTATATATCCTGTATTGTATATATCGTTGCATCGATCTGTGATTGTATCTATACCAAAGCTCTCCAGAGCTTCTATCATTTCAATTTTTATGGTATCCATGCATGCTGATTTTCCTTTTTGTATCATATGTATGGCATTCTCTACTTCTGATCTGAGAATGTTTGGGCCTTCATTAGAATCTGGTGATGGTTTTTTTTACCTCTGTTGATGGGTGACATGAATGCAAAGATAGGTACAGTCAACACGGGATTTGAAGAAGTCATGGGAAAACATAGGCTAGGAATAATGAATGAAAATGGGGAACTATTTTCAAACTTCTGTGCTTCAAATCAAATGGCTATAGAAGGAAGCATGTTTCCACATAAGAGAATACACAAGGCAACATGGATATCACCAGACCATAGAACAGAAAATCAGATGCATAAACAAAAAGTTTAGATCATCATTGCAGGATGTAAAGGTATATAGAGGAGCAGATGTGGCATCAGATCACCACCTTCTGATAGCCAATGTAAAAATTGAATTTTGGAACAATGCAAAATTATAGATAACAATTTAATGTAGGACATCTAAGAAATCAAGAACCAAGAGACAAATTTGCGTTCACAGTATCCAACAAATTCCAAGTGCTCAAAAAGCTGGAAGATGTAGAGAATACAGAATACTATTGGCAGCAAATCAAAACTGTATGGAATGAGACATGTGAAGAAATACTGGGGAAAAGGGAACGACAACATAATGCATGGATAACACCAGAAATCATCAATATGATAAAAGACAGAAAAAACAAGAAAGCAGATTTAAATACAAGCAAAACCAGAAGTTCTAAAGCCAACGCTCAAGAAGTGTACACAGAAGCAAACAAAGAAGTAAAAAGAAGTATCAAAAGAGACTAGAGGAAGTATATTGAGGAGTTGGCAAGAGAGGCAGTGATGCTACAGCTAAAGGAAATATGAGAGAACTGTATAGCAGCACAAGGAAGCTAACAGGGAAATACAAGCAAACAAGTTGCCTCATAAAAGACAAAAATGGAAATCTTCTCAGCAATATACAAGAGCAAATGAAGAGGTGGACATAATATTTTGAGGACCTTCTCAATAGACCAGCTCCACAAAACCCCCCGGACATCCAGCCAGAAGAAGAAGAGCTACAAATTAACGGTGAAAGACCAACGAAGGAGGAAATAAAGAAAGCCATAAAGCTTCTAAGAGATGGAAAAGCGTCTGGACCTGATGGCATTCCAGCAGAGGCCATCAAAGCAGATATCGACACGGCTACAGAGATGTTATATAAATTACTTGGTAAGGTCTATGAAAAGGAAGAGATACCAGCAGAATGGAAGGAAGGATATCTGGTTAAGTTGCCTAAGAAGGGAAATTTACAAGCGTGCACAAATTATAGAGGAATAATGTTACTATCAGTGCCAGGAAAAGTATTAAACAGGGTTATCCTTGAGAGATTAAAAGAGTCCATAGACAAGAAACTGAGAAATGAACAAGCAGGTTTCCGACAAAACAGATCATGTACAGACCAGATAGCCACTTTGAGAATAATAGTTGAACAAAGTCTGGAATGGAATTCACCACTATACATCGGATTTGTGGACTACGAAAAAGCATTTGACAGTATAAAGAGAGAATCACTTTGGAAATTGATGAGGCATTATCGAGTTCCCCTGAAGATCATTAATTTAATAAAGAAAACATATGAAGATATGACATGCAGAGTTCTTTACGAAGGACAGCTTACAGAACCGTTTGGGATAAGAACAGGAGTGCGACAGGGATGCCTCTTGTCTCCATTTCTTTTCTTACTAGCAATAGACTGGGTTATGAGATCATCGACAACACACAACAAAAATGGAATCCAGTGGACTCTAACTAAGCAGTTGGTTGATTTGGATTTTGCTGATGACCTGGCGCTTCTGTCCCATAACCGTAATCAGATGCAGGAAAAATTTAACACAATCGATGAGAGGTCACGGCAATTGGGTCTGACAATACACAGGGAAAAGACAAAAATAATGAGAATAAATGCAGGTAATGATAACAGGGTTGAACGTGAAGAAACACCAATACAAGATTGTGACGATGAAACTCAGCCGTCCCTGAATATTAGATGATATGGTAGAAAACCTCGTAGCATCAGTGGCCCCGAATATTGTTGTAATTTTTCGTCAACGAGAATCCTTCCACCTGGGCTTATTAGCAATTGCATCGCATTGATTTAAGGAGAGATTAAATCACGCCCACGGATATCTCTAAGCTGACTTCAAATATATCTTCAAATCTGAATATTTAAGCCTCTCCTTATGTAACCACTTTAAACATGAAAAAATTGGAAAAATTATTAGTTGATAATAATGATATAATTATATAAAAATTCACTTACTAATGAAGCTTAATGAGATCCTTGCCCTTGGTGTGACTCAGCCAGTTTTGTAATATTTGGTTCTGTCAGTAGTTTTACAAATAACATATCCTCTATGATATTTTCATTCTTTATGTATCTCACATATTCAAGCAGCAAAGCTTCGTTAACACGCACGACGCTTTCATCCAACTGGAGTGAAAATTCAGTAGACTGCAAATCAGTACACAGCTGATTTTCAACATCGCTTGCCATTTCATCTATTCTTCTTGAAACAGTATCATTGCTCAATGGAATAGAAGAAATGATGTCACTTGGATTTCTTTCCATCATTGTGCTAATTACCTCCCGTACAGCTGGTAAAATTAAGTTGTCTCCAATGTTGTGAGGTTTACCACATTTCGCAATCATGTGTGCAATTTTGTAAGATACAATGAGACCTTTATCATTTTGATTATACATTTTCTTAAACATACTAATGACAGTTTTGCGGCTTTCAAACTTTTGTTTTAAACCTTGGAAGTAAGAAATATCTTTGCCAACTTTATCTGAGTGTTTCTTGGTAAAATGCTCGTTAAGCCGTGACGGTTTCATTGCTTCGTTAGAAAACACTTGCCGGCACAGCAAACACATTGGTAACTGTTCATTTACGGCCGAAGGTACAAAACTGAATTTCAAATATTCAACTGAATATTATCGACACTTTCTCTTTACTGCTGACATATTGAACATTTTAGTATAATATCACTGCACATACATCTACACTTCGTCAAGCCTCAAAACTGACTGAGTTTAATTCTCTACACTCGAAACATCCAAAGATGCATTAAAACTAAGCCACAAATGCCCACAACGTCCCGGTTGCGAGAAGGTATTTACGGTGCATTCGCATCAAAGAGAGTTGAACACAAAGGTCCCACAGTTCTGTGTAGTGCTGTGACTTTAACGTCAACCTCGCTAAATAAAGAGGGTCTTTTTTGGCAGGCACACGTGGGACACGTGATTGTGCGGGGAATGTTTTGGGAGGGAGTCGTGCTGTGGAAGTGGACAGAGTAGGACAGGAGCTGTGATGTGTTAACGAGCTAATCAATGTTTGACGGTAATGTGTTTCCAGAAGAAAATATGTGTCGAGAGTGGAGATAGAAGGTTAACTTGGGTGTGTCGAGAGGCTAACGAATGTTTCGAGTGTTGAAAGGACATACATCTCTGCCTACTGTCTCCTGACAATGGTAGCATCCCTGGTACTAGAATTTTGCGTTTGGAACCCTTGAAATACTCCATGGGACGCAGGGCAAATAAAAGCTATCGTGTTACAAGCTATGCGAAGGGAAATATCTTTCGTAATTGTTTCCTATTGATTCTTGTAAAAATGTACACAACGCCCCCTTGAATGGAAGTAGCGACCCCCAATCGTTGCGACCCATTAGAACGCCCCCAGACATCTTGAAAACGCCCCCCAGGGGGCAGTACCGCCCCCGTTGAGAAACACTGCTCCAGAGCATTCATATGCAGTTACTTTCATTAACTTGGTAAGTACTCCTGCCCAGTGGGGCGTTGCCAAAGTCAACTAGAGAAGTGGCTACGATCAAAGCAGTGATGGTCCACAGAAGCAGCGTCTCAGCGGCGTTTCGCATCTCCGTGTTAACCAGAGGAGAGCGCTGAAACGCTCGAAGACTAAGACGGACAGGAGAGACGAAGCGACCACAGAATTGGATAATCGGACGAGGAGCGGGCGGCTAGAATCTCGATTTTTACCCAAGTTCTGAAAAGGTGTTAGATTCTAACATGTCCCCCCAATATTTCATTCCATTTCATATATATAGCGACCCTGAAGAATGCCATTTTATCACTCGTTGCCAGACCTTTTAAAATTCACTAGCTTATAGTTAAATCCTGCTAGAATTCCCTCTGGATTTTGGCTATATTGGAGTGTAGTTATTCTGTGCTAACGGTATAATATATATTAGTTTCTAGTGATCAGTGCTCTAGTTCATTCATTTTTATTTCACTGGATTTTGTGTTGATTTAAATCTATTAAATTAAACCTATCTCAAAAGTTTCCAGTTGAAAATTTAATGATATATCTATTATAATATTTCAAAAAATAATAGATGTTTAAAACGCTTAAATTAACTTTTAAAGTCGCGAAGAAATTTATAACTAATTAATTAAGTTAAGTTCTATATATAGATGTGTGTTTTAACCATTAAACTCCGTAAGTGTTTTCTTAAATACATAATTAAATACGCGAGTGTATATAATAGTCTTAACGGTAAATTTATCGCGCTTTAGAATGTTATTTGATTTTTCGGTATGAATTACATGTTTTCTATCTTTCATATAGGGTGATCATAACCTTTGCGTCCCAGCAAAAACATTGTATTAGAGTCCTGCCGACTCGGTTCTTAAAACCCTCCAGAATTTGATGAGACTGTGTAAATTTTAATCTTGTGGCGATCCTGTTGGGATTCAGCTATCTAAGATTACCAGAAAGAAAGTACCCCCAAGAACAATTTAACACATCATCAATAAATTTAAGATTAACTGGAGAAGAACACTGCCAGAGCTTATTTGCAGTATTTTACTGCTCTATAACGAAAGATAATAGAAATTTTCCAAACACTGACTGTGCATATTTTTCTTCACTGGATTTTAAAACCCTCGAAGTAAACCATACCTTACCGGTCAGTTGTTATCATCACGCATTGAAGAAGTTTTCCCATCAGCGGCAAAATCAATGAGACCATACCATAGTCACCACCTATATCTAAGACTGTGCCATCCCGTAGAACCTTCCTTTTTAACCTAACTAAAACAAAGAACACTTAGTCTTCACCTTCCAGCGATTTCGGGACTGTACTAACACATAAACGTGATAATCTGGGGCTGGACACAGAAGAAAAGACACCACATATGTCAAGTGTTTAATTGATGTTTTGTATTTCTATGGAGTGCCAGATTCTACGATCGGTAAGTGTGTGTGAGCATATGAGTGTGGGCCCTCACGAGCGTGCATGAATGACAGGAGATTTAATTTTGCAAACCATTTGTTAATTTGCCTACCTGGTAAATACTTTTACCGCATTCTCTGCATTGTTCATTATAGCGGGATTTTTGTTAACTCTGTTTACCCCCCCCCCCCCCCCCACCACCCTTTCATTTGCTTGGTAAAGGGAAAAACAATTGAGGATAACTGGATTTTTCTTCTACCCATACCTAGTATTGTAACACCTCTTTTCAGCGTAATTGAATTTACTGTTGGGTTACATTACCTATTTTTCTGATAACTACCTATCTTTGGCCTGGGTTTATCTTTGTCTATTAACAGCGGGAAGGGCGTAGTCGATACCACTCTTCATCCCCCCCCCCCCCCACATTGTTATTTGTATTTTCTGTACCTATGATATTTTGACTGTAACAAATGATAAATGTTGTGACTGATTTTAATGATAAATAAACACGTAAAACATATTTAGTACTGTGTTGGAATACCCAAGCCCACATTACCCATATCTGTTTAACATAGTCTGTATTCACGTAGCGTCCGTGTGTTTGAAGCACCGAATTGGTGTGATCGCTTGAATGTTTGATACTGGCAAATAATTGTTTAGCCAGGAGAGTTTTTAAGGAGTAGATTGAGAGAAACAGATTGTCGTAAAAGAGTCTGTCCTTACTCTCCCCTGCACTCTGTAAAGCAACTATTTACTTTCTAACCCTTATTATCACTGAGCCTTCACCATCATTCTCCACTCTAAAAGGGACCACTATTTCTAAGACTCTTTCTCTCAAAATAAATTTACGACAAAGATGTAAAATCGTACACATATCTTGGCAGCAATATAGGCAAAGTTGGAAGGACAGACAGTGATATCAAAATAAGAATACAAACGGCAAGAGGAGCTTTCATTGCATTGGGAAATGTATGGAGATCAAGAGAAATCGGATCCAACACGAAAATAAGAATCTTCAACTCAAATGTGAAGTCAGTCCTATTGTATGGCTCTGAGACATGGAGAACAACAAAGACAACAACCAAAAAGCTACAGACTTTCATAAATGGGTGCTTGCGTAGAATAGAGAGATTAAAAAGGTATGACAAGGTTACCAACGTGGAACTGAAGACAAGAACTAGACAAGTGCCAGTGGAACAGGAGATGAGAAGAAGACGATGGCGATGGATTGGACACACAGTGAGAAAACCTGTTGATAGCATTACAAGGCAGTCCTTGTTCTGGAACCCCAGGGCAAGAGAGGCAGAGGTAGACCAAAAAGCACATGGAGAAGAGGGCTGGAAACAGAGGTGAAAATGATGAGGAGAACGTGGAAAGAACTTAAGATGATGGCACGTGACAGGAGGACTTGGCATGTGTTTTTTGAAGGCCTATGCTCCTTTGGGAGTGGAGGGTTATGATGAATATTTATAATGTGATCGACTCATCATGACATTTATTCCAATTGTCACACTTTATCACACATTTTATTAACACTGCCTATCAGTGCGGCCAGTGCAGAACGCAGCTTTCCGGCTCTTCACAGATTAAAAACTTGGCTGAGAAAAAAAGGATAACAGAAGAAAGACTATTAGGGTTGGAGTTAATGCATCTACATCAAGGTATCGACATAAACATATAAAATGTAATCAACAGGTTTTCGAATTCTGGAGGGAAAAAAGCAGAAAAATTGATTTTATAATTTAATATACTTTTTACCCGTAATTATGTTATCATCTCATCTCATCTCAACCCGTAATCCGTAATGGGTCGTAGGGGTGCCATGGTGGAAGCATCAGCAGACAGGGTCCTCCGCTGCTCTCTATCCTCAGCAATGCGTACAAGTGTGGAAAAACTGTGCCCTGCCCATTCTTTGATGTTATCAGCCCAGGATTTTCTTTGCCTTCCTCTTCTCCGTTTACCTTCGACTGTTCCCTGGAGGATCGTTTTCGAAAGGGAGTCATGACGAGTTACTTGCCCAAACCAGGCAAGCTTTCGACGTTTCCCTACTGACAAAAGTGGTTCTTGGTGGCCTGCATAGGTGTTTATTTTCTCTCTAACATAGACATTTGTTTTGTGCTCTTTATAGCAAATGCGCAAAATTCTTCTTTAACATTTATGCTCGAAAGCCTGAATCCTTCGCTCCGTATCTGCAGTGAGTGTCCAGCCCTCACACCCATACAAGAGAATAGGTAATACAAGTGATTTTTGTAATTTGATTATGTTATAAATAGTTATATTATTATAAGTATTAATATTTTTGAGTTGCTGTTATTATGCTATAATACAAAACATGTAAGAATTGTTATCAAATTCTGTCTATTTGTAGATGAACCTTACTTTTATATAATTATGTTATAAAATTGAGTTCCTCTATAATAAAACCTTCAAGTTGACACATTTTTGTCAAAATTCGTTATTTTATTTTTTAATTGTCTAAAAAATATGTGTAAATACGGAGCGCAGAGCCTTATTATTCTAATGTCCCACCCCCTCCCCCCGACAATTCCTAGATCTTCCAGTGATATATATATATATATGTATATATATATATATATATATATATATATATATATATATATATATATATATATATATATATATATATATATATATATATATATATATATATATTGTGAAAAGAAAGAGAGAGGGAGAGCGAGAGAGAGAGAGAGAATACTTCAATTTAGATTAAATGAGTCAGACCAGAGCTCAAAACGCATCTTGATACAGACTTAATACATAGATCAGACCACAGCAACAAATTATGACGGTTGCAATTCTTCTTCTTCTTCTTCTTCGTTCGCCCTGAAAAGGACGTTGGTTGCGTTGTGTCTGTTTACGCCGGAGCTGTGATATCTGCACTTTTCGGTCGACACATCCGACTTCAGCACGGCATTTTTGGGACCGGGTTTGCCTTCCCTCTGCGATCCCTACTCGCTCAGCCAGACTGCAGTGATGCAGCCTGTTTCCAGGACCATCACGTGGAGGTGGAGTAGGGTCTTGGTCAGCTCTGGTTCGCTGACCCTGATGCAAGCAGTTAAGCTATGGGTCGCTGACTGCATTCTCTATTGCTGCATCTTTGGGTCCCAATTCAATTCTCAACCTTTTCCAGGAATTTATGGTTCAAGTTGAACATATAAAATCTACAAAACTGAACAAAAAAATTTGATAACTGCAGTATTTTATATTACCAAGCCAATAATGAACATGTAACAGTTACCCGGTACATGAGCTAAGGAGAATATTAAAAGTAAACAAATACATTCATAACATTAATTCAATGCAACAAAAATATTATTCAATATAAATATTAAAAGATCAATAAATACAAAACTGATGTAACAAAATTGATATTGATTACAATAAATGAAATAGAAAAAAATATGCAGTAAAACAAACGAAAGGAAAAAAAAAACTCAAGCTTACAAGTCCCACGAACGGCATAATATTAAGTGAGATATAACAAAAACCACAAGGTCGTAGGGGTGCCATGGTGGAAGAAGCAGAAGCATCATAAGATCGACAACCCTGGCAGACCTATTGTCTCAGTCTGTTCCTGTCCTACTGAACACATTTCTGACTTCCTCGATTGCATTTTCAAGCCTATCGTTGAGAATCTTCCCTCCTTTGTCAAAGACACCAATCATGCTCTTACAACTTTCTCCTCTATCCGACTCCCAGCAGACCGCTCCTACCGTCTTTTCTTGTTAGACGTCTGTTCTCTGTATACCTCTATTCCCCACTCTGGTGGTCTCCGAGCTCTTCGGTTTTTTCTTGACCAGCGCCCTTGCCCTTCTATATCCACTGTTACTCTTCTCCGTCTTGCTGAACTGGTCCTTCAACTGAATTCCTTTGAATTCAATGGTCAGTTTTTTGACCAAATTAGTGGTGTTGCCATGGGAACGAAGATGAGTCCTAGCTATGCCTGCCTGTTCATGGGCCACTTGGAGCATCAGATATGGCAACAATACTCCGGTCCTTTCCCCGGGTTTTACCGCAGATATATCGATGATGGCATAGGTCTCACAGATATGTCTGAGACTGATTTATACCGCTTCATAGACTTTGTCAACCACTTTCACCCCACCATCAAGTTCACCTCCCTCGTCTCCACAGTATGTCAACTTCCTTGACATTACTATTACTATCACGCCCTCCGGCCTTAATACCTCAGTATACTACAAGCCTACAGATGCCCACAGCTACCTCCTGTATACCTCTTCTCATCCTCGGGCCTGTCGTGACTCCCTTCCTTTTTCACAACTTCTCCGCCTCCGCCGTTTGTGCCAAGACGACGATGACTTCCACTTCCGAGCAAATGAGATGTTGGATTTCTTCCGTAGCAGACTTTATCCGGAACACGTTCTCACGTCTGCTCTCCAACGTGTGCTCCCCATCTCTCGTCAGAAGGCCCCCAAACCTCACTATAAATCCACTTCGGATAGAGTCAAATTAATCTTGACCCATCAGCCTCACAGTACTGCTGTCAAACAGATCCTTTTCCGCCACCTCCCTATCCTCCAAGCAGAGCCTGTGACCCAAGAAGTATTTGGTGAAGCACCTTTGGTGGCATATAGACGTGACAAGAACTTGGAGGATCTTCTTGTTCACAGCCGTCTCCCAAAGGAGAATGCCACTCACTTTGGCACACTACCCTGTGGTCGGACACGATGCAACACGTGTAAGTATGTCATCTCAACCCAGAAGGTGTCCTTTCCTAAGGCTACGTACACCATCACTAGTAGCTTCACGTGTGAATCGCACAATGTCATTTATACTATCATATGTAAACGTTGCTGCAAAACCTATATTGGCCAAACAGGCAAACGTCTGGGGGACAGATTCAGCCAGCACTTAAATGACATCTCTCAGCAAAAGTCCACACCAGTTGCCATACATTTCAATGGTCCTGACCACCATGGTCCCATCGACATCCAGGTCACAGCGATCCGATCCTGCTCCTCTGACACTGCCAGCCGAGAACAGCTTGAGAACCATCTTATCCACCGCATGGGGTGTCTAAAACCAGCCGGTCTCAACACTTTTCACACTTTGTCTAAGGTCACCCTTTCCTCTCTTGCTCTATTTTGACTCTTTCCACTCTTATCCTATTCTTCTATTTTTTATGCTATCCTCCATAATATGTATGAATATACACTGTTTCTAATTTGTCTTGATTTTTTTATTTCATATTCATTTATCTCCCACTCATTCTGTCCTCTTCTATTTCCAGTCCCCACTTTTATTACGTTTGGGTAGTTTATTGTTCAGTTTCGTTTTTTAGTTTTTAGTTTCTTAGTATGTATTGTGTACTTCCGGTGGCTAGAAGTCACTTCCTTTCCAGCCACGTGGTCAATCAGCGGACAGCTACAGTGATTGGATTTATGCCTTGCCTTCAGGGAAGTACCTAGGTTTTATTTTTATATTTATTTTAGTTCTTATGTGTTCTATCTAGCCTTCACTTTCTTTCCTTTCCTGCCGAAGGCCTTGTGGCCGTAACGTAGACTATTTTCTTTGTCTTTTGTCCTCGTAAGACGAATCACCTTTTTTCGATTTTTTTTCAAACCCATCCAACAAAAACCACAGACGGATTATTTTCACAAGTGCTATAGACATTATGAAACACTATAATAAAACGCACCAAACATTGCAGTTACGAAAAAAAAAGAAAATTAGTGTGCTATGTAGAATAAAGCAGTACATAATCAACATACTCGTATTACACACATGGGGTTGAACCACGAATTCCAAGAATGGCAAACAAATTTCTAGTGCATGAGTCAAAACAATATTTTAAGATAGAATACCACTTTGTATGTATTTTAACAAGATAAGGTACAATCAGACTGGTTTGGCCATATTTACTATTTCTGAAGAATATCACAGTGTTTTTAATAAATCGTTTCAATCTACAGCTAGGTCGCTGTTAGTATGAGTTTGAAAAGTGCGAATTAGTAAATGATAAACGGATCGCATTTAATGCGAGCTGAAATTTAATTGAAACAAGTGTAATTTTTTTTCTAGATTTTTCCAAACTCTTCAAATCGTGGGCAAGCGAGTCGAGCTTATACATTAGCGTGTTACACGCCACTACGCCAGTCTGCTCTCGTCTATTGTCGCGTGTGGATGTCCTGCTGCACCATATTACCATTTAGGATTGCTGTATATTTTTTAAAGCGTCTTTAACATAAACAAAAGGAAGAATACTTCAGATGAAAACACCGACAGCGCAAAAAATAAGAGGATTGTAATTACATTAGAACAAAAATTCGATGTTGTTGAACGGATGCACGTGGTCATAGTAACTCTACAACAGGGCGAAAAGTCCGGATGCCTGAATCTACGGTACAGAATATTATAAAACACAGACGAAATAAAACAAAAGATAAAGTTGCATCAGCTTTTTTGTGGTTTGCAAACAATTGCAGGGAAGAGAAGTGTTACAATGATAGAAACGGAGAGTCTTGTAGCTTTATGGATTAAAGATTGAAATAAGAAAAAAAAATGTATTTCTCTTAGCAGAGCAGCCATTCAGACAAAAGCTTTTAGTTTATTTAAGGCAGTTAAAGAAAATGAAAATGATTGATCACGAATAAACTTTTACTGCAGAGCACTTCAGAGAAACTCTGAACAAGGAACCACCAGAGACACAATTGAATGTTCCTGAAGCTGAAAACGATCTAGATGTGAATACAGACATTCCACGAAAAGAAGAAATCATCACAGCAATCAAAGGGTTAAAGAACGGAAAAGCTCCGGGCCATGATAACTTAAATGCAGAGCTATTTAAGACAGACCCTGAGTTAGCAGCAGAACTATTAGAACCACTATTTGCACAAGTCTGGAAAACGGGGACAACACCATCAGAGTGGAACAAAGGAATAATTGTCAAGTTGCCCAAGAAGGGAGATCTTGCAGACTGCAATAATTGGAGAGGAATCACTCTTCTCTCAGTTCACAACAAAATACTAGGCAGGATAATTATACAGAGAATTTCAAAGGCAGTAGACCACAAACTGAGGAAGGAACAAGCAGGATTTAGAAAGAATAGAAGATGTGTAGATCATATATTCACTCTCAGGAACATTATAGAGCAGTGCTCAGAATGGCAAAGACACTTTACGTTAATTTCGTTAATTTTGAAAGGGCTTTTGACAGCATACATAGGGATAGTTTATGGAAAATACTGAGGGATTATGGAATTCCAAGCTGCATAGTGTCAATCATAAAAAGCCTCTATGCCAACTTTACGTGTAGTGTTGGGCAGAGCAACCTAACCTTTGAGGTGAAGACAGGAGTACGACAGGGATGCCCCTTGTCAACCACTCTATTTTTAACAGTCATAGACTGGGTGATGCGCCAGACAACAGAGGGCAGTCCAAGAGGAATAAGATGGACAACATTTTCTACATTGGAAGATCTGGAATATGCAGATGACATTGCACTACTAGCACATTCACATCAACACATCCAGGAAAAAATGGATAGACTTAACAAGTTTAGCCAGCAGGTGGGCTTGAACATCAATTTAAAGAAGTCTGAGGTCATGACGCTCAATGTGAGCAAACCTGAGCCCATATCAGTAAGGAATCAGCAATAGGTACAGACAGATACCTTCACATACCTAGGAAGCATAGTAACACCAGACGGCGGGGCAGGCAAAGACATCAACATCAGAATGAATAAGGCAAGAACAGCCTTCTTTAGCCTAAACAACATCTGGAAGTCCTCCCAATACAGCACAAGCACAAAAGTAAGATTATATCAGAGCTGTGTGCTTTCTGTGCTTCTCTATGGTGCGGAATGCTGGAGAGTTACAGAGAAGGAAATGTCGAAATTGTCCTCCTTTCACACAACATGCCTAAGAAAAATTCACCGAATCTTTTGGCCGAATACCATCACTAACCAAGATCTGCTTACTCGTAGCAAGCAAGAGGACATGCACACCATCATAGCTGGCAGACGCTGGAGCTGGGTTGGTCATGTCCTCAGAAGAGACCCCGATGCCATCACAAGAACAGCTATGCTTTGGACCCCTGAAGGAAAACGAAAGAGAGGCCGACCAAAAACAACCTGGCGGAGGACTGTGGAGGCTGAGATGCAGGGAATGAACCAGAGTTGGGGCACTGTACGAAGGATGGCCACCGACCGAGCAAAGTGGAATCAATTTGTTGTTGCCCTACAATACGCCACTAGGCGTGATGACCACTGACTGCTTTGACTGTCGGCGGCTAAGGATCAAAGAAGAAGAAGAAGAAGCAAGCGTTAGTTGGTTCAATCGCTTTAAAAACCATATTCAATTGCATCATGTTAATATTACCGGTAAGGCGGCCAGCGCATATGAGGATGCAGCAGCTAAATATCCTGTTGTTTTGAATAAAATAATCCAAGAAGCTGGATACACCGATCAACACATTTTTAATGTGGATGAAACAGGCTTGTTCTGGAAACGGATGCCTTCCAGAACTTACATTTCTAAGAAAGAAAAAAACTGAGCATGGATTTAAAGTGTTTAAGAATCGCCTAACTCTTTTATTGGCAGGTAATACAGAAGCGGATTTTAAATTAAAAACAATGCTTGTTTATCAGTCTCAACATCCTCGCGCTCTAAGAGGCTACAACCATCGATCACTTTCAGTTCTTTGGCGGTCAGATAAGAAAGCATGGGTGACTAAAGCTGTTTTCGAAGACTGCTTTTCAAGTTATTGTTACCCAGCTGTGTAAACATATTCAAGGACAACAATATCGTGTTTAAAGCATTACTGATATTAGATAATGCTCCAGGTCATCCAGCTACACTTGGGTCATTGTGTGAGAATGTACAAGTCATTTTTTCCCATCAAATACATCTTTTTTGCAGTCTATAGACCAAGGAGCCATTGCAACATTAAAAGCCTACTACCTAAGAAAAACTTTTGAAAAGGCAATTGCTAAAACTACAGGCAACAATGCAATTGCCTTAACTGACTTCTGGAAAAATTATAGCATCAAATGCAATCGAAAATATCCGCCATGCTTGGCAACAAATAACTGCAAGTACCATGCGTGCGGTGTGGAAGCGCATTCGGCCATATTGTACAACTGAGTTCAAAGGTTTTCTGTCTGAAACGCAGTATGTTAATGAAGAAATAGCAACCATTTGAAGAAATCTTGGGTTTGATAAACTAAAAAATGATGATATCCAGGTATTGCTCAATTCGCACTCGGAAGAGTTGACTTATGGTGGTCTTCTTCTTTTAGATCAAGAACGAGCGTTTGACGAAGCCGACAATGATTCCGAAAATGCAGATAATATGTAAATGAAGGAGTTAGTCTCAAAGAATTTGAAGACATCTTTCGTGCTGTAGAAGTAGTGAAGAAAAATTATGATTCCTGATCCTAACATCGAGTGAAGCATGCCAATTCACCGAGATGTAGATAAAGCTCTCTGCACCTACCAGTGTATGTATGAAGGTTTAAAGAAAGAGAAGACCGTTCCGTCTACGTTGCTAAAATTTTTGGAAAGACAAGAATAACGCTTTCGTAAAATCGTCAGGAACGACTTTCAGTAATTTTTATTTTGTTAAAATTTTGCTTTCTATAACTACTCTATTACTTTGTTTGTAATTTACTTAAATCAGAAATACATTTTTCTTATCCTTTGCTGTTATATTACCTTAATAAATAGATTTTTAAATAAAACTTATGTTTAAAACTTTTCATTGCATATTTCCATTCGTCTGGAACCAATTACCAAATTTTACATATAATTATAACTTTGTATACTGAGAATTTGAATTATACGACCACTTCTTGTGATTCATTATTCGCACTAATCACGGCCTAGCTGTAATTCGAAAATGGATCTATGTTAAATATTTTTTTAATTAAATGGTTTCAGTTAAAGTCACAGGCAATAGTTTAGGATTCTCTCTCAACAGAAGAAACGTCTTCAAGCAGAGAAATATGGAAGATTGTATAAGCTCTGTCAGTATTTCGCGAGAGAAAGATAGGCGATACTTTTGTGGCAGGGCAGTTACTTGTGCGCAGGTCACGGCGCCAATTAGTATGTTATGTGGCAGGGCAGGTTACAGCATCAATTATTTATATTATGTGGCCGTGTAGGTTATACGGCACTAGTAGTTATATTGATTGTTATATTCAATTAGATTTAATCCTTCATATGTTGTTGTGGTTCAAGTGCTAACTGGCCTTCAGCCAGAGTTGGTAATGCTTGACCTTTGCTCATTTTTCTTCTTCTTTCCAGGTTTGTTCTTCCCTTTAAATTTGGTGAAAAGCAAAACAGTTTCAGCATAACAACGTATATCCAAAAGAAATTACTGTAAATTTCCACAAACAGCAATTCAGTATAAAATTATATTAGAGTTTATTGATGTCATTAGACAAACACTAAATTTCACAATGACAGTTGGTTATCCAAGAGGAAACATTTATATATCCACAATGAAGTACGTATACTAACTTGTCTACTTAAAAACTTGTCTTGATATTCTCAAAGACAAAGTTCACTTAAAACTATTTGTAAAATCCTCAAAAATCCAAAATCATGGAATCATTGGAATCATAAATCCTGAAATCACTACCTATCACCCACATCTCTTCTATCTATACTGTTCCTGTCTTTTTTCCCGCCTTTTTCCACACGTCCCATTCTTTTTTCCACACGTTACAATTTCTGCACACGTCTCTCTGTTTTCGACATTTTTGCACACGACTTTCTGTTATTTCGACTCTTTTCACATGTGTGATCTTTTCCAACTTAACAATTGGATTAAAAAATACCAGATCACACAAACTACATTTCCCACTTTCCGCGCATAAAACCCATTCATTATTATTATCTGGGACTGACCTACGTTTGCCTTCTCAGAGCAGTGACTGCCAACTGAACTTTGAATGATACTGCGTTTTGTGTAAAAACGTCTTATTTGCTTTTGAGGTCTGTCATTCTTATATGTAGCATATTATAGCACGTATAAATGCTTAGCGTGGAAGTAGTAGGGATAATACTAGCGTAGAAGGCCATGCGGTCACATAGGCCGGGGCAACACAAATGTATCCCAGAGGTAGACATTTGCGAACTATCAACTAACTACCTCATGCTAGTGACTGTTATACACCACTAACCTATTGGTAGAGGCTCTAAAAAAATAATAATAATTGTTTTTCGTAAAACGAGGGATTCCATTATATTTATAATGCGTAAAACGGGGGATATATAAAATTTGTTAATAAACTTCGGCATTGAGCAGTATTGATGTACACTACTTTTTAACAATATCAATATGTACAACGCTGTGAATTAGTCATCAGCATAATGTTTACATACTTAATGCTAACATTTTCAAAAAAAATAATTGTATACGATTTTCATCGGTTGTGCAAACAACACAAACAAAAGCAAAAACAAAAAAAATACTTTGGTAATATTGAACAGAAGTGACTAATATTCATTAAGTATTTAACAATCTTAAATATAGTATCTGCAACGAACATCAGCCTAAGAGCATAGAACTAATGGTCAAACATCAGACCGCGGAACGCAACAAATGTAATATTTATATATATATTATGACATGGGAATGTACATACATGGCAATGTTAATCTATAATTTTATTTTTTTAAAATATGAACTGGAGCAGTACGCTCTCGTAACTGTCAATATTCATTCATCCATAACCCTCCACTCCCAAAGGAGCATAGGCCTTCAACAAACACATGCCAAGTCCTCCTGTCACGTGCCATCATCTCAAGTTCTTTCCATGTTCTCCTCATCATTTTCACCTCTGTTTCCAACTCTCTTCTCCATGTACTTCTTGGTCTTCCTCTGCCTCTCTTGCCCTGGGGGTTCCAGAACAAGGACTGCCTTGTAATGCTATCAACAGGTTTCCTCAGTGTGTGTCCTATCCATCGCCATCGTCTTCTTCTCATTTCTTGTTCCACTGGCACTTGTCTAGTTCTTGTCATCAGTTCCACGTTGGTAACCTTGTCATACCATTTTAATCCCTCTATTCTACGCAAGCACCCATTTATGAAAGTCTGTAGCTTTTTGGTTGTTGTCTTTGTTGTTCTTCATGTCTCTGAGCCATACAATAGGACTGACTTCACATTTGTCAATATAGAACGTGGTAAATATAATTCAATCATATGCTGCAGGCGACCCCAATCCTGCCTCTGCGGTCAGTGATTTACCAGGGTGTATATGGGTCTTAAACACCAAAAATGTGGACAAGTTGTGGTGAACTGTCTATGTGTTCGTCGTAAAATATAAATATAGCATTATTAATCTGGTTACATGGAGTTACAAAGTATTTATTAAAATATGTCTCTAATCTCCAACTTATGGAATGGTCGTTACTATGAGGGAGGACAACTATACCGATACAAATAGCTGTCGGGTGTTGGAGCATGGACTATCTCAGTTACCATGAACCAAATACCAAACTGTTTATAGGTTCGTCATCAAATATAAAATCTGCATACAAATGCAAGTTCATAATAAATTAATAATGGACAACAATTTGTCAAGAAAATATACTGTAGCGTTCCGCTTACAACGTGACAATGGTCAGAAAAATTAAGGTACATCAATATGTGATGTTTATTTCTCAATTCAAGGCTGTGTTGATTATTATTGTGGCCGTCTGACCGACCACTTGAGCATTCATTCGTGCTAGAGTCTAGTCAATAATAACTAAATATAAAATACCATTTCCCTATAAATAACAAGCAGAATTCTTAACTAAAATAAAAATTAACCCGAAGTACTAAGAGAAGAGAAGTGAGCGGTAGTTTTTGACTAGGTCACTTTTTGACAGATATAGACACGTTAGACCCAGATAGCAGCGTGGAATAGCCCCACCACTTGAGGTCCGCACCACTGTTAAACGTCCATACTTTCCTTCATCTGATGATTCGCGTCCTGCAAATAAGTTAGTAAAACTGCCACAGGAACATGTAAGAATAAAAATAAGAACAAAACTTCGACATGTTTCCAAACAGAAAGATGACTCGCCAGTCAACCCTCCATTACCTAAATTGCAGTCATCTCCCACTTCTCCAGTTTGCCGACAATCAGTCAACGCCACATCACATACTGTGCTCACTACGCAGTACGATCCCAGACTATCCAGCCGAGAGATTGCAATGCTAGAGATGGCGGAAAAACTAAATGCCTAGCAAAATTTTTATAGGCACCCAGTTGTGTCCTCTGTACTTGGTAACACAAGTACTCATCTACGCACATGTGTATATTTTCTTTTTACAAACGATTATTATTTTTGGCCGAACAACGAACGTCTCCAATTTATTTATTTATTTATTTTTTTTTTTTGGTGCCAAATGTCACATCATTTTTTTTTATTTTTTTTTGGTGACAAGTCTCTTTTTTATTTTTATTTTTTTGGTGCGAAAACGTCCCCCAGACGAAATCTTTTTCAGATTATGTGAAGATGACAATCCCCTGATGATCCAGTTCCAGTTTGAGATGTCACAGTCCCACTAGGTACAAGTTTTTCCACAGTGAGGTCACCGCTGATGATCAGATCACCTCCAGAGGAAACGGAAGTTGTCATATTATATTTTTTTTTTTTTGGGGGGGGGGAATTTTTAGTACCAATTATGATATAAGTATATTATCTACTTTAATTCATCACGTTTTTGACTCCACATCTAAGGCAGATTACAAGAATATATATATGTTACCATGAGTTGTGTCACAGAATATGCCATACTATCATATTGATTTGAAAAATGAGAATTTATTTAGGATTGTTCAACAACTTATGCATTTCCACAGCAATTGCAGTTCATAAGTTGTATAACTTACTAGTCAGAGATGGTTTTGATGTTACATTTCAAAATTTCAGTATCCAGGGAGTCCAGTTACATAAATTGCACACAAATTTAATACTAATGGTTCACACATTGAGAATTCATCTTTCACTCTTTCGCCCTTGCAGTCTTTTCCTTGCTGTTCCAGAGATCAACTTACCCTTGTCACATGCATCTTTGCATATTCAAGCAGTACCTTTACACTATGCACTGATTGTCATTCTGTCCATTATCATTTATGCAACCTTCTACAGATGATTTATATTCCACTCATTCCTCTATACTAAGACCTTTCTCTATTACAGAGATACTACCATAACATTCTTCGTCAGAGTATGTGAACCATGTTTTTGAAATTTATTACCATGATTGTCAAAGTATGCTATTTTTTATCCACAGAGGTATTTTGAGTGTAAACCACACATTTAGTGGGTACTGTTAGTTTTTATTACCATCATTCCAGGCCACACATTATTTATGTAAGAGCCATTTTTTTAAAAATAGAAAAATTAATTCACTTGGCAGAAAAAAAATTTTTTGTTAGCCATTATGTATGATGATTATGTCACAATGTCATTATAGATAACGATTGTACATCCAACATTGACACACCAGTATAGGACGAATGCTACTTTTTTTTCTTTCCACTCCATCCTTCACACCCCCTTATCTTCCTCCTGTCTTTTTCTCTTACTTACTTACTTACTTAGTCGTTCCCCTTCTACCGTGAGGTGTAGAGGTTTGGAAGAGAGAGCGCCAGACTATTCTATCGGCTGTCTTCCTCCTGGCCTGGTTCCATTCTAGTCCTCGGTCCTTCAAAGATTGTCTAATGTTGTCCTCCCAGCGGACTCTGGGTCGTCCGCGGGGTCTGGATCCTTGGCTCTTTGTTTCCCATGCTTGTCGTGGTAGCCGATCTTCTCCCATTCTGCAGACATGGCCAAACCATCTTAGTTGGGACTGTTCTACTTGGGTCTGTAGGGGGTGGCATTTTAGGCCTTGACGTATCGTCTGGTTGCGTACCATGTCTCTTCTTGTTACTTCAACCACCTTCCTCAGATATCTCATTTCTGAGGTTTGGATCTGGCTTTTATGGATTGTAGTCATTGCCCATGACTCGCATCCATATGTCAAGACTGGGACATAGGTGGAGCGGTATACAGCCATCTTCGTTTTCTTACCAACCTCTCTCTTGCTGAGGAATCCTCGATTTATGGCCTGAAAAAGTCTCCCAGCTGCTGCTTTTCGAGTGGCCAACTCTTCTTTGATGCCTCCCTTTCGGTCTATAATAGCTCCGAGGTATTTAAAGTGGTCGACCTGCTCCAGGACCTGTTCTCCCAGCTTAATCTGATGTCTTCTTTCTTCTCGTGATATCACCATGGATTTTGTTTTTAGAGCTGCTTATGACCATCCCTCTCTTCTCCAGCTCTTCCTTCCATACTTGCAGGTTGGATTGGAGATGTGCCTCTGATTTAGCAATCAGGGCAACATCATCAGCAAATGCCAGCTCTGAAATATAGACCTGTCTCATCTTCCAGTACCCCACTGAATACTTTCTTGTTCTCTCCTTACATGCCTTGATGACATCGTCCATAAGGAGTATGAAGAGGTAAGGTGATAGGATATCACCTTGTCTTACACCAGTGGTGGTCCTGAACTCTTCTGACTTATGGTTTGCTGTCCTCACATAATTTCTGCAAGACTTGTAGAAGCTCTGTATAGCATGAATCAGAGGTGCTGGAATATTCTTTCTTGCCAAACAGTCCCAAAGTTTGCTCCAAGGGACCCTGTCAAACGCCTTTTCCAGATCTATGAAACAAAGATGGATCTCACTCTTATACTCAAGGGCCTTTTCACTCAGCTGTCTGAGTGTGAAGATTAGGTCTTGAGTACTTCGGTTTGCTCGGAATCCGCACTGGACCTCATCCAATTGTGGCTCAGCTAGGCGTCAGAGTCTCTGCTCTAGGATTCTAGAGTAGATTTTTCCAGGGACACTGAGAAGGGATATGCCTCTATGGTTTCCACACTGTCGATTGTCACCCTTTTTGAAAATTGGTGTTATTATGGCGATCTCCCAATCCTTTGGTATGGTCTTGTTGCACCATGCTGCCTGTAGGACCCTTAAGAGTAACAGGTCGCCTGATGCTCCCATGTACTTAACCATTTCTGGTGTTATACCATCATGCCCTGCTGCTTTGCCCATCTTGATTTTCTCCAGTGCTGCCTTCAGTTCTTCCATCTTTATGTCATCTTCATCACCATTGGTTTCCTCTTCTGTGCTAGTGGTTATCATTTCTGATGCTTGACCTTGCTCACCATCAAGGAGTTCTGAGAAATATTCTTTCCATCTTTCCATTACTTCCTTCGGGGCAGTAAGCAATTTGCCTTGCTTGTCCTTTATAAATTTGAGAGGGCATTGTTTTTCCTTCCTCATGTTCTTTAGGGTCTTATAGAACAATTTCTGGTTTTCTTGTGCATCTTTTTCTAGCTTTTCTCCAAATTCTTCCCAGGACTTCTGTTTTGCGGCTTGCACTTTGTTCTTTACTTCTGTTCTGAGTGTCACATATTCTCTATATTTTTCCATTTGTCCTGTTGTGTTTTTAGCTCCTAAGTATTGTTTCCATGCCATTTTCTTCTCTCTTATTTTCTCTTTGACTTCCTCTGTCCACCAAGGTGTCCTCTTTCTCTGGTTCCCAAGTCGGACTTCACCACATGCTTCTGCAGCAGCTGTCTTTATGATATCCTTGAATTTAATCCAGAGGGTTTCCAAGTCATCAGGTTGTTCTTCTGTGTTGTTCACCGCTGCAGCAATAAGCCCCTGATATCTGGTCTTAATTTCTGGCTCTCTCAGCTTGTAGGTCCTAATGCTCATTTCTCCTGCTCGTTTACTTGGTTTCTTGCGTGATGTTGAGCAGTTCCTAGGCTGAGCAACTCTTTCAGTTGTTCGTTTGATTGTTAGCAGGTAGTGATCACTTCCAATCTCTGGCCCATTCAGACTCTTGCATCTCGGACATATTTGAATGAGCTTCTCCGAACAATGGCATAGTCAATCACTGACTTCTCATTCTTTGTTGGTTCACATCTAGTGTATGCATGTATGCGCTTATGGGGGAACTTTGTGTTTGTAATGATCAGATTCTGCTCACTGCAGAATCTAAGGAGTCGCTTTCCATTGTCATTGAGAGTGTCTTCTCCATATCTTCCGATAACTCCACCCCATCTAGCATGGTCATTTCCAACTCTGGCATTAAAATCTCCGAGCATGATAACTTCATCTAGGCAGTCATCCACTGTCCTTTGAAGCAGCTCGAAGAATTCCTCCTTGACCTCTGCTCTCTCATCCTCATTTGGCCCATACACTATGACGAGGTTGACTATGGTTTCTCCTTCTTTTAGTTTCACAACCATAATGCGCTCTGAGACAAAGTTCCACCCCTTGATACTATCTTTTTGATTTTGGGCCACAATGCAACCCACACCCCCTTTAGCTCTTTCGGATATGGGTACACCACTGTAGAGCAGCGTGTTGCCATTGAGATCCATGACTCCTTGTCCTTTTTTCTTTGTTTCCGTTATAGCCAGGATTTCTAGTTTTGCTTTCCTCATCTCTTCCACCAGCTCCTCTTCCTTCCCATTTATACTTCTTGTGTTCCATGTTCCATAAGTCGTAGTCCGTAGTCCGTTCCAGTTCGTCGCCTTTAGAATCAGTCCGGTTTTCTCTCTTGTGTTACTCGTAATCGTGGTTTAAAGCAAACAGGTGATTGGCCTGTTGTGCCTTTGCATGGTGGAGGGGCTGCCTCCTTACGGCCTCCATGCAGGCCACCCTCCTCCTTTTTCATCCGAGCTTGGGACCGGCATTGGCGGAGTTCTGTCTTTTTCTCACTCTGAGATAATGTTCAGGAATTCTGATTTTTTTCTTTACTAATTATCTCCGACTTGAATTACAATTTTGTTGTAATCTGGAGACCTTTTGTTTCTTTCTGTCCATTACGAGACCACAATTACTATTCTTACAATTTGCTAACAACAGGTTATTGATTGTTCTTATTCGCTTTTTGAGCTAATTCTTGTTGTCACCCCACTGATAGACTTCATCACACCCAGGAATCAGCTTTATTGATAGTGATTTTTTGGAGTCATTATATTATTGAATAATTATTATGGTTTGTTTACAAATTTGTATAAGCAGAACGAATATTGATGGACATGAAAAGAAACAGATTGATGGTAATGTTGACATAAAGTAGAAATGCTAATATCCCTGCGCCACTCGCACACATGTTCATGAGACCACACAGATGACTGTTTGTTTTTGCACCCATTGATCCCCATGTGTTCCATAGTGTCATTCCATCCCCCACTGACCCGCCCATGACTACATGATATTGTGAAACTACTGTTTGCACATGATGCTTATGCCATTATTTGCCCTCATGATAATAAGGTATTGACTAGTTTTTATGATTGTTGCTGACATGGATATGACATAGAAGAAAATAAAACACTACATGATATTCTGAAACTACTGTTCGCACATGATGCTTATGCCATTACTAATAAAACACTACATGATATTGTGAACCTACTGTTGGTACTTGATGGCTATACCATTGATATCCCATGAAAATATTGTACATTAAATATTTCTGTCTATACGTAATTACGTGATAGATGATTTGATATTGTAAAATATTTTTTTGAAGTTCGAGTTCTACGAAGAAGATACTTCTAGATGACCATAGCCAAACTGAAGATATACGTGTTAAGGATACACACGATGAGGATATATGCTACTGATGCATAAGCTGCAAATGATACCCCTCCTGAAGATATACGTGTTAAGGATACACACGAGGATACACTCGAAGATGATATATGCAGTTATGACTTTGTCATAAACTAGACATTCCTGTCTTTACGTAGTCACGTGACAGATGATTGAAAATGACTGAAAATTTTTGCACGCAAAAAAGATTGTGAGTTTGATGCAAGGAGATAGTCTCTGATATAAAAGTGATGATGTTGATTTTGCTATTGATACATGCCTATATATACATGCCTATATATCTAAGTCCACAATATGCTGGGTTTTTGGTGTACTAGTGAACTAGAATATATGATAATTAGTAAAACAGACGATAAACCCACATTAAAGATAAGCGTAAATGGGAAAATCCTGGAACAAGTCAAGAGCTACGTATATCTTGGTCATATAATAACAGAAGATGGCAGATGTGAAACAGAAATCAAGAAGAGAATAGGAATGGCCAAAGCTATATTCAACAACATGAAACATATACTGACATCCAAACAGTTATCTCACAAATTAAAACTGAGAATCATAAAGTGTTATATATATTCTGCATTTCTGTATGGTGCAGAAACATGGACGATGAATAAGCATTTGGAAGAAAGAATTGAGGCACTTGAAATGTGGATATATAGAAGAATGGGGCGTATCTCATGGAAAGAGATGAAAACAAATAAGGAGGTCCTAGAAAATCTAGGTATGAAAAGAGAACTAATGAGAGAGGTCAAAGTTCGGCAGCTAAAATACTTTGGCCACATAAAAAGGCATAACACCTTGCAGAAGACCATAACAGAAGGGAGAGTTGAAGGCAAACGTGCAAGGGGAAGACAGCGCTATAAATGGGAAGATAACATCAAGAGATGGCCGGGAAAGAGTCTATCAGAGTGTACCACCAAGACAAGAGACAGAAGACGTTGGAGATCCATTACAGCCAACCTTCGTTGTGGAGATGGCAACTGATGATGATGATGATGATGAGTGAACGGGCTGTGACGCAGGGGCGACAGGCGGTGTATACTATAAGGCAGAGGTTTTCAAACTTTTTTGGTCCGCGGCTCTCTTGACCTGTGCATAAATCACCGCGGCTCCTCTCTATACTATATATTATATATAAGCAATTGTACCCAAAAAGATATTAATGACTTCTGAATGTGCCTATTTTACACCAGCATCCGCCATGATGACATCAGAGTTAGTGATCAGCTGTTCGTAACATAGACCTGCTCTGGAGTTTTATGGTGCATTTGTCAATAACTTCTAGTACCTAATGAAACGTATTGGTACATGTAATAATACCTCGGCGCAAATATGTCGTCCTACGAAGATCTATATTTATTGATGGACCTTGGCTCATAATATCGAGCCCAACACTTTTCCCAAGCCACCGCGACGCCCTTAGCCGAGGGCCGCGACGCCCCTGGGAGCCGCGACGCACAGTTTGAAAACCTCTCCTATAAGGGGTGTCAGTATAAGAATTTCAGTGACGAACACGCAGTGGCTAGACTCGTTGACTTCGCGACGGTGTCTCAGTGTGTGCGACGGAACGAACGGAATAATGTGTCTTCTCTTTGTTACTTTCACAATTGCCTCCGTGGCTGGCGGAGTTGTGGATTTTAAAGTTGCTACCATAAGTGGAATGGGTTCATTTTCGATACAAGACAACAGGAAGCTGAGACGCTTGGAGTCATGACCCAAGTGGGCCCCCCCCCCCCCTTTAGAGTGTAAAGGAGTATATAGGGCCGAAACACTTGCTGGAGGGGGGGGACTACTTCTGATGATCAGATTGCTTCCTGTTGTATCGCTCTGTAAAGAGTTTCCTATCATATATAAATAAATAAATAAATAAAATAAAAATAAAATAAAAAATATATATATATATATATATATATATATATATATATATATATATATATATATATATATATATATATATATATATATATATATATATATATATATATTCAATGATCGTAATTTCCAAATGTTAGATAATCTATTGAAGGCGCTAGCTGCCAAAGCAATTCTAGTATGGATTTCTCTTGTTGTGTCACCATCCTGAGTCATTTTACTGCCTAAATAATTGAAACTTTCAACTTTCTGTAGTTTTTCCCCGTTCAAGATGATATCAAAGGTCTCGTTAGAAAAGTTCATAGCTTTAGTTTTAGAGGCATTTATTTGGAGACCAATTTTAACCGAGAGATGACACAAATTATTTATTGCTTCTTGGGATTGTCTTGGTGTTGAACTTAAGAATGCTACATCATCTGCGAAATCCAGGTCCCCCAGGAATTTTCCATTTGTCCATTTTATACCCAATCGTTCATTGTGGAATATACATACCAAGCTTCGTCTGTTTAATTCAAATGTTATCTCAGTGTTAACATACGGCTGTGAGAGTTGGAAAATAACAAAATCATTGGAGAACAAGCTGAATACATTCGAGAACAAATGTCTTAGAAAACTCATGAACATCAGTTGGAAAGAATTCAAGACTAATCGACAAATAAGAGAAGACTCTAGGCAGAAATATGTCTCCGACTATATAAGGAAAAGACGATGGTCATATATCGGTCATGTCCTACGAATGCAAAACAACAGAATACCACTACAGGCGCTCACTTGGGTTCCTGAGGGTAAGCGGAAAAAAGGAAGACCAAAAGAAACACTCAGAAGAACAATAATAAGAGAAGGAAGAACGTTGGGCCTAAATAATGTGCAAGAGCTAAGAGGAGTGGCGTCACAACGAACAACCTGGAGAGCACTGGTTTCTGCCTTATGCGCCGTGTTTGGCGCTTAAAGAATTTATTATTATTATTTTATATATATATATATATATATATATATATATATATATATATATATATATATATATATATATATATATATATATATATATATATATATATACATTTATGACTGTGTTAAAAACTAGACATTTCTGTCTTTACGTAGTCACGTGACAGATAGTCATAAAAATGACTGACACATTTTGAAATTGAATATGGTTTTGAGATACTAGGAAATGATAGTCCCTGATGATTAATGATACCTAGGTTGAAAATTATACCCCTCCTGAGAATATACGTGTTAAGGATACACACGATGGATATATATGATTATAATACATAGCTTGAAGATGATACCCGTACTAAAGATATCCGTGCTGCGGATACCTATGATGAAGATTATACTGATAATACATAAGTTGAATATGATACCTATGTCAGGGATACACATGCTGTTGTTGAAATTGGGACATTATAGTTAATGGTAAATTCTGCCTTTACGTGATCACGTGACAGATACTTAAGTGGAACTGATAAAACTTTCATGGACCAGTTATACTGACACAGTCCATTTGACATCGCATTTGACGGTATTGTTATGGCCTATATAGTTTTCTGCAACTGTGCGTAACAGGTTGTCGAGATGAGCACCTTTCACCCCTGATATGATGATATTTCCATCCCTTACTTTACCTTGCACCATAGAGATACTAATGTAAGATTATAGACTGCCCATCTGACTGACTCAGATTGTATTAAGCCTGACAGTAGATGTTACAGACACAAATGATCTGACAAATCTTCGTATCAGAAGGCAGATTTAGTGTCGACATTGTGAAAATGTACGATAATTTTTTCCTTACCTTGTCAATTGTGCTGACATATTGAGATGTTGATTGTTGAATTATAGTTACATGAAATGAATTTTGACAAATGTATATTTAGACATGTTTAGCTAACATAGCAATACATTATGGATTGAATTATTTAGCAAATAATAAAACATGTGGATACTTAGAAATAACTTGGAGATATTATGGATGGACTACAATTATACTGATACAATGTAGATACTTAGAAATAACTTGGAGATATTATGGATGTGTGACCGCTTGGCATACACTACAATTAATACGTGTTAAAAACCACATAATGAGAATAACAACGTTAAAAGCAGTAAAGACATTTGAGCACAAAATACATTATCATGACAAGTTCACGGCTTCGAGAAAAGCTGTCACAGAACAACAAAATAGTAAGTGCATGTTTATTGAATGGAAAATTTTGGGAGAAGTTGCAAGTCTTGGTTTTTTTCCGTTGCTAGAGTGAGATTCGTGTGCAAAAAGTCGAAAAGCTGAGGAGAGGAGTGCAAATGTAGATGTTTGGTGCCGTGTGAAAAATAAAGCATCGTGTGAAAATTGGCGGGAAAAAAGAGTGGGCTGTATATAAAGAAGAGACGTGGGCGATTGACATGATCCAGGGCTTGTACAGATTTTAGGATTCGTTAGGCTAGAGGATTTTTACAGAACTTCGTCTTTGAGATTATCAAGACAAGTTGTTTTTTAACTTGACAAGTTTTTTTTCAAGTTAGACTAGTATTTTTAAGTAGACAAGTTTGCATTTTACTCTATTAGATAGATTATTCCTGTGGATTTCCATTTTCATTTTTGGATACTCACTACTTTGGGTAAGAAAGAAATAAGTGCTTCATCATTGTACCAATGACATTGCTGTTCCAATCACGTTAATAAAATATATTCTATTTTTCTACATTGCTGCGTTTTCCTTGAAACATTACAGTTGGATTGTTTGACTAAACCACTATAAAAGACATTGCTTTTCACTAACCATAAAAAGGGTACGAACGAACTCTGGGAAGGAAGAATAAAATAAGGTCAAGAATTTCCACCTCAGGCGGACAAGCCTGTAACGACTTGAACCAAGAAACGTACAAAAGTTAGCGCACTTCAAAATATTTACCTGCGCTCAACACCATTAACTGAACTGACCCGACCAGCTGACGGACACACACACATTCTTTCATTGATGCCGTAAACACAGCCCGGCTACACGATACTATTTGATACTGCGACATGCGCACAAATAGCTGCACTGCCACAGACGGACTACAATTACACTGGTACAAAGTGGATACTTCGAAATAAATTAAATGCATTTTGGGTTGGAGTACTAGGAACGTTTCATAACATGCATGTCTTGAACTACATTTGAGTTGGTCAATATGACAAATTTTGCACTGTTGCTGTTTAGCAAAAATTTTAGATTGATGATAACAATTTTGTTGTTCAGGGTTACCACTCTGAAATTTTTCGATGGCACATGTATTGAAGAAAATTTTTATAATGCTGTCCATTGGTAGAGTTTGGTTAGAGTATGACAGTCTGATATTGTATTTATACAAGAGCCCACGGTTAATGACTTAGGTTAAAGTTTTCTGAAAATTTTTTTGGACTTTTTTTTTGAGAATTTTTGGGATTTTGTTTTTCCTGTATTGATAGTACTCAAATGTCTCCCTGCGGGATACATTTGCATGGC
Organism: Oreohelix idahoensis; assembly: GCA_024509875.1. NCBI lineage: Eukaryota > Metazoa > Mollusca > Gastropoda > Stylommatophora > Oreohelicidae > Oreohelix > Oreohelix idahoensis. Next base: position 522,904 of record JAMPIV010014909.1, read on the forward strand.
CCGGGATCTATATGTGGCCATCTGATCGACCACTTGAGCATTCATTCGTGCTAGAATCTAGTCAATAATAACTAAATATAAAATACCATTTCCCTATAAATAACAAGCAGAATTCTTAACTAAAATAAAAATTAACCCGAAGTACTAAGAGAAGGTAAGTGAACGGTAGTTTTTGACTAGGTCACTTTTGACACTAGGCACGCTGATTTTACCCAGCAGTTGTCATAGAAATATATGAATGCAGGTTAAAGACTAGCGACATCACGCCTTCAAACACGTGATATTTATCCAATGAGAAACCGTAGCCAGCTGAGCTCACTGCGATTTTGGTCGGCAAGAATTTAGTTACCGGCAGGAGTCCTAGAAGAATGTTCCATATAGATGGACGTATGAAAACCGTCTGGTCATTTAGTTGAGGCTTTTCAACATGACTTGTGTGAATTCAAATTCTTTAATGTGTAATTGTACGCATGGATCTATGTAAGTAGAAGTCTAGCCCTACCTTCATGTATTTCAGCTCGCCTATATTTTGCATTTTGAAAAATGTCAATGAACCTAATGGAATGGATGATTAGGTTGACTTGGGAAATAAAGCAATTGAAATACCCACAAAAGAAAGCAATTAAAAAGGAACCTTTGACAATCTAGAAGAATTGAGAAATATGAAAGATGATAAATTATATGATGAAACCTTTGTGGATGGACAGAAAAATGGGAGATATTCACTTCAAGTGAATAAAAATATGTCCAGTTTTTCCACTGTAAACTATGTATAAAATGTTGAAAAGTTTGTTTTGAAACCAGTTGTTTCTGTTAAATATCAAATAAACAATATGAAAATGAATCGGGCAGTTGAGGAATTGTTTACCTGTTGAAATACACTATTTAACTGTTGGAAATATAACTG